>OY856414.1:332806400-333373900 GCA_963693085.1 Alisma plantago-aquatica
CTTAAAAGGATTTCGTCCTCAAAATCAATAGATCAAACATCAACAACTAACTACTCTCCACCCCTTAAAAAGGTTCAACCTAACAAGTCAAAACTAAACAACTTTTTAGAGCTATCCACATCTCTTAGTTGTGAAAGTTTTTTAGATTTATATTTTTCATGTATCCAACTAGAATTCATACCAACTAGTGTTGAGTTTTTGGTCCTCGTGTCTCTAACCTATCAACCCTATATGAACATCAAAAGTCATAGGGTAGATCAACTACACCTTTATATCAATCCTAGTCACAAAAACTAGGGTTAGATTCTATACAACTAATACTAGGGTTTCTCTTCATTGTGACTTAGTTCGAGAAAACATCGACAAACTAGAGAAAAGTTTTGTACATATAGTAGTATAAAGAAAATAATTTTTTTTGCTGATGAAATACTTTGCGATGTAAATCCAACATGTGCACAAAAATCAATATGAGAACCAAGTCACAATATTCCATATTAAGACTTCCTAATTCCATCCTCAAACCAAACCTTATTACATGAAAAGATCATCATTGATCAAATCTAGGGTGAACATCTCACCTAGAGGCAACTAAAGTCAAGGGTCCTAATGGGGAGACAAAATTGAAATAGTCAGATTCTGACTACCATGGGCTCTGATACCATGTTGTAAAGAAGTGAAATCACCTCCTTAATAAAAATTTGAACAATAAAACCTCCAATCCAAACACACACAAGAGGCATGATGGAGTGGGTGTAAAATTTTCAAATCTTTATATAATGGTTATCAAAAGACCAAAGTATAGAAATGGAATAAAAATATGACTATATTCAATTATAAATAGGGGAACATCTTAAACTTACATCATAAGGATCCATGTAGAGGAAATCTAAACCACCTCAAAATTGTCTCCAAGCTTTAACTTCACAATCTATGTCTAGGTCAACATGTCTTGTCATCCAAATCCTCCACCTAGGGTTGGAAGCATACCCCAACAAAAGAGAAACAATAGGGGACATCAGCAAAAGTTGGTATGTGCATACTAAAAAGAAACTATGAGAAATATAAGGATATAAAGGACATCAAATGTAAAGGCTTCCCATGCAAGAGATAATGACTACCCAAATTGGGCATAAAAGATAAGAATCATCATCAACATAAAAGAAGATACTTGCCATAATCAAAACAATAAAGATTGTGCAATACTGGCACATAAAGAAAGTAGGGAACACACCCCCACAATCCACATCAATAACTTACATGCATGTGAGATAATCATAGCCCTAGAACAATATAAACACAATTGGCGGCCAACCCTCATAAAGTTGAAACCTGATAGAGAAAGGAATATTGCCAATCTCCCAACTATATAAAACGGGTCAAGACACACATTTTGCCCTGGGTATGAGGTTCCTTGCCATCTCAAAAAGAGCAGGAAATATCACATCTGCTATAAACAAAACCAATGCACTTACACTACTCTAGTGGTATTGAATCACATAGCATGTAAATATAGAGGCAAGTAAATAGTTAAGTTAGAATAATTCATGGTTGCCATCATACAATGGACAACACAAACATATAACATCCACTTCAAAGTGGCACATATCTATATAAGTGACCAACATGCACTAAGGCACAAGATAGATATCAAGAAAATATCCAAGTCCATAACAAGAAAGATAGTTCACACGAACCATGATATCAAAAGATAAGACATATTGTGTAGGTCAAAATCAAGAGAATGAAAAGATAGGTGAATTGCTCATGATAGAGGAATAGGGGATACAACATACCTCAGCATCAGAGTCAAACAATCCAAAGTCACATATAGGTCCAAGCCTAGGCATCCAAATAACCTATTAAAAATATATGTGGAATTAGGGTTAGGTTTCCATTACTTATTCAAAACCCTAAAAATTGCCTTTTTATTATAAGTGAATTAGGTCATCAAAACCATGCCATTTTTTAGGTTATATTTTTATGGGTTCATAACATATTTTATTATGTTTTTCCGACTTGTAAATATTTAGTTATGAATTATACAAGTTATTAACTTATTAATTAGATCCATTAAAATAACCTCTTTGTAACATTGGATTCATCCAACAAAACCAAAACCATTAGAAAGCTTGCATTTTTCTGAATCCAATGAGTATTTATTTGTAATTTTTGGCCCAATGGATAATTATTAGTTATCAATTTTACAAAACTGACCAATCAAGAAATCCGATAAAGCCACATAGGCAAAGAAAATCCACTAAAAGAAATGGAAGAGCAGACCGGGCCCACATGACTTGGCCCAATCAGGGTCGGACAAGTCACTGCATCAACCCTCAGCCTTGACTCGCCCAAACTAAATAAAATGAAGGAAAAAGACTAAAGTTCCCTTGGCAAAAAAAAGAAATAAAAGAGAAATGAGGGGCAGGTAGGTACTTTCATTAGGGGTCATCTTCCCCATCACACTGCACATCGTGGCCACTAGTAACATGACTGATACCAGGTGCAATATTGGGTGAAAATGAAACATGGCACGATTCAAAGAAACAAAGGTACCGAAATAGAGCCTAAGGCAAAACGAACTCACCATCGAAGAGAATTGGAAAATTCACAGTGTCCACGACCCGCACAAGCCGCCGCAATACAGGAGGGTAAACTTGATCATTGATGTTCCATAGCTCTCCAATGAGGCTAATTGAGGTGTGAGTAGGGATCCTGGAGTTCGGACGGAGCCGAGGGAACCCATAAATATAAGCAGAGTGCGGTAAGGAATCATCTGTGAAAACCATGGAGTAGAAGAAAATTGGGGGTTCCTTTTATAGGCCACGATAGAGGTGGTTCTAGGGGTCAGGTTGAGCAGAATCAGAAGAGGAATACAATGCCTAAGAAATCTCGCAAAAAGGTTAAGAATTGGGGAAGAAATCCTCAAAAAACCAGCCCCGCTGGTACAGATGTCGCGCACCCATCCTACTCAAGGTAAGAGATGGGTTCAGTGCCGCTAGATCAAGATCAGGTGGTCCAGATCCAAGCCGAAATCAGAAAAATAAATAGAAGTTGTGTGACACATTAATTCTAATCCGACTAAAGTCATTTATTCTATTATTTAGTTTTTCTCTCTCCTATTTTGAGGGTGCAAATGAACTCCAAACTAGGTAAAATTTTGCAAAGAGGCTAAATAAAGCATGTAGATTCTGAATATAAAATTAGATTTGCCTTTTGAAAACTTTTAATGTGTTAAATAAATAAATTACTATTTTCTCTTTTTTCCTTCATTAATGGCTTTAGGATTATCCAAATTTGATGAAACTTGACCCACAAGTCATATTTAATGTGTTGGATACGAATTTGCCATCAATTTTATATATTGGAGTTGTTTGAGTATTTATTTAATATTTTGAAGGTTTTACACACTTTCTCTCTCCTGATTTCACCTTTTAAGCAAACTTTCTCCAAATTGGATGAAAATTCACCCAAAGCCTTTATTTATTATGTAGATTACGAATCTAAGATTATTTTCCTCTTTTGGAGTCATTTATTATTATATTTGATTTTTTTAGGGAAAACACACATCTCTTTTCCAATTTGAATTAAACGAATTATTATTATGTGAATAATGTGAAACTTGACTCCCAAGTTAATTGGGACCCAAGGAACACGGTTTTAAACTTAGATTTTATTTTTGGAACTTCTTTTATGAGATATGTCATATGGCCCATTACTGGTCCATTATCATTATTACTCATTCAATTAGGTTATTAGGGTAGTTTTACATGCATTAGCTCACATTGGTCATCCTAAACCTTTTCTTTCAAGTCTAACCTCAAGCCATGTTTGGTCAAACCCAAAAGATCACAATTCTAGGGTAGGGTCCAAGATCCAGTATGTTACAGTGAGAATGTACATACACTAAGATGTTGAAACATATGGGAAAGATTAGAATAGCTAAGAATCAGTTGGAACTTATATCTGAGATCCAACTTTGGGGCCTCATATGAGAAACCCTTAATTGGGAATGAAGGAACATGACATAAGGTTTAGATTAAGTTTAATGATTAGTATTATACAAACTCTAAATATTAAATATGGAAAAGATATGAGAAAAGTATGTAAGGGCCAAGATAGTAAGAATCAATCATGAGGAATGGATCATATAATCGAGTACAATGCTTTTATGTACTCTAAAGCAAAGGGAAAATAAAAGAAGAAGAAAAAAGTTAAGTATATGATAAGTACATAGAAGTGAAGTTCAGAAAAATGAAAGTGAAGAGAATTAGATGAACATGTAAATCATAAGACTAGGATAACAAACTTAGTTGAAACAAAGAAGAATGTTAGAAATGATGAGCTTGATTAAGGAATGAGGGTTATGATATAATTGAGAGCATGGAATGTATGCCTTTATTATGAAGTTAATACATTCATCCTTACTACCTTTGGACTCTAAGTCTCTATAGAACAACAAACTAGTTTCTAAATAAGAACAAAAGTGTACCTTGACAAATGAATAAGTCATACAAAGGTAGACTATATTCAGGAAGGAGAAACTTGATTGAAAGAGAAACTAAGTTTGACCCATGCATGACTCGTTTGATTTAGAATGAAGGATATGTAATGTATTAAACATGAGGTGAAACTAGTAGAGAGATTATTAATTTAGAATTTCAACTTCACATTAGTAGAAGGATAAAAAGAAATATGTGCAACATGGTATACATGATCATACACATAAATAAGCAACATGATCATAAGAGAAAAATTAGAAGTTAAAGACGACAGGTGGAAGAGTAGTATATGGTAAGAGGGTTATGGAAAGTAAGGAAGGGTTTGAAACATGATGGAGTAATATAGTTTATAAAAGAAAGAGGTTGTGATATTTAAGCAAGTGCTAATTAGTCAAGTATCTTTGTTGATAACGAATTAAACCTACATATGAGAAATGTACCAAGTGGATGTTTGAAGATAAGAATTCTAAGTCTTAGAATCATCTTCTCTTTCATATATTCCTTAATGAGAGCGATGTGGGAATGAAGTGATAAGAAAATGAATCATATATGATACATAATCACCATGGTAGAGACATCTAGTGAATATAATATTGACACACAATATAATGATGATACCCTAGAAGGGTAAATTGAGAATGTAATCTATCTGAATGAGCAAGTAAGAGAAAGGAAATTCAATTGATAAGATCAAGAAGACTTTAGTAAAACTTGTGAGATCCAAAGTTTGAATTTCAAATAAGGGATCAAAGTCACATCACAATAACGTCAAGCTACTCATAAAGACCAAGCCCTAGAATGTTTAGAGTTGTAGTAGTTTTTTTTTGGTCGGTCTAAAAATTTGTTGCTTGAAAACCAAAACATGAGGTACATGATACAAAACATATCAAGGTACATTGATCATCTCTCAGAGCATAGACAGGAAAGACGAAGTTCTAAGAACTACCCTACAAACAGACACTCAACAAGAATAAGCTCAGGCCCCAACAATCAAAGCACCCACAAAGATAAGGGCCCTCCCCTAACTAGCCTAGCTCTGAAAGCAGGGAGGGATCAGAGATCGACCTTCACGAATCTGCCCTGTAAGAAAATCCACTCCAGTCCCAACTGCCACAACTGGCTACAAGACTAAGAAAAAAACTAAGGCAAATAGCAGGAAGGTTCCCAAAGCCGCAGGCCATACAAGGAACCAACCGAAAAAGGGAGAAGCCTCACACCCTCCTCCTTAGCCTCAGATCCTTCACTATTTATTACTCTTCCTGTTCTTCGGACTACCCTTGCCCCTAAAATCATACTCTAGATCCGGTTCAAGGTCACATGAACAACATGATTCTTCATATGTGTCCTTGTTCACTGTCCTAGAGTAGTTCAAGTGAATCCCAGACACAAGCATCAGTTTCTTAGCTTCTTGAGAAGAAGCATTCCTATTGACCATGGAAAGCTCCCAGTCGAGATTCAGACCCTCCACAAAGTCTGTAAGAGAGGAACACACCATTTCCGGTTCAAGAAATTGAGGAGGGTCCATTGTAGCTACTTGTGTTGCTGTTGTAGGCTTTTCAATGACTACCGAAGTGTCTTTGACACCAGGAGAAGGACTGGTGACCTTCCTCTCCTGGGATTTCTGTCGAGCACCTTGGATCCCACTGAATTTACCTACATGCAGCTGCAGCTCCTTGTAGCTAGGTCGTCGGCCGGCCACAACAGGGCACGAGGCTTGTTTGTGCCCAAAGCAGCAGCATCTTGGGCATAGGATAGGCCTCGAGACGTATTCAATCTTCAGCTTCTTCCTCGCTCCATCCATTTCCACCAGAGCGTCCTGGGGGAAGCCAGTACCTGCGAGCAGCTCAACACAGACCATCGCCTCTTTGAGGCAATCAACTGATAAGGCAGCATCATCGAAATCCACTGGGCAACCCAGCAGAGAGGCTGCTCAAGGTCCATGGCGAACCAGGGTTTTCCACCCTCAACCAGACGGGGAGCTTGCTGAAGGAGAGAGGTTCAAGGACAACTCCAGGTTCCCATGGGTGCACGATAACTAAGGTACCATCTAGAATCCATGGCGCTTCATCCAGGACTCTCTCCCTCTCTTTAGGCGTTGGCAGCTTGACGATGTAGCCCTCTGGGTCCTCCGCCACCACCTGTGTGTCATCGCTCAACCTCCAGTTCCTCTTGGTCCATCCTTGGATCTGGCTTCTGAATGGTTTCCTCGCAGTGAAGCGAATTGAGACAAACTCCTTCCATGATGGCACTGTCGAATCCTTGCTAGATATGACGAAGAGCTTCGATCCGTCTTTGACCGAAGGCTCGACGAACTCCATGACAGCTGGGAGAATCGCCTCCCTACCAGGACGAGAGGATGAAATCTAGTCATCTTCCTATGGGATGGGTTTCTCCGCGCTATCCCCTGACGGCCGCTGTGAAGATGAGGAGGCTTGGTTTGAGGTTGGGGGAACCGTCGGAGCCTAAGCAGGGAACTCGATTTGTTGTGGACCTTGGTTGATCTCCACTCCACCAGCCACCCTTGAGCCTGATGGAGGAGATGACGACGCCGCCACCCCTTGAGATCGAACTCCTTCAGCCACTCCATCGGCAGCCCTAGATCACCCTCCGCCTCTCCCCCTCCCTCACCCCCCTCTACCGCGAGCCATCTCTCCTTAGAGTTGTAGTAGTTGAAGGGATGTCACTAGTGATTTGACCTTGAATACTAGCATCTCTATAAAATAAGATCATGAGAAATGCACGATGAGAAGTAAATTGGCACTGATAGTAATCCAGGGTTTAAAGGTAGCTAATCTGAAAGGTAGATAAATAATATGGAAATGATTCAGGGCAAAGGATAAGAAATAGATTTGAAATATAAGAGGTGTGATTTGAACAAAAGGAGAAGTGCAACATGAGCAAAGTGTAATCTAAAATAAATTCTTATAGTGATATCAATAATGACGAATAATCTATTCTTACCTTGTACAACTTGAGGGATGTAAATTGGTTCTACATATTATTTCAGTGTACATGTGCAAGCAATATGTTAATTAAAGGTGTCTGATAGTTGTAGTCACTCATACCAGTAATCCATCTTAGTATTGTACAATTGTGGTATGGTGATATGGGTTGAATGATGATGGAACAAATGGAGATTTACCCTGAATAAGGTAGTCTTACGGCCTATTCACTCATATGAATAGAAGGGATGATAACCATATTGTATTGATATGTAACCCTAATGAGGTATATCTTGCTATACCTAGCTTTAATATAACTAAGTGATAGTAATTGGGCATGAATAATCCTTGAATGATTAATACAATCATGGAGTACTCTGTTACTATTGTTGAAACCCTAGTATGCTATAACCCGATGGTTACACCTTGATTTGTGTGTGGTATTCATACTTGAGAATAGTATAGAATGTGATGGTGATGCTTCACCTTATGCATCCATGATCCAATGGGGATGTCATGAGTAAGGGTTTGGGTATAAGTGCTTATTAGTAACATTAATATAATTTATCTTGTTGAACCTAACTATAATGCAAATAGATAAAGATGAGTATTCATGTTTAACCTTCTTATATAATGGCATGATGTCGAAATAACCTCCTTAATATGATCAAAACCATAATATGTTGATTGGTGGTTATCATAGCCACATGGTTGATACTTTCTTATGCTAAACATGTGCATTATGAATATGATGAGGGTTAATCATATCTGGATTCCTTGCATGCTGATGTAATTAAGGAATGTTCTTAATGTTAATATAACCCTGCTATGATTGCTTACAAATATCTCCTAGCTCATTAATGCAATATTGTGTTGATCTGGTGTATTATATGTAAGTGTTGTTGTTGAGCCTTGTTATAAGGCATGCAAAGATAATGATGATCTTGCAGGGAATAGTATGATGGTATTAATGACCTTTGGGCATGGTTGAGCCTTGTATGAGGTGTAATCCTCTTGTATTGATAAGGGTTGATACCCTGTGATATTGTGAAAAGGATTTATATCTTGTGATAGCATGATGACTAGTGTTGTAAGGACCCTGACCTCCGTTTAGTGTTTACCCTATTTGTTTTGCTTAACCTTGATGCTTAGTTGCTTGCTAATCACCTTTAGTGGTGATTAGGGTTTGGTTGTGCTTTGTTGAGAGTTGGAGGTACTACTTGCAATATACCCAAGTTTAGGGTTTGTGGGCAAGTTTTCCACCTTGTGAGGCGTTCCTCCCTCTCCTTGCTTCCTCTGGTGTTGAGAGGAAGGTTTGGGCTCGTTGCTTGAGTTCCTTTCAGCTTGGTTGAGCTTGTTGGGCTTTGTTGAGCCTTGCCTTTATCTTGTTGGACCCTTGTGTCGGCCAGGAGTGCTTGTGTCGCCCAGGCTGTGTCGCCCATGGTGGTGGTGGTGGTGTATCGCCCAGGTGTGTCGCCCATGGACCTTTGACCTCGTTTGTGTCACCACTAGTGGACACTTGGTGCTTGATGCTTGATGCTTGCATGTGGCAATGGCCTTGGACATGTGTTTAGGGCATGCTAGAGTGGTGGTTTTTGCACATGGACAAGTGTCCCTAGGTGGGAGACACCTTGCTTTGCTTTGCTTTGGTTTCTCCTCCATCCCCTTCTATATATGTGTTTCCTTTCCCTTGCTAAGGATCCCTTTAGTTCCTTAGTTTCTCCTCTACCTTGGTGCATGATACACTCTCTTCATTTGCTAGCCTGGTGGTCGATCCTTCTTGGAGTCTCCTTCTTCCTTGGTGGTGCGTGGATCTAGGAGCTTGGAGCTTGCTTAAGGCGGGTTACATAACTCCTAACCCTAACTATATTACCTTCTCTCTATGTCCTTATATGTTGCTAGTTAGTTCCTTACTTAAGTTGTTCTTGTTGGCCGAACCATGTGTACTAGGGTTTCTTGGTGAGCAATACTCCCTTCTCTCCTAGGTCTTAAGGAGTGAGCTTGAGTTCTAGTATCATGAGCAACACTCCTCTCTTGTTTAAGTTGAGAGGTGAGCTTGTATTCTAGTAGCTTGAGCAACACCCTCCTCTCACCATGGACTTGAAGGGTGAGCTTGGTGGTAGTTGTGGGCCTTGTTGGGGTTGCCCTTGTGTTTCCCGATTGGTGACAAGAGATGTGCAAGACTCCTCTCTCATTTAAATTGAGAGGTGAGCCATTCTCTTGATCCTTTAGGGTTTTGACACCCTTGAGCTTGAGGATGGTGGTGACCCTGTCGGGATATACCTTGCCCGACATGGTGTTGTCGGTGGTGTTGCCCGGTATCTTTTCTTTGGTCTGACCTTGGACAACATGTTATGTTTGTGTTGGACGATACACCTTGGTCCTTGAACCTGTGTGTGACGGGCGTCACTCTATGCTGCATGTTCTGCCTGATACCCTTACCCCCCTTGTTATGACCTGACGTTGGGGGGGGGGCATTGCTAGTAGTTCTGTGACGGACGTCACACTAGTCCTATGTGTGTATCGGCCGACAGCCCTACCCCTGACGGGCATTGCACGATACTCTTCTACCCGATATGAGTGGTTGGCTGATAGCTTATGATGTGCTGGGTGTCATGGCGTTATGGTGATATGCCTGACGCAGCGTTGCGGGACACAGATGTGCACGGCATGCGTGCACGTTACCCTTGAGTGCATGGGATGATCTGTTTTCTTTGTTGCCCTATACCACCTCTAGTGAGAGTAGTGGATGCTTTTAGTGAGGGTTCTGCCCTTATAGAAATCAATATGTTGTTCTTGTATCACGTTTAGTCATGATGGTGGCCCTTGATATGATTAAAGGTATTCGTTATGGTAAAACACATCTATGTAACTTACATGTCTTTACATATGCTTGTAATCATCTTGATATTATGTATAATATTTAGGAAATGATAAGCATGTTGAATGCCTTGCTTAATGATGTAACCTATGCTCATGATCGCAAGTTGAGGCATGATTGATAAAGCATGTAATCATTAATGTCACTTTATATTGATAGCATGGTCTTTCTGTTAAGCCTATAATTATTGTGTATACTAACCATGCAGGTGATGCATAGCCAAGTAAAAGGCTATGAGGTATATATGATGAGTAACATTGCTTTGATAGTTACTCTTGATGATGAGGTATTATATATAATGTGTTTGGTCTGAGGACCTAAGTTTGACTAAAAGTGATTGGGATTGCTATCCCATGTTGATGATGTAAGCCTTGAGAGGCAGTGGCACTATGTGATGAGGGATTGAGATCCCATAGTAATGTGGTGATCCTTAAGATGGATCTAGATGGTTGGCAAGAGGCCCAGTGATAACATGTAATGAGGGATACTTGTGATGGATTAGAATGATGTTGACTTCAATCAAAGCATATTGTTGAGTTTCTTACTGTTTATTCTGTTATAGTTTACATGTTATATAACTTGGTTGAATCTTGCAATCCATATAAAAGATACTAATTAATCACGGTGGAATATATTATGTAGTTGCCCTGGCCATAGATCCATCACGTCAGGAGCTGGTGATGGTGAAACGGGTTCTCCTATGGGTTAACCCGGAGCGCATATTGTTGAATATGTGAGGTTTCTCCTAGACTTAAATAGTGAGGATTCGAGTGCAGCTACAGTTGCAGACTCGGGATGTGTATAGGAGCATGGTGAACAGGCCCATGGCTCAGGATATGTGATATGGGAGCATGAATGTGTTCATGGCTCAGAGCACGGTGAACAGGCCCGTGGCTCAGATATACTAGCGCTGAGACCTGTACCGAGGCGGGCTAGCAGATGGGTAGCCTATGGAGCTGACCCTGTGGTTGAGGCCACTTAAGCACGAGACTGCGGTCCTGCTTGTGGTGTACTCGTACACTGACTACGAGGTGGGAGGTTGTGGAGTCCAGCTCTTCCATTTGACCTTGTATGGCACCGACTTTGGGTTTCGCAACCGAAGGTTGGATTTGAGCGGTACGGCTCACTTCCTCATGGCATAATAATACGTAATCCAGCGGTATAGTATTTATTACTTAAGGAAAAACACGGAATATTGGTTGAGGCCTTGCTTGTACAGTTAATCTTATTATACATGCAATTACTTATACGTTCCTCATGTTATGTGACAAGATCTTAGAATCTTATCTTGTCAATTATGTTCCATAAAGAGATAATTGGTGATATGTCTTCCATACAGCCTGGTAAGCTTGATGGTACGAATAGACTGTTATTATTCTACGTTTTACTATTTATCTTCTGTTGTTGCTTTATCCTCTTGGTTTTATAGCTTCAGCGGGGAGTTATGTTTCTTGCTGGGACAATGTTCAATTGTCTCACCCCGCTAGTTTTCAGGTGTTCGAGCTAGACGTGGTGGTGGTCGCGGAGTTCCGTCCGAGCAGCAAGACAAGCAGTAGAAGGCAAGAAATGGATATGCTGCTATTTTGGATGTTTTGTAGTAGAGTCTTAGAGTAATCCTTGTACTCTCAGGTCCTTGGAGGTGTTTTGGCGTTGTTTCACGATGTATAGTTGTTGATGTTTTATATATATCCTGCTGATGGTTGGATGTGGGCCTTTATGTATGTATAAACAGGTGATGGGCTCATGTGTTGTCAGGACAACTATTCCTCTAAGTTGTGGACACGTATCAAGGCTTGTATATGCTCATATAACATGTTTTCTTGTAGGATGAGGACTTAAATGTAATAGTTTCTCAGTTTATCAAGTTTTCGCAATCGGTTTTAATTAACCCGTGTTTTTTATAATATGTGGTTATTGTGACTTCCGCACATTTTTGCATAACACCTTGTTGTCTGTGTGATAGCGGGATGTGTTGCCACAAGTTTTGGTATCAGAGCTCTAGGTTCGCTGAGTCTACAGGGATTTAGGACTAGGTTGTGTTTGTTCTTGTGAGTTTTCCATATTTTTTTACAATCATCTTCTGCCCTCAGCGGAAGAAAAGCCAAGATGTCTGGAAACCATGAAGAACATGCTGTTGAGAACAGTGATGCTGCATCTATCAATGGAGCAATAGGTCAGGCACATGAAGATCGGGTGCTTGAGGTCCCCCAACCTGACCTAGCCATTCTTGAACATCCTGCCTACCAACAGCTTATGGGGAAGATGATGGCTATGATGAATCTCATGGTTGAGTGATTGCCAGTGCCTCCATCGAGAGAACAGGCTCCCCATGGTGAAACATCAGGTATTGGGAAGACCTTCGAGCGGCTTCGCTGAGTCGGATCTTCGGACTATGCTGGAACGGCTGATCTAGTGGATGCAGATCTGTGGCTGACAAGTCTTGAGAAGGCTTTTTGGATCCTTGACATCCCCGAAGCAGACAAAGTAAAGCACGTTGTCTACCTTCTGAAGGGTAGTGTTGGTCACTGGTGGACCATCGAGGAAGAAAAATGACCTGGTGAGGTGATCGGTTGGGAGGTTTTCCGACGCGAGTTCGTCAGTAGATACTTTCTGAAGACGTATCTGGATGAGAAGATCAGTCAGTTTGAACGCTTGCACCAAGGAACGATGAACGTCATCGAGTATGAGGCTAAGTTCATGGATCTGTTGAGGTTTTATCCTCACATGGCGGCGACAGATGAAGAATGGATCAGACGCTTTGAGAAAGGCTTGAGTGCTGAGTTGACCACACCTATTTCTGTGTTGGAGAATAGAGATCGGTTTGCTACATTTGTGGAATATGTCTGGAGGATTGAAAGGTCAGTAAGGGAGAAAAGAGAATCCATGTCTCACAAGAGGCTTGCTCAGTTCAAAGGACAGAGGTTTGGTGGCTTCAAGAAGCCCAAGTTTTCATCACCGCCAGTTATCAGAGGTTACAACGCACCATCACAGTGGTCTCCGAGTAAGGGAAGAGGATATGTTTCTTCGCCGTCTAAGGCACAGAGTACAGCTTCAGTGGTAGTGACATGGTCATCTAGGCCACGGTTTGAAGTTGGGACATGCTATACCTGCGGTCAGATAGGGCATGTCAAGTCAAATTGCTCAAATAGAGATGTTGAAGTGACACAGCAGTCGAGGCAGAATCTTCAAGGGTCAGATAGGCAGCAGCCCAGTGGTAGCAGAGGGCGAGGACGCGGTCAAGCGTCGCAAGTGGGATCGTATGCTCAAAGAAGCAGAGGACATGGACAGCAAGCAATGGCTCGATTCTATGCTATGAGTCAGCCGGAGGTGATAGTCAACTTGTGAGTGGTGACATGTCAGATGGAGTTATTTCATTCTGATATGTCTTCTTCTTGCTTTATATCTATTCTGGTTGACCCGGGTGCTACACACTCTTTTATCGCATATAGTATGCTTGAAAACTGTCGTTTACCTATTAGTTGTAAGAAGGATAGCTTGTTGTTAGAAACCCCTCTTGATGGTTCCTCGGTGCTTCGAGAAGAGTGTCCATCTTGTGTCTTATCTTTTTCGGAACACGGGATACAAGTGGATCTTATACCACTTGATGTCCATGGTTTCGATGTTATCCTTGGGATGCATACGTTAGAGAAGTATAAGGTTGTTTTGGACTATGGTTCCAAGCAAGTTGTGTTTGATGATGGCGGTAAGAAGTGGATCTTCCAAGGAGATAGGAAGATTCTTCTGACGTGTCTAGTATCATCTACGGTGGCAGAAAAGTTGTTACGACAAGGATGTGAGGCGTTCTTAGCTCACGTAATAGATACTGTTGTGGCTACCAAGGCAAAAGATCCTAGCCTTGAAGAGGTGTCAGTTGTTCGAGATTTTGCGGATGTGTTTCCTGATGAGTTTCTCGGTGTTCCTCCACCCCGAGAGATTGATTTCGAGATCAATCTGGTACCAGAAACGCAGCCAGTTGCACAGACATCGTATAGGATGGCTCCAGTAGAGATGGAAGAGCTTAAGAAGCAATTGCAAGAGTTGTTGGAGAAAGGTTTCATCCGACCAAGTATGTCGCCTTGGGGTGCTCCACTGTTGTTTGTTAAGAAGAAGGACGGATCGATGCGGTTATGTATAGATTACCGACAGTTGAACAAGGTCACGATCAAGAACAAGTACCCGTTGCCGAGGATAGACGATCTTTTCGATCAATTGTGTGGTGCTACAATGTTTTCAAAAATCAATCTATAGTCTGGATATCATAATTTGAGGATTAAGGCAGATGACATACCAAAGTCAGCTTTTAGGACGAGGTATGGTCACTTTGAGTTCGTGGTTATGCCGTTCGGGCTAACCAATGCACCTGCTGCTTTCATGGATTTGATGAACAGAGTGTTCTGTCCGTTCTTAGATCAGTTTGTTGTAGTCTTCATAGATGACATCTTGATCTATAGTCGGGACAGGCAAGAGCATGAGCAACATCTTCGACTAGCATTGACTCTTCTTCGCCAACATCAGTTGTATGCCAAGTTCAGTAAGTGTGAGTTCTGGTTGGAATAAGTGACTTTCTTGGGACATGTGATATCTACAAAAGGAGTTAAATTGGACTCAAGGAAGGTGGATGCAGAGTGGGAGCAGCCGAAGACACCGACAGAAGTTCATAGTTTCCTGGGTTTGGCAGGATACTATAGGAGGTTTATCAAATACTTCAGTGCGATTGTGTTGCCGATGACAAAATTGACTAGAAAGGATGTACCTTTTGTTTGGAATGATCGTTACCAGCAAGCTTTCTAAAGTTTGAAGGAGAAGTTGACTAGTGCTCCAGTGTTAGTCCTGCCAGAGCCTGGAAAGGGCTATGTTGTTTTCTACGATGCTTCCAAGAAAGGTTTAGGTTGTGTGCTGATGCAGGAAGAGCATGTGGTTTCTTTTGCTTCGTGATAGCTTAAGAAACACCAGGAGAGCTATCTGACTCATGATTTGGAGTTGGCAGCAGTGGTTCATGCGTTAAATATTTGGAGACACTATTTGTATGGGGAGGTGTGTCAAATCTTTACGGATCATAAGAATATGAAGTACATCTTCTTGCAGAACGAGTTAAACATGCGACAGCATCGATGGATGGAGTTAATCAATGATTACGACTGCACCATCGAGTATCATCCTGGTAAGGCGAATGTGGTAGCTGATGCGCTTAGTCAAAAGTCTTCTTCTCTTTCTACAAAGAAGGCACAGTTGAGCTCCCTGGTATGCCATAGACGGGACATGCTTGTTTCCTTGCGACAGATGAATGTGCATATGGAAGTTTCCTTGTTAGCTGGACTTTTGGCACAGATGCAAGTCAAGCCTACGCTGAGATAGCAGATCGAAGATGCACAGCAGACAGATAATACAGTACAGTTAATCAGATCAGAGTTTGGCAGCGAAAAGCGTGATGGGTTCCATGAGTCTGAGGATGGGCTAGTTTGCTATCGTGATAGGATGGTGGTTCCTGATGCTGATGATCTGAGGAAGATAGTGCTCGAGGAAGCACACACATCAATGTATGCTATGCATCCAGGTGTCACCAAGATGTATCATAGTCTAAAAGACTTGTATTGGTGGCCCGGTATGAAGAAAGATGTAGCTGAGTTCGTGGCTAGATGTGCGGTATGTCAGCAAGTCAAGGCTGAACATCAGAAGTCGGCAGGTACGTTGCAACCCTTACCAATACCACAGTGGAAATGGGATCATATAACCATGGATTTCGTAGTTGGTCTACCCCGGACAACTAGGAATCATGATTCCATTTGGGTAATAGTGGACAGATTGACGAAGTTTGCCCATTTCATACCGGTAAAGACAACATATGCAGTCGAGAAGCTTGCTCGAGTATATGTGGATGAGATAGTGCGGTTGCACGGTGTGCCCGTAACGATAGTTTCTGACAGAGGTCCGCAGTTTATGAGTCGTTTCTGGGAATAGTTGCACAAAGTGTTGGGAACGCAGTTGAGGTTCAGTACCGCTTTCCACCCACAGACAGATGGATAGTCTAAGAGAACTATTCAGACTTTGGAGGACTCCTTCGAGCTTGTGTTTTGCAGTTCCTAGACAGTTGGGACGTACATCTCAGTTTAATAGAGTTTGCCTACAACAACAATTATCAGCGGAGCATTGACATGGCTCCTTATGAGGCCTTATATGGCAAGAAGTGCATATCTCTATTGTGTTGGTATGAGTCTGGTGAATATCAGCTTTTGGGTCCTGAGTTAGTACAGAAGACAACAGAGAAGATCAGAGTGATACAGCAATAGTTGAAAGTGGCACAGGACAGGCAGAAATCTTACGCAAACAATCGACGATGACCTTTGGAGTTCCAGGTAGGAGACAAAGTGTATCTTAAAGTCTCACCGTGGAAAGGTGTGCTAAGATTTGGCTGAAAGGGTAAGCTCGCACCCAGATATATGGGACCATACCTAGTCATAGCATGAGTTGGCAAGGTAGCTTATGAGTTAGAGCTGCCGCCAGAATTGCACAAGTTACATCCAGTGTTCCATGTCAGTATGCTGAAGAAAAGTCATCCAGATCCAGGAACAGTGATACATCCAGCTGAAGTTGAGCTTGATGAAGAGGTGACCTACGAGGAAGGTCTTGTGGCGATCCTTGATAGAAGAGTTAAGAAGCTGAAGAGGAAGGACTTGGTTCTGGTGAAGGTTCTTTGGCATCATCGTGGCATTGAGGAAGCCATGTGGGAGCTTGAGGAAGAGTTGAAGAGGAAGTATCCCTCGCTTTTCTCTTCGTATTTCAGGGACGAAATCCCTTTGTAGGGGGTTAGTTTGTAAGGACCCTGACCTCCGTTTAGGGTTTACCCTATTTTTTTTGCTCAACCTTGATGCTTAGTTGCTTGTTAATCACCTTTAGTGGTGATTAGGGTTTGGTTGTGCTTTGTTGAGAGTTGAAGGCACTACTTGCAATATACCCAAGTTTAGGGTTTGTGGGCAATTTTGCCACCTTGTGAGGCATTCCTCCCTCTCCTTGCTTCCTCTGGTGTTGAGAGGAAGGTTTGGGCTCGTTGCTTGAGTTCCTTTGTGCTTGGTTGAGCTTGTTGGGCTTTGTTGAGCCTTGCCTTTATCTTGTTGGACCCTTGTGTCGGACAGGAGTGCTTGTGTCGCCCAGGCTGTGTCGCCCATGGTGGTGGTGGTGGTGTATCGCCCAGGTGTGTCGCCCATGGACCTTTGACCTCATTTGTGTCACCACTAGTGGACACTTTGTGCTTGATGCTTGCATGTGGCAATGGCCTTGGACATGTGTTTAGGGCATGCTCGAGTGGTGGTTTTTGCACATGGATAAGTGTCCCTAGGTGGGTGACACCTTGATTTTCTTTGCTTTGGTTTCTCCTCCATCCCCTTCTATATATGTGTTTCCTTTCCCTTGCTAAGGATCCCTTTCGTTCCTTAGTTTCTCCTCTACCTTGGTGCACGATTCACTCTCTTCTCTTGCTAGCTTGGTGGCCTATCCTTCTTGGAGTCTCCTTCTTCCTTGGTGGTGCGTGGAGCTAGGAGCTTGGATCTTGCTTAAGGCGGGTTACATAACTCCTATCCCTAACTATATTACCTTCTCTCTATGTCCTTATATGTTGCTAGTTAGTTCCTTGCTTAAGTTGTTCTTGTTGGCCGAACCATGTGTACTAGGGTTTCTTAGTGAGCAATACTCCCTTCTCTCCTAGGTCTTGAGGAGTGAGCTTGAGTTCTAGTATCATGAGCAACACTCCTCTCTCGTTTAAGTTGAGAGGTGAGCTTGTATTCTAGTAGCTTGAGAAACACCCTCCTCTCACCATGGACTTGAAGGGTGAGCTTGGTGGTAGTTGTGGGCCTTGTTGGGGTTGCCCTTGTGTTGCCCGATTGGTGACAAGAGATGTGCAAGACTCCTCTCTCATTTAAATTGAGAGGTGAGTCATTCTCTTGATCCTTTAGGGTTTTGACATTCTTGAGCTTGAGCATGGTGGTGACCCTGTCGGGATGTACCTTGCCCGACATGGTGTTGTCGGTGGTGTTGCCCGATATCTTTTCTTTGGTCTGACCTTGGACAACATGTTATGTTTGTGTTGGACGATACACCTTGGTCCTTGAACCTATGTGTGACGGGCGTCACTCTATGTTGCATGTTCTGCCTGATACCCTTACCCCCCTTGTTATGACCTGACGTTGGGGGGCGTTGCTAGTAGTTCTGTGACGGGCGTCACACTAGTCCTATGTGTGTGTCAGCCGACAGCCCTACCCCTGACAGGCGTTTCACGATACTCTTCTACCCGATATGAGTGGTTGGTCGATAGCTTATGATGTGCTGGGCGTCATGGAGTTATGGCGATATGCTCGACGCAGCGTTGCGGGACACAGATGTGCACGGCATGCGTTGCACGTTACCCTTGAGTGCATGGGATGTTCTGTTTTCTTTGTTTCCCTATACCACCTCTAGTGAGAGTAGTGGATGCTTTTAGTGAGGGTTCTGTCCTTATAGAAACTGATATGTTGTTCTTGTATCACATTTAGTCATGATGGTGGCCCTTAATATGATTAAAGGTATTTGTTATGGTAAAATGCATCTATGTAACTTACATGTCTTTACATATGCTTGTGATCATCTTGATATTATGTATAATACTTAGGAAATGATAAGCATGTTGAATGCCTTGCTTAATGATGTAACCTATGCTCATGATTGCAAGTTGAGGCATGATTGATAAAGCATGTAATCATTAATGTCACTTTATATTGATAGCATGGTCTTTCTGTTAATCCTATAATTATTGTGTATACTAACCATGCAGGTGATGCATAGCCAAGTAAAAGGCTATGAGGTATATATGATGAGTAACATTTCTTTGATAGTTACTCTTGATGATGAGGTATTATATATGATGTGTTTGGTCTGAGGACCTAAGTTTGACTAAAAGTGCTTGGGATTGCTATCCCATGTTGATGATGTAAGCCTTGAGAGGTAGTGGCACTATGTGATGAGGGATTGAGATCCCATAGTAATGTGGTGATCCTTGAGATGGATCTAGATGGTTGGCAAGAGGCCCAGTGATAACATGTAATGAGGGATCCTTGTGATGGATCAGGATGATGTTGACTTCAATGAAAGCATACTGTTGAGTTTCTTGCTGTTTATTCTGTTATAGTTTACATGTTATATAACTTGGTTGAATCTTACAATCCATATAAAAGATACTAATTAATCATGGTGGAATATATTATGTAGTTGCCCTGGCCATAGATCCATCATCGTCAAGAGCTAGAGATGGTGAAATGGGTTCTCCTACGGGTTAACCCGGAGCGCATATTGTTGAATATGCGAGGTTTCTCCTAACCTAAAATAGTGAGGATTCGAGTGCAGCTATGGTTGCAGACTCGGGATGTGTATAGGAGCATGGTGAACAGGCCCATGGCTCAGGATATGTGATATGGGAGCATGAATGCGTTCATGGCTCAGAGCATGGTGAACAGGCCCGTGGCTCAGATATACTAGCGCCGAGACCTGTACCGAGGCGGGCTAGCAGATGGGTAGCCTATGGAGCTCACCCTGTGGTTGAGGCTACTTAAGCATGAGATTGCGGTCTTGCTTGTGTTGTACTCGTACACTGATTATGAGGTGGGAGGTTGTGGAGTCTGGCTCTTCCATTTGACCTTGTATGGCACCGGCTTTGGGTTTCGCAACCGAAGGTTGGATTTGAGCGGTACGGCTCACTTCCTCAGGGCATAATAATACGTATTCTGGCCGTATAGTATTTATTGCTTAAGGCAAAACACGGAACATTGGTTGAGGCCTTGCTTGTACAATTAATCTTGTTATACATGCATTTACTTATACATTCCTCATGTTATGTGACAAGATCTTAGAATCTTATCTTGTCAATTATTCCATAAAGAGATAATTGGTAATATGTCTTCCATACAGCCTGGTAAGCTTGATGGTACGAATAGCCTTGCTGTATAAATTGTTATTATTCTACATTTTACTATTTATCTTCTGTTGTTGCTTTATCCTCTTGGTTTTATAGCTTCGGCAGGGAGTTATGTTTCTCGTTGGGACAATGTTCAATTGTCTCACCCCGCTGGTTTTCAGGTGTTCGAGCTAGACGTGGTGGTGGTCGCGGAGTTGCGGCCGAGCAGCAAGACGAGCAGTAGAAGGCAAGAAATGGATATGTTGTTGTTTTGGATATTTTGTAGTAGAGTCTTAGAGTCATCCCTGTACTCTCAGGTCCTTGGAGGTGTTTTGACGTTGTTTCATGATGTATAGTTGTTGATGTTTTATATATATTCTGTTGATGGCTGGATGTGGGCCTTTATGTATGTATAAACAGGTAATGGACTCATGTGATGTCAGGACAGCTGTTCCTCTAAGCTGTGGACACGTATCAAGGCTTGTATATGCTCATATAACCTGTTTGCTTGCAGGATGATGACTTAAATGTAATAGTTTCTCAGTTTATCAATTTTCTGCAATCGGTTTTAATTAACCGGTGTTTTTGATAATCTATGGTTATGGTGACTTCTACACGTTTTCACGTAACACCTCGTTGTCTGTGTGATAGCGGGATGTGTTGCCACAAGTGTGGTCTCATGAATGGCAAGTGAATAGTATCATGTGATGATGAGATGAGAAATTATGTTTCACACATTTTATATCTTTTAAAAGTTGTGATTTGAAGAGGAACAAATGACTCAATATTGAAAATAAAATTATAGACCGTAGTATTCAAAAGCTTAAAAGGAGAGAGATACCCCTAGTGAAGGTTTTTTAGAGGAATCATGTATAGAAGAAGTTACTTGGAAAGTCGAATCAGAGATGTTTAACAAGTATCTTTTTCTCTTTTAGAAATTTTGAGACAAAATTTTTATTATAGGGAGAGAATTGTTACAACCCGTTCCTAGATTTACTGGTAATCCTAGAGCTTTAAGATAATATTAATGATTGGTATACTTTTGTTAGTTATATTCTATGTTGCGCGTTTTCTTAACTTTGGTAACCTTAAATAATTATTTGGGCAAATCAAAATCATGACTTAAGCATACTATAAAGATCTGAGTTGGAGTTAATATAGCATTAACTCATACATGTGTGCAAGAAGAGAGTTAATGACATTGGAAAAATAATTAATAAATAATTTTTCATTTGAGAATATTATCAAAATGATATAGTAGGATTTTAGATAATTCAATTATGAATCCAAAAAAAAAGAATGAACCAAATTGGAGTTAAAATGAGAGAATTATGCACTTTTTAGTAAACATATACAGAGCAGTGTGACCGACGCTGCGTCGACACCGCGACCGTGGTCTATACCGCAACCTGCGACGTTGTGTCGACACCACGACCCGCAAAGCTGCGTCGACACCGCGACCGCGACCGACGCTGCCCAGGACAGCAAATCATAAAATGATCTTATCTTGAGCTATACTTATCTGTTTTCAACGAAACGAAGTGCATTGGAACCGCAATTCAATCCTCTATCATCCCAGATATATTGATCTATGAGAGGGCGATCTGGAGGGCAATTTATGGGGCAAATTTTGGGGAAGAACGTGAAGAACAACGGAAATCAATAGGGGTTGCTATAGATTTGACTTGGTAAGTTGGTTTAACCCTTGATTCTTCCTTCTTTTCATTTCCTCTTGCTCGTAATCCCTAATCTAGTGAATCTGAGGTTTGTTTTAACCTTGGATTTTTGTCTTCTACCTAAAAAAGACCTTCTTTAGGGTTGAAAGGAAGAAGAAACTGGTGATTTATTAGGATTTTGATTTGGATTCAAGATCTTCAGAGATGAGCTACGTTTTTTAAGGTGTTTTCACACCTTAGGGTGAGTGGGTACTTCCTTTAAATAGTAGATTGTACGAAAATGAGTTAAATTATCAATAATCTTCAATTGTTTAGTATGCGAGTACAAACCCTAAGTTGCCTTTTTTATCTAGCTTTTGCAAGATGATATGATATGTATTATCCCTCTGTTGTGATGAATTCAGATTATGAAATCACATTAGAAATGATCACAATCCATCTAAATGAGAATTCTTAAATTAATTGTAGAGGTTACAAGATTATACTAAAATCTAAGATTTTCGGCTATGACTGAAATTGTTGTATAATTGAACAAAGAAGTTTGCCTAGTTGAATCTCCTTTGTTACGAATGATTTTTTCATTTGTATGTGTATTACATATATTTCAAATAACATCTTAGATTTCATTCAATGATATTAATGTTTGTTTGATAAATCAGTAAGGAGGGTGGAACCCTATATGAATGGAAAGTTGGAGGTTTGCAATTAGACATCTTGATTTGATGTTATTCATGATGTTATGATGTATTCAATACTTATGTGAGTTATGTGATAAGTGAATGAGGTAAATGAAGCCCTAATGATAGGGTGTTCAGTGAAACAAGTATTGTGATATTAATGTTTCTCAGTTTGAGATGTGGTGATGCTTGATAGTTCAGTTGTAGTAAATGTTATCAGATGGTTTATGAAATGAACGGTTTACAAAGATGAACAAAGATATGTTGATGTGATGATTGAATTGTGAATTTAAAGAGTGAATTAGACATGTAGATGCCCTGAACACTGTAGAATCCTCACAGGATGAGGCCTGCGCTGTGAGGAGGAAACAGTTTCCCGACTAGAGGTAGTCCAGATCGATGTAAGCCAGAGCGCACCAATAGGGTGTAGGGGTCTTGACCAGTAGGGCAGACTCCTTACATTTGTGTGGTACCCAACACCAACCGGGGATGCCGGTGGTACCTATGTAACATGTTGAGTGGTTAGTGGTCAGTAGGTCCACTGATGCACAATAAGTCTGAGGGCTTTGACTCACCGCTTGAGTACCCAGGTTGAGAGGTGGAGTCTGAGATATCCGGCCGCTCTTATTAGCCCCCGAGAGGCAGACGTGCCGAGGCCAGCTACAGACGGTGTCTTACTCAAGAGATAGGCTTAGGAACCCGGGCATGCTTCTAAGCCTTGTACAATGAGATCATAGCTTGTTGTGATTCTTTCACATGTTGTGGTACACCTCATGTGGGTTCAGGGCATAATAAAATGAATGAGAGGTTAACCAAGTGCGTGTAGTTATTGAATTATCCTTTGTTTGATTCTGAGTTATTAGTTCTCTTTGATATTAATCAAGCATGTTCATATATTGATTCACTATTGTAGATATCCAGAGTATCTTGACATATTTACGTTAGCAAATGATTAATCTCTTAAAAGCTTATTGTTGTTATAATTGATATCAGTTTCTCAACAATATATGTGTAATTATAATAGTGCTTTAGACTATTTCTTTGAAGTACTCATTCACTAAGCGAGTAGGCTCACCCCTCTACTCACAATTTTTAGGGAAACCATGTGGACTTGAAGAAGGTTAAAGCATCATAATAGATCTACCACATGAGTTAAGTATGATATTAGTTGAGTTCAGCCGGTCCCTGTCACTCTAGGTCCTTGTATAGATGTGAAAGAGTTGTAAATTATGTTTTGTATCTCTATTTCCTTGATAAGAGAGAATGTATCTGATTGACATGTCATATGTAGATGGAAGTGTGAGAAACAGAATGAATGTATGGATGTGTATCATTAATGTTGAGATCATATTAGAGTAATAAAAGTTTAAGTCTCTTGTAAAGTTTGTTTATGTGATTGGATGCGAGAAAACAAAGAGTTTGAAATGAAAAAAAAGTAAGGGAGTGAACTTTGTGTTAAGTATAATCCTCAAACTCATGCCCACATCTCATGATTTGTGGTAATCATGGGATATGAGTGTGACACTTAGAGATCACTTCTATTTTTATCAGGTCGACTTCCATCCCTTTGTTGGACACCTTGTGTCCCAACACAATCCCCTCACTTACCATCACATGACATTTTGTAGTTCCAAACTAGATACATATCCTCAAATATTTGCAATATTTGTCAAGATTGGCAAGGCAATCCTCAAATGACTCTCCATAAACTAAAAAATTATCCATAAAAATCTACCATATCTGAGAAAATCGCAAGCATACGTCTTTGAAATGTTGTTGAAGCATTGCAAAGACCAAACGACATCTGACAATATGTAAAAGTTCCATAGGGAATAGTGAAGGTAGACTTCTCTTGATCTCGTAGTTCGATAAAAATATATTTGTAACTAGAATATCCATCTAAAAAGAAAAAATATTAGTGACCAGTGAGCCTCTCAAGATTTGATCAACGAATGGGAACGGAAAATGATCTTTCAAGGTAGCAGCATTCAAATGGCGATAGTCAATGCACACCCACCACCCGATCACTAACCCGGTTGAGAATAACTCACTTGCAAAATTCAAATTCATAGTGATCGTGATTCCACCCTTCTTAGGAACAACAACTGGGACGACCCACCTAGAATTAGAAATAACATAAATTATACTTGCATATAGAAGCTATAATACCTCTTTCTTCATCGCCTTCATCACGATTGGATTTAGACGTCATTGAGGTTGGGCTATGGGTTTCTCTCCTTCTTCAATTTGAATCTTGTGTTGACATAGTCTAGGGGAGATCCTCTTGATGCCAGCAGTGGACCACCCAAATGCATCCCGATGATTCTTAAAAAGTATGAGCAATTTCTCCTCCTCCTTCACACTCAGTGATGTAGAAATTATCAGTGAGAGTTTGATGTCCACTGCCAAGAATGTGTACTTCAAGTTAGGCGTAGTGGATTCAATTATATCTCATGATTTTATTCCAAGGATGGGACTAATGGTTGTGGTGGCGGTCATATATCTTCATAGTGTCATGAATAGAAGCATGGCAATGTCTTTAAAAATAAGGCACACTCATCTAGTGAATGATGGCAAGTGTAGACATCCACCAAATTCATGAGACAAGCTTCTAAAGGTAATTGAGGATATTCATGCATCATTGGGGAAGAGTTCACATTTGCACTATTATGGGGTCCTCCACCTCCTCTATATCATCATGGTACTTCATAGCCTTTGTCAGCGATATCTGCTTTCTATGCTCCACTATATCAACTACAAGAGTACCCTTGTCCAACTTTGTCATGACATGGGCCATGTCTAGAAATGGTTTCCCCAAGAGTAGGGATACCTCATTGCCCATATGTCACATCATGTGACATTGTGCCCTCTCCATGTCATGTAATTGATAATTTGGTAGATTTATCTCAAATTGGTCATTCTGGATACCCAAAATTCCTCATCCCATCTCTAAAATGACATTTGTTATGGATTGGAAATGCATTCCTAGGAGTATTTGATTGCCATAGTCATCCTACGTATCCACGATGGAAAAACATGTTGGAAATATGAATTCATCAACCTTTACCAAAACATCTTCACATAAGCCTATTGGCCTCACTACTAAATTTCCTTCTAGCTGAATTATCATGTTTCTCTTCCTATATTCTCTTAGTCTCGGTTTCTTGGATGCAGTCATCCACATAAGATTGATGCTTGCCCCAAAATCACATAGTGTGTCCCCAAACTTGACCATGTCAATGCAGCATGATGTTGAAACACCCGGGATCTTGTCTCTTTTGTGACAACTTCCTTTGTATCAACACTGTGGCACTACATCTCGCTATCACATAGATAACGAGATGCCATGTGAAAACGTGCAAAAACACCATAAACCACATATTACTGAAAACACGAGTTAATTAAAACTGATTGCGGAAAGTAGATAAACAAAGAAACTATTACATCCAGATCCTCATCCTGTAAGGAAACATGTTATATAAACATTTACAAGCCTCACTACTACAGAAATGGCTTATGAAGTCACTTTCCAGACGTCGATTATTAACTACGAATCGACGCCTAAAACCTACATCGTCGGTTTAAAACACAAACTGACATATATCGGATATGAGTGGCCAGATACAGGTATTGCTTTCTATTTAGTGTCGGTTCGAGAATAAACAACTGAGGCCTAAAAACACCCGCCAAATCCAATTTATCTAACGGAAAAAATTAGGTCCAAAATTTAACTAACAGCGTCAGTTATTTAATAAATAACCGACGACTAAAACTTTTTCGCGCGGGACATTTTTATCGTCCGTTATATTCCCAAAACCGACACGAATTTGTTTATCTGCGCCAAAAATTTACACCCCTATGTGCGTCGGTTTTCTCTTAGTGACCAACGTTGTTATGTTTTAGCGTCGGTTTTTAAAAGAACTGACGCTTAAGTTTAACTTAACTACACCCGCACGAGGGACTCTTCCCCTTTCTCTATTTCATTCCTGATTCTTCAGTTCGCGTAACTAGGTCCGGTGATTTCTTCTCTGTTGGTGCCGCCGCCGCTCGATTGCTTCTTTGTTGGTGCCGCCGCCGCTCGCTGCTCCTCTCCTCTCCTCTCCTCACCGCCGCCCCCACCGGTGGATGCTTTGGTTGCCCGTCTGCTCCTCTCCTCTCCTGCTAGGTCTCTGCTCCTAGTCGCCCGCTCACCGCTGTCGCCTGTTTGTTGCTTACTTCTTCGGATACCCACCCTCTCACTCACTGTCGTCGCCGCCCTCTTTCCTGCTCGCTGCTCCTGTAGGTATATCCTTTTCCTCCTCTTCTCCACCATGTTGTGAAATCGCAGGTTGGCACGGCCGTGTTGGTAGAATGGCAGTGCTGCGTAGCACGGCCGTGGTGGCTGATTTTGTGCTATATTGCTCAATTATGTGTGTATATTTGTGTATTTACTATTTTGTGCTATTTTGTGCTTGCATATATTTGTGTTTAGGGTTTAGGGTCACGTGTGGGTCTTCTATTTCTAAATTGATTATGTGATCGTGCTTGCATATATTTGTGTTTAGGGTTTAGGGTCACATGTGGGTCTTCTATTTCTAAATTGATTATGTGACCCTAATTAATACATTATAACAAAATTGAATCGTGTATTTGTGTTGTTGTAGGTGTTGTTGACTTACTATTGATTTGCATATATTTCTTCTTTAGCCTTCAAGTGAGGTATAATATTCTCACTCTCCCAATGTTCCATTAGGCTCCATTTTGATTCAAATCTTTGATATATGGAATCATGGTTTATTTACTATTTATTATTTACTGACAAGCATGATTAAATGATGCTACACAAAACTTAGGATATGAATGATGAAACTAGGATTGTAGGTATAAGAATGACAACACATGTATTTGTTGGCCTAGAAACCCGTCCAAGATTTACTCATTAGGAGTAAATCTGGGATAGTCCCCGGTTTGGGACTGTTCTTGAACACCTAATCTCACTTAGGATGTAAGTGTATAATGTGTATTGGGTTTTCAAGAAAATTTTGGCAGCATTTCCCTGTTGTTCTCTAAGTACATATGTACTTAGAGAACAATGGGGAAATGTTGCCGAAATTTTCTTGAAAACCCAATACACATTATACACTTACTAGTGAGATTAGATGTTCAAGAATGGGATAGGTGGTACACATTTATTATATATAAGAATGACAACACATGTATTTGTTGGCCTAAAGTTTTAACCATGCATAAACTCTAATCTGTTAACCCTAGACCCTAATCTTGTTGTAATATATAGCTTGTTTTCTCTTTGATCATAGAATGGATAGATCATGGATGTCCATTTGCAATCGCTGCACCCCAGAGTTTATATCTGGTCTTGACCAGTTTATTAGATTTGCAGAGGAACATAGGAAACAACCTGGAGATAGGTTCTACTGTCCATGTAGGCATTGCGGTAACAACTTGAAAGTCAGCACTAGTGACGAAATCAGAAGTCATGTCATGTGCAACGGGATTGTACAAGGCTATACAGAATGGCACTGGCATGGAGAGATTTTAAACCCAAAACCAGTGGATGTCGATAGCAGTGCTTGTGTGGAAGAAGAAATTGCCTTCGATGATGTAGATGTGAACGAATCAGTTCCAGTAGACATCGTTGATGCGATGCTGGATAGTTGTGGGGTAGAGCACACCAAATTTGATCCACCTCCCATATTTAGAAACATTGTGCATGATGCTGAGATACCGTTATACACGGGTTGTAAGTTTACAAAGCTTAGCGTTGTGTTGATATTGTATAAACTGAAAGTTAACCATCGATGGAGTGATAAAAGCTTCACGTCATTGTTGTCTTTGTTGAAAGAAATTCTTCCTGAAGGAAACGAGCTGCCGATCTCAACATACCGGTTAAAGAAATTGTTGTACCCAATGGGAATGGAGGCCAAGAAGATACACGCATGCAAGAATGATTGTGTATTATTTCAAAAGGACTATGTGGATTTGAAAGATTGTCCGAAATGTGGTGCGTCAAGGTATAAATTGACGACTTCGGGGGAGTCCAAAACTGGTTCTCCCGCCAAGGTGATGTGGTATCTATCTATAATACCATGGTTTCAACGCTTGCTTGCCAATCCTATAGATGTGAAGAATTTGAGGTGGCATGCAGATGTTAAGAAAAATAATGATGGGATCCTACGACATGCGTTTGATTCCCCACAGTGGAAGAAGATTGATTTATTGTACCCTGAATTCGGTGAAGAGGACAGGAATCTAAGACTTGGGATTTGTACAGATGGGATGAATCTTTATGGGACATTGAGCAGCCAACATAGCACTTGGCCAGTTATGCTTGTTATATACAATCTTCCTCCCTGATTGTGTATGAAAAATAAGTATGTTATGTTTTCGTCTTTGATATCGGGCCCTAAACAACCTGGAAATGATATCGACGTTTATCTTGAACCTATGATTGATGACTTGAAGAAGCTCTGGGGTGAAGGTGTGATGACCTATGATGCTTCACGAAGAGAGACATTTTGTTTGCACGCTATGTTGTTTTGCACTGTGAATGACTTTCCAGCATATGGGAATTTGTCTGGATATAGTGTCAAAGGATCTAAAGCATGTCCTATATGTGAAGAGAACACTGATTCAATACGACTAAAACACGGCGGAAAGACTGTATATCTTGCTCATCGAAGGTTTCTTCCAAAATTTCATATGTATCGTAGGTTGCACAAAGCATTCAATGGACGGAATGAGGAACGTAGTGCACCTAAACCTATATCAGGGGAGGATGTTTATGAAAGAGTGAAAGACATCGCCAATGAATTTAGTAAGAGATCACAATGTATGATGGCCACAAGGAGTGACAAGTCTTTATTCAAGAAGAAGTCGATATTTTGGGATCTTCCTTATTGGAGTTCTTTAACAGTTAGGCATTGTATCGATGTCATGCACGTTGAGAAAAATGTATGTGATAGCATCATCGATACTCTGTTGAATATAACAGGTAAGACTAAAGATGGGATAAAATCCAGAATGGACCTACATGAAATGGGAATAAGGACAGAATTAACAGAAGTAGTTAGTAGTGATCAGAGAACATACTTACCTCCCGCTTGTTACACATTGTCTAGAAAGGAGAAGAAAGCATTTTGTGAATGCTTGGTAAATGTTAAGGTGCCACAGGGTTACTCATCCAACATCCGTACATTGGTATCAATGAAAGATCTGAAGTTGATAGGTCTTAAATCTCATGATTGTCACACTCTAATGCAACAAATATTGCCTGTGGCAATTAGATCTGTATTGCCGAAGCATGTAAGGTTTGCAATCACCAGACTTTGTTTCTTTTTCAATAGTCTGTGCAGCAAAGTTATTGACCCTGGTACTCTCAATAATTTGCAAAGAGAAGTGGTTGTTACCCTATGTCAACTTGAGATGTATTTTTCTCCGTCGTTCTTTGATATCGTGGTACATCTTATTGTCCACTTGACTAGGGAAGTGAAAATGTTGGGACCAGTTTTCTTATATTGGATGTATCCCTTTGAACGATACACGAGCATTTTTAAAGGTGATGTTCGAAATCGTTATCGGTCTGAAGGGAGTATTATTGAGGGTTATGTGGCGAGAGAGGTTATGGATTTTTGCAATGACTTTCTGAGTGGTAATGACGCTCCCGTGAATGACAAGAATATTGAGGAGCATTTTGGCAAAGGATTTTTGGGATCACGGATGAACAAGTTAATACATCAAAAGGGCAATGGACCCAAATTGGCTGTGGATTTCGATCAGGCAAGAAATCCATATGGAGTGAACCGCAACTCGTTTGTTTCATATCTTGGAGTTTTTACTCACAGCCATTGTAGTCCTATCCTAGAATCATGGCATAAAGTTCCTAAGGGGAAGAAAGACCACATATGGAAGGAACTATGCATGAGTTATTGTTATTTGTAATTCTATTTGTGTAGATTACTATTTTTTAGGATACTAGTTAATAGAAATTCTATTTAATTTGCAGAGCATATTTGATCTGGATGAAAAGTTGCATCGTAAATGTGTGATGCAATGTTGTGGGAGGGTCCTAAGGAACTATAGGACCAATCTCACCCGAGATTACATATGCGATGTTGATAATAGGTTCTTGATTGATTCCAATTCTAGACATTGATTAGTATTTCACTAACTCTACACTAATAATTTTTGTTTGTATTCTCTTTGAAAAATAAATATAAGAAGAAGGAAGCCACACAGCAATGGAACTACTTGGACCCCAAAGACTGGGAGGAGTTTGTTACCCAAAGAAAAACAGATGAATTCAAGGTATTAAGCGCCACTCCCAATTTATTTAATATACGTTTTTATTTATTCACCTATTCAAGATTAACCTTTAGTGTTACTAACCAAATCAATGTGCTAACTAACTAGGCTATTAGCGATGCTCAATGAGCAAGGCGTGCACTGAATGTGCATGACCACACAATGGGTCCAAGAGGATATGCAGGCATTCGTCAAAGACTACAGGCTGAGTCTACTCAGCCTACTGCTACTCAGGAGATTGCAGAGTCTTCTACTGTTGCTCCCGCACCTCTGCCTCACCATGCTATGTGGATAGCTGGGAGGCAAAACAAGAAGGGAGAGATACTGAAGCCCGCAACCGCTGAGGCGGCTACAAAAATGGTAAAAATCAACTCTTAGAGCAATCTATCGATATTGATTATTGTTATATTTACTTACGAATTTTTGTTGATGGTGATTAGCGGGAGCTGCACGAGCAGAGGAAGGAAGGCAAGTTCATCCCTCAGGGCACAAGGGATGAACTGACCATTTCTCTAGGTAACCCAGAGCATCCTGGACGTGTAAGGGGTGCAGGCGTTGGTGTGGGCATCAAAGTGTTCTTTGGGCCATCTCAGCGCAAACCTGTCCTAAAAGCGGGACTTTCACAAGCTGAGGTAACTTATTCTTATTTTTGAATGTTATTGCGAAAGGGAATTCAATAATCAGAAACTAGCATTTCTTTTATCCATGTATAGGTAGATTCCTTAATTGATAGGAGAGTCGAGGAAGTAGTTGATAAAAGACTCCAGGAAGCAATTAACAAGTGGCAGGCGTCTCAGACTGCCACTCAGACAGTACCTGTGGCGAACCTCTCTTCTCCTACTGCTCGTACTGCAGAGGTTGGGAGTAATCCTATAGACCCATAACCTACCACGTCCTCTGTAAGTATTTTTATGGCATATATAATAGCTAGTCTGTTCAAGATGATATGTTTGTGTATATATGCATATAACATTCTTTACGTAAATTTGTAGGGGTTGAAGCCATGCCGACTAAAAAGTGAAGGATATATCATTGCAGAGGCATCGGCTTACCCACCCCTTAAAGGGTGCATGTTTCATGGGAGTCCAGTACCAAATGGCATGGTACGTGTGAGCCTGATACATGTACTCCCTGGCTGGACGAATCTTGCACTGCCTCATGCACACCCAGATGTTGAAACACTTGGTGAGGTAGTAGGCAGAGTGATACTGTGGCCCGAAGCAGATGTCCTCTATACTGATATTGTATGATAAATTTCCATTACTTTAATTTGTTAGTGTGTATACATATATGAGTCAATTGATATGAAATTATATATACAAGTCAAAAATACGAGACCCGCTACATCTCGGCCTCCACCTCCTTGACTACCAAGTTGGCTTCCAGGGGACCTACATGCCTCGATAGGTCCTAATTGTAGGAGTGTGGCAGTATGATTCGGCGAACATAATCCAAATTGCCCTATAAATGTTACTATTCCGGAGAATGCTGCGGGTAAATCATACGATAACAATCTATTTATACAAGTTTAGCATATGTATTAATGCATACGTAATAGAAGTTCTGGATACGTATTAATGCAGGTCAAACATTCGAAAACAACATATTTATACAAGATATTTTGGAGTTGTTTAGTTATGAATGGCTGAACACATCTATGATAGAGATGTGGATATGGTGAGATTAATGCATACGACAATATGGTTTATACATCCATATACCTTGTTTTATATACGGCAATCTGGTTTCTTATATATTAATGCATGTAATACATGTTTTGCAGCCACTTGCACAAGACATGTACAGATTTTGGGTTTTCCCATGTGGGATTTTTTGTTCCATCTTTGATTAGTCTTGTAGATACATACACGTATTCAGTTACTTCATACTACTATGATGCTTTTGAATATTTTGGTAAAAATAATAAGATGGTGATAATAGCTCCATTCAATGTCAAGTAAGTTTACTTTGCTTGTAATTTGGACTTAAGCAAATTACATTTTTGTTGCGGCTATTGAGTTATTAATTTTCTACTTTCTTACTTGTAGTGCTAAGTATTGAGAGTTATTAGTTATTGTCCCCAAGACATTCACCGTCTATTATCTAGATCATGTGGGGAGTGAGTTGGATGTATTATATGGACATGCAATTAAAAGGCCATTATTCTCGTGAGAAATATTTTATGTTTTTATATCGATTAACATTTGTTACTGCATTACTATTTAATTATGCAATTTAATGTGTTACATTAACATATATAGGGCTTTAAAAGAGTACAAAAAAGTTGGAGGAAAGGTCCCCAGGAAAAAAAATCTGACACTCATTTGGGAGAATGTGAAAGTAATTTCCTGACTCCAATGTATATATTATTTATGTGAACTGTGCTTATTTGTATTTTTTGAATATTTTGTATGTTTCAATTTATAGTGTGATACACAAGACAACGGCTGGGCATGTGCCTACTATGTGATGCGATTTATGGACCTAATCATCAAACATGCCGTATTGGAAATCCATAACATACAACATGTATTATACATAGTCTCATTAGATAATATGAAATATATGGATCTTATTATATATTATTATAATTATGTATATACGTCATTCTCTTTGTAGGTCTTTAAAACTGAGTACTTCAACACAGGTGCAAAGCGTTTCGATGTACATGCTCCCTATACGAGAGATGAATTAGATGTTGTAAGAGAAGATTGGGCAAAAGCCCTGCAAAGAGTGGGATTTTTTAAATATAATTTTGCTGACAATGATGACAATGATGAATAAAGAATAACTTTGTTCTCATAATTAATTTTGTGTGAATGTGAATGAATTTTTATGAATTGTCATTTGTGTGTGAAAATCATCAATACATGAATGTTTCTACATGTGTATGAATGTGAAAAAGAGATAAAATAAATGGAACTGCAGGTTGCTACTGGTTTCTACATGTGTGTGATGAAAAAATAATATGAATTAAATGTTCTTATACATGAGTGTGGATCACATATATATAATATTGTCCATCATGTTAATTTTGCAGGTTTGTGGCATGTTGTTGGCTTATATCAATGGATGTCATAAAACCTGCAGTTCATAATTGAACTGCAGGTTTCTCATCCTGCGACCAGCCACAGCAGGTCTGCAGACTGACATAAAAAAATATATAATAGGCATCGGTTATTTGTATAAAACTGACGACATATGGTTACAGTGTCGGTTTCCCTACTAGTAACCGACGTCGATTTCCCTAATGAGGCCAGACACCACGGCCGTGCTGGCCATCACGGTCGTGGCAGCGGATCAGACATAAAATAGGCGTCGGTTATTTGTATAAAACTGACGACATATGGTTACAGTGTCGGTTGCCCTACTAGTAACCGACGTTAATTTCCCTAATGAGGCCAGACACCATGGCCGTGCTGGCCAGCACAGCCGTAGCAGCGGACCAGACATCACGGCCCTGCTGGTCAGCACGTCCATGGCAGCGGGTGAGATGGCATCAGTTATCACTAATAAACGACACCGATAGTGCCCCAGATGGTGCCCTTTCTGTGGCGCGAAGGTATATGGCGTCGGTTTCTAAGTTAATAACCGAAGCCTATACCCCCCAGCCGGCGCGTTTTCAGTGGCACGTGAAGGGTTGTGGCGTCGGTTTGAGAACCGAAACGTAACGGTTGGGCTTTTAGCGGTGCCCACATAGGTGTCGCTTAAAAACTGACACTAAAGGCCTTAAATAACCGACACTAAAGGCCGGTTATGTACAAGTGCCTTGATATATGTCCACACCTTATAAGAACCAGTTGTATTGTCAGCACTAGAGTTTATCACATGTTTATATGTACATGATGGGCCACATCAGGCCAGCAGCAGGATATACAAAGCTACATCAGCTATATATCGTAAAACATCATCAAAACACCTCTGAGGACCTGAGAGTACAGGGATGACTCTAGTAATCTACTATAAAACAACCAAAACTACAGCATATCCATCTCTTGCCTCCTACTTCTCTTCTTGTTGCTCGGCCGCAACCTCATGACCACCACCATGTCTAGCACGATCACCTAAAAAGGTTGTAAACAAATGGGTGAGACACACAGTCCCAGCGAGAAACATAACTCCCTTCCAAAACTATAAAACTTCAGGAAAAGTAGGTAAAGTAGATAACTGATATCAGCATATCATAAGAGTGGCATCCTGAGCAGAACTTATTTTATGAACAATCTTACCAGATATCCAAGAGGCATATAACCAAGTATTTCTTTATGGAACATGATTGACAAGATAAGCTTTATAAGAACTTATCACAAAATATAAGGATCGTACAAGTAGTTGCAATGTATAACTGGATCAACTGTACAAGCAAGGACTCAATCAATGTTCCTTATTTTGCCTTAAGCAATATATTCTATATGGTTGGATTACGATTTATTATGCCCTGAGGAAGTGAGTCGTCCCGCTCAAATCCAACCTTTGGCTGTGAAGCCTAAAAACGGGTGCCATACAAGGTCATTGGGAGAGCTGGACTCCATGACTTCACCTCTTCGTGGTTAGTGTATGAAAACCAAAGCAGGACCGCAATCTCTTACTTGAGTGGCCTTAGCCATAGGGTCAACTTCACAGGCTACCCTTCTATAATACTTAGCCATGGGACTATTCACCATGCTCTATAATCACTGAGCCATGGGCCTATTCACCATGCTCTATAATCACTGAGCCATGGGCCTATTCACCATGCTCTATAATCACTGAGCCATGGGCCTGTTCACAATGCTCTATACACAACCCTAGTTGTACTCAAATCCTCCTACTTTCGGCTAGGAGAAAACCCCGCATATTCAACAATATGTGCTCCAGGTAATCCCGCAGGATAAACATGTTTCACCATCACCAATTACTGATGATGATGGATCTATGGCCAGGGCAAACTACATGATATGTTCCACTATAATTAATTAGTATATTTTAAGTGGATTGTTGAGGCAACCAAGTTGTAAAACATAAACAACATTGAGTTACATTATTATACTGTCATTGTCACATTATCATGGGATCTCAATCCCTCATCACAGAAAGCCACTGCCTCTTAAGGCTTACATCATCACCATGGGATAGCAATCCCTTATCTCAACATCAGAGGATAACATCTCAACTAGGCACTCAGCCTTTACCAGGTCAATAGACCCTTTTCACATCATAGGGGTGATACATGTTATCCCATCAACAACGATTATCATCATTGCATGTTATATAGAACACATACACCTCATAGCTCTTACCTGGCTATGAATTCACTTGATTCACCTGCATGGTTAGTATGCATATCAAGAGAGATAACTGAATCACCAAACATAGATCTTTATGATTATCATGCTATTTGGGCTGAGGTACATGATGGGAACAACATCCATGATTATAATTACATGAAGCACAAAGATGTATCTTATAAACCAATTACATTATTGTTATCCAACCATGATCATCCACTATGCCCTAAAATCTCATGAGCATGATCATTATCAAGGAATGCATCCCTAAGGATTACACAACCATAGCCTAGTCAGACATCATTGGTCACAACCTTTCATCCATAACCCATCATCCACAAGGTACAAGAAAGTAACTACTAGGGTTTCCTGGGTTAAGCATAACCCTCACTAAAGGTACTGTCTTCCCTCACTAGAGATGTGGCGGGCAGCACCATCTCTCACCCAAAGGGGTAGCGGGCAGGATCATATCCCTCACAAAAACTCTAACGGCTAGGGCACTTAGCCACACATATCGGCCATCCATGTCGTGCACCCATGCACCAAGGGTAACATGCAACCAGGGCTAGTGTTGTGTCGTGCAACCTGATCCAAGGGTATGTATCGTGCATCTAAGCAGCAAGGGTGATGACATGCAGCTCATACCGTGCAACCAAGAAGAAAGGGTGATCGGGCAACACAACTAGCCCTAATAGCCAAGACCCTATCGCCCATTAGGGTTAGGGTTCATATCGGGCAGCCTTCTTCACCATATCGGCCAAAGCCCTAACGGCCAAGTCCATGGCGCCCAAGCTCAACACTATGTTACCCAACAAGCTTACTACAACAAACGACACCAAGACACCACAAGGTGACCTATCATCCAATTAGGTTAAGCACAACATCTCGGTCACCACTAAGGCACCTAACTAGGGTCCACCACCCAAACACCATATCGGGAAACACAAAACCACCCTATGTCACCCAAGGCACAAAGCAGAGGTAACCACTCCCAAAACCATCTTGGGCAACAAAGCCAACAGAACTCAACTTAACATATCGTCCAAGACAAAATCCCTAGAAGAGGGGTATCGTGCAAAGCACAAGGTCCATATTGGTTTGGTCATCATCAACCTCAAGATCACCATCATCAAACCCTAATAGATCAAGAGAGTTGGCTCACGTCTCAACAACCAAGAGAGAGGGGTATTGCACAACCTCCATCCCATATCGGGAAACAAGGTAGGTCATCCATATCGGGCAACCCTTCAACCTCAACTAGGTCATCAACAACCAAAGACTCACCTCTCAAATCCATGGTGAGAGAAGGGTGTTGTCCAAGCAACTAGAGTATAGACTCACCTCTCAACGACTAAGGAAGAGAGGGGTTTTGCCTACACCACTAGAGCTCAAGCTCACTTCTCAAAACCAAAGAGAGAAAGGGGTATTGCCCCAAAGGAAACCCTAAACCATAGGTTCGGCCAACAAGGTCCAAGGTCACACAACTATTAACAACATAACCACTAAGTCCAACAAGATTAAAGGTACAAACTAGAGCAAGAAACATATCCAACAAGATGCAAGGCCGATCAAGATCAGATATGAACATGCAACATAAAAGAAGGTAGTACAGCTAGGGTTAGGAGTTATGTAACCCGCCTCAAGTAAGCTCCTCAAGCTCCAAAGCTCCAAGCACCAAGCTTTAAGCTCTTAGCTCCAAAGCACCCCACCAAGGAAGCAAGGCCCTTCTAGGGTTCAACCACCACCTAGAGGAAGAAGAAGAAGGAGACTCCACCAAGGAGATCAGCCACCAAGCTTGCTCTACCAAGGAAAGGTGTATCGGCCACCAAAGGAGAAAGGAGAAACTAAAGGAACTAAAGAGCTAATCAACTAAGGAGAGGGTTGTATATATACAAGAGGGTCTATGGGGCTCCCACCTTAGTGTTGCTCCACATGTGCATGTCTAAGGCACCACTTGTCCAAAACCACGCCACCTTGCTAAACCACATGCACATGTCATGCCACCAACTAATAAAGGATCAGCCACTTGTCCAAGGTATGGTGACAAAAACAAGGCAAGGTCAAAGTGGTCACCTTGGGTGACACAGCCCACTGGGCGACACACCCCATCTGGGTGACACAGGTCACCAAGGTGCTCTTTGCACGACACAAGACCTCAATAAGGCAAAGCAAAGCAAAGCCCAACAAAGCTCAACAATGCCTGAAACTACTCAAGAAATAATCCCAACTCATCCTCTCAACCCTAGAGGATGCAAGGAAAGAGAAAACATCTCTCAAGGTGACAAACTTGCACATCAACCCCAAAACTTGAATAATTTGCAAGTTGCACCTCCAACTCTCAACAAAACACAACAAACCTTAATCACAACCTCGGGTGATTAGCAAGCTTCAAAACACAGGGTTTAGGTAAAGCAAACAGGGTAAACCCAAAACAAAGGTCAGGGTCCATACAAGCCATAAACCCCTACAAAGGGATTTCGCCCCCGAAATCCGAAGAGAAAAGTGAGGGATACTTCCTCCTCATCTCTTCCTTGAGCTCCCACGTGGCTTCCTCAATGCCACGATGATGCCAAAGAATCTTTACAAGAACCAGGTCCTTCCTCTTCAACTTCTTCACTCTTCTGTCAAGAATCATCACTGGACCTTCCTCGTAGGTCACGTCTTCCTCAAGCAACTGGCTGTATCACTATCCCTGTTTCTGGATGACTTTTCTTCAGCATACTGACGTGGAACACTAGATGTAACCTGTGCAACTTTGGCGGTAGTTCTAACTTGTAAGCTACCTTGCCAACATGTGCTATTACCAGATATGGCCCCATATACCTGGGTGCCAACTTGCCTTTCTGTCCAAACCTCAGCATGCCTTTCCATGGTGAGACCTTGAGATACACCTTGTCTCCCACCTAGAACTCTAAAGGTCGTCGACGATTATCTGCATACAACTTCTGTCTGTCCTGTGCCACTTTCAACTGTTGTTGTATTACTTTGATCTTTTCTGTTGTCTGCTTCACTAACTCAGGACCCAAAAGCAGATACTCGCCTGACTCATACCAACATAAAGGAGATATGCACTTCCTGCCATATAAAGCCTCATAAGGAGCCATGTCAATGCTCTGCTGGTAACTATTATTGTAAGCAAACTCTATGAATCTGAGATGCACGTCCCAACTGCCTAGAAACTGCAAAACACCTGCTCGGAGAAGATCCTCCAAAGTATGAATAGTCCTTTTAGACTGTCCATCTGTCTGTGGGTGGAAAGCAGTACTGAACCTCAACTGCGTTCCCAATGCTTTATGCAACTGTTCCAAAAAATGACTCATGAACTGGGGTCCTCTGTCAGAGACTGTCATTGTGGGCACACCGTGCAAACACACTTTCTCATCTACATACACATGAGCAAGCTTCTCTACTATATATGTTGTCTTCACAGGTATGAAATGAGCAGACTTGGTCAATCTAGGCCTGGAAATGGGTCGGGTTTCCCAGACCCGACCCAACCTGACGGGTTTAGGGTCTGGACCCGACCCGACCCAATTTTTTTTTAAATGAGGACCCGAAATTTACCCGACCCGAGTTTGCCCGACCCGAAAGTCAGGACCCGCTGGGACCCGAAATACCCGAACTTTATTTTTTTTACTGTGTTTTTCCTGCCCATTTTGGACCCGACCCAAGGGATTGGACCCAACCTATACAGATCAGGTGACTGGTCACCACTGACCTGCGCCTGCGTGCATGTCTAAGAATGAATAGAGGGGGTTGGAGGAGAGAGGAGATAGAGAGTTTCAATAATCTAAGAAAGACAATTGATTCACTGGTCAGGGATAGAGATCCTGATCTAATCCCATCGTCCACCGGTGTGTTTTCCCTGTTTAGCATCTTGTATTGGCTTCTGAGATTATTAATATTTAACATCTCATACAAATCAGCTGGAAACACATACAAGTAGCAGCTGGAAAGCCTGGAAACACGTTTACATTCTGTTCGTGGAAACAAGTAGCACCGTTATCCAATAAATACTAATAATATAATAACAGAATCACATACAAGTAGTAGCTGGGAACACATTTACATTCTGTTCATGGAAACAAGTAGCAGGTGGAAGACAAAGCTTTGTTAGCTCAAAAAATAAAGCTCAAGCTGCCTTTGGTACTAAAAGCAACACATACAAAAATTGTTTGGCATTCTGTTCGTGACAAACACCTTTTCAAATTTGAACACAACTGTTTGAAACATACATAAGTAATCCAGCGAGGATAAGATTCTCAGTTCTATAAACTACAAGTCTACTTTCTAATTCATTGATAAGTTTGAAATATCTCTTCAACAACAACGATTAGATTCCTAAGTTGCTTCAAATCCACTTGACGGCCTACTCCACAACATCAGATTCTGCAATGAAAAACCATCAGCTTTACAATTTGGTCCCAATACCAAACATATAATATCAGCAAATGAAGTATAACTAAATGTACCTGGAGTCTCCACATCGACAGATTCAAGGAAAGTACCGATATTTTCAGACCCTATTTCAAAATAATAATATATCAATTGAAATTGAAGGATAACAAATATATATATATATATATTCATCCATACCATGAGTCATGGACAACCAAATTTGAAGGCACATTAGTGGTTCAACTATTTTTGGAAGAAGACTACTGTGATGAGGGTTGATTAGTCGACCTCCTGTGTTGAATGCTGACTCAGACGCCACTGTGGATACAGGAATTGCTAAAATGTCTCGAGCTATCTCTCTCAATGTTGGATAACTTCCTCCATGCATTTTCCACCAGTGTAAAATGTTAAAGTTGTCATCTATGGATAGTATGTCCTCCTCTAGATAATTTAGGAAGGGGGAGAAATGGAACAGGACCAAGTCATGGTGTGGTGGTGGATAAAAAAGTAGATCATGGTTTACTGTTGCTAATGGCAAGAGGTAAATCTCATATCATGATTAAAAAGAGAACACTCCACTTCTTTGTACGACTCTGATTAACAAAGTGTCACTGTAACGATTTCAACAAAGAACAAAAGCAAATATTTCTAGAAGTAGATAAATAGGTGGGAAATAAAAGAATGTCAATAATTTAGGAAGGGGAGAAATGGTACAGGACCAAGACGTGGTGTGGTGGTGGATAAAAAAGTAGATCATGGCTTACTGTTGCTAATGGCAAGAGGTAAATCTCAGATCATGATTAAAAAGAGAACACTCCACTTTTTTGTATGACTCTGATTAACAAAGTGTCACTGTAAAAAAGTCACAAAAATGGGGAAGCCTAGCAACGGTAGCAAGTAACAGCCACTCTATCTCAAATAGGATTGAGTTGGTGGTGGATCTTATAAATCTCAAATGGGATTGAGTTGATGGCTCGCTCATGCAATGCTACTCGTCTACTTTTAAGTAGTCAATAAGAAACGCACGGGGACTTTGCCATTTGCTTTTCAACCCGAAGAAGAGAAGGAGCAGACATGTAATGACCGACAATCAAATCGTTACTAATTAAGCAGAATAAACATAAATAGTGGACTAACAAAAATCACTAAAATTTAAAACCATTTTGCAAGGAGATCCTTGTATAGAAAACTTTTACTGAAAGATTTAAAACTCATACATATCATGATTGACATTGTACAACATTGTTTCATCTCATCTCGAGGACAACATATAACAGTTGCTCTATCAAAACACATATTGGAGCAACATAAAACCTCGAGGCATTCAAGCCAAAATCTCATATTTTTCATGAAACCAGTACAAACCAACTCCAAGGACCTGAGAGTACAGAGACGACACATAGGACTCATATCTAAAAGACAGGACAGACAGTACACTCAACCTGAGTTGTCACTGCTGCCTCAGCTGTTGTTCTTCCTCTGCAAAAAGGTCTTCACCTCCTCGTGCACGTCCACTTAAAATTTTAGATCCCACGGGGGTGAGACAATTGTAAATTGCCCCAGAGAGAGATATAACTCTCCGCCAACAATATTATTATCACAATTTAAATGGTATAAAATTGAGCAGAAGATAAGCAGTTTAGAATATTCTCATCTTTTAAAGCATTGAAACTATCTGTGATAGAGCAGTAAGTCATTTATTCTCTTTATAAGGAATGGGAAGAACATGTATATCATTTACTCATCATGCTATATCAACGTCTCAAGCTTATCTAGTGAAACTCATTATCATGGTATGTCATCCATGAATCATTCTCATTTCTATTTATTGACCTCAGCCAATCTGCTAACCAGATATTTTAATTGTACCAGTCATGTGAGTATACATCATCATATCATATTCAGGCATTGGACTATGCCAATCCTGTGCAACTATTTCAGGCATTGGACTATGCCAATCCTGTGCAAACATCACTGAATACCACATCACTTTTACTAGGCATAATACCTTGGCCAAGCCATCATACTTATTCACATCCTTTCTATAAACAAGTATCCCTCTCATATATTTCAAACACTATAGCCCTTATTTTTCTATAAGCATAAAGCATGTATGATCAAGATTTCATTATTATTATTGTATCCATTTATTATTATCATTATATTACTAAGTTTCCATTTCTTAGTTTATTTTGAACATTATCATTTCTTACATGAGACTTTTATAAACACCTTGTTACCTCTCACTAGGCAAGAACTATCCTCATGGCTCACAAGGCCCATTAAGTATCTTGTCACCTCTCACTAGGCAACAAATTATCACATGGCTCACAAGGACATAACACATCTTGTCAACTTTCACTAGGCAACAAATTATCACATGGCTCACAAGGCCATAACACATCTTGTCACCTCTCACTAGGCAACAACTTATTCTCATGGCTCAAAAAGCCCATAACACATCTTGTCACCTCTCACTAGGCAACAAATTATCACATGGCTCACAAGGCCATAACACATCTTTATACTTTTATACAAGTATTTAACATGCATTACAAGGCTTATGCAATAAGAGAATTACAACCATCCCATCATTGGGATTAGGGTTTCCCCCTTTATGACCGATTAGGGTTTCATGTTTATTTTATTGATCCAAACCCTAACTCATTGCTCCACACATCTAGGAGCATACATTTTTATCATAAGTATCCAATCATACTTATTTATTCTCAACATTTATCATTAAATGATTACCAACACAAGGTATGAGTTTCTCTCTCATCCTCTCTAGGATATTCATTACATCATACTTTATTGTTTTGGCTTAACCCTTTCTCAAGGTATGTTAGCCTACACTTATCAAAGTGCATTAAACTCATTACATTTCAATGTAACAATTGGCATGACACTCTTCATGTGTTACTCATCCATACATATTGGATTTAAGATGCATCAAGGTGTAGCAACCTTAAAGTGTTGGATGTGATATTTACCATACCTTGGTGTATCACTTCCCTCATCACTTTTAACTTACTTAAGTTCATCAACTTATCTTGTATTAGGGTATTTCCCATCCTAATACTTTATCCACTATCCCATCATATTAATCTTGTAAAGTATTGGCCATAAGTCATACACTTGAATCACCCAACTATCATCAATGATATGGACTCATCTCGGGTTAAGACACTGTTGATATAAGGTTGTCCATTATCAACCACTTTAGGTGTTTCACCTATAAAGGTATTAGCCACACCATAACTTGGTGTTACTCTTATCACTCCTAAGAGTGTCTTGCCATCACCTTTATAAGGTATCTCGGGTTAGAAGTGTGCATATGTTCACCATATCAGGTTGTAAGTATATGGGCACTCATCATGTCGGGCTAGAAGTATATACACACCTTTCATATCAGACTAAAGGTGTTTGTATGTGTTAACCATGTCATGCATGAGGTATTAATCCATCACCATGTCGGGCTAGACATCAACTAGGGTTGTGTATTAGGATACCATATCGTGCAATAGCACTTGCTATTCTTTACTCATTTTTGGTTGCCCAAATTAGGGTTTCACATCAACTTATAAGTATTCATCTAACCTTGTATCGTGCATGGAGTCTATACTTGACTCCATATCATGCAAGAGGTGTACACTACACCTCCATGTCGTGCAAAAATGTATTCATTCATATCCATATTGCTCAAGTGAAGAAGGTGCATCATCATACCAGGTTAAAGGTGCTTACTTGTGTGCTTGCACCCGATATCACTTTTATAAGGTAATATCATCATCTTCAAGCTCTAGACCTTTTTTCTAACTATTATAGTTCATGTCAACAGGTCTAAGAAACTACTAGAACTCATAATTTCATCAACTATTTCAGGAAATTTTGGAATTAAAAGTATATCATTAAATACAACAATTTAGGTGATGAATAATAACATGGTTGAGTTTAAGTTATATAACCTGCCTTAAGAACAACTTCAAAGCTCCAAGCTCCAAAGATCCACGTTCCTAAGGTTGAAGATGAACTTCACAACTCCTATATATGCAAAGAATCACCATGGATAAGGAATTGGTGAAGAAGAAAAGAAAAGAAGATCAAAACCCTAAATCCATGCTTCAAACCAGTGTTGAAGATGATCTTATCCTCACCTTAGGGTTAAGTTTTGAGTTCCTTAGCTCCTTGGCCGACATCCCACCACTCTTGGGCGATATGGACTTCCTCTTGGCCGACACAACCTTGCTTGTGGCCGATACCCCCCTCACTTGTGGCCAAAATCACTTCAATTGGCCGATATCAACTTGCTATGGACAATATCAACATGGTATGGCCGATACACTTGCTATGGCCGATACCCAAGGCCTATGCACGATACCCTTGTGCCCTTGCACGATATGCCAACCCTCTTGCATGATATGGCACTCACTTGCATGATATGGCACTCACTTGCACGATATGGCACTCAACTCTTCACCCTATTGGCCGATATCACCTTATATGGCCAATTTCACCTACTTGGCCGATATGCTTTTTCTATGGGTGATATCCTAGGACCTATGCATGATATGCTTGCTATCCTGCACGATACAAGATCCACATACACGATACCACAAGGTAGGAGGGTGGTAAGGGTCACAAAATTGCACCAAGGGGTGAAACTAGGGGTATATATACTTACTGATCATGAAGAAAGGCAAAAATGAGGTGTCAACATTTTGAGCTAGTAGGTGCCACGTGTCATGCATGGGTGACACGTGTACATGCATGAATCAACATTTATCTTGTCTTGCAAAACAGTTGAGAATCATTTATGGATAAAGATTCGTCCATTACATATCTCTTTGAATAAGATATATCAACAAAATCACCACTTTATTCACAACTCATCACAACTTTGCTAAGGAAGTTGTAACCCGACACACCTCACCTCCTTGAGGTGCTTTGCATGATATGGACTTTTCCAAGAGTCCACAAAACGATATGGGACACCTCCTTGGGCTCCATGGCCGATAGTAACTCATATATAAGCTTTTCAACTTGATACAACTCAAGTTAAGCTTTCAAATTCAACCCTTTTCTTGGTCATTTCTTCACCAAGATCACCATCATTCATAATGGAATCAAGTATGATGTACCCTCCTTTATATATCTTTTAAATGATGCTAGGAGGGAGTAGGAACACTCTAGATGTGGTAATTTTCATATTAATCCCACATTTTGGGTAAATTGCAATTTGTACCAAATTTGGTGCACAATGCTCCAACATTGTTCAAACAAGTTCAAACTTGGAATTTAGGCATTGCACAAGCCACCACTTAACATCATTCTCTCTCTTATGATTGTAAATCACATGTGGTACATTCAACATGTGACATATTGCATTATAACCCCTCAACTTGGGTAAATTGCACTTTGGTCCAAAACAAAGGAAAATTGCTCAAACAACATTCAATCGGGACCAAACTTGAAACATGAGTGTGTCATATGATAACAAAACACCTTAGAGGATTATATTAAAGTTATAATAAACTTTATTAGTCAAAACAAATAGGGTTACCTCATAACCCAGGTCAGGGTCGTTACAAGACATACACAAAGAGGGTAGCAAACTGAGGAGACGGTGGCTACTATTGCTGGGCCTGGCTCTGGGGAACGAGTGGGTATGGGGGGTATGGAAAGATGGGGTTCGGTCGAAGCAGACAAAATGGAATCCCTTCAATTTTGGTTTAATCTGGGTTCTACCGATTGGATTGAAGGAGACGTCGACCTCTCTGTTGTAATGGAGGCGGCAATTTTGTACTGACGAAGGAGGGGTTTTGAAACAGGGAAAAAGGAAAGAAAGGAAGGGGACTACCCCGCCGCTCTCTACTACTCACGGGAACAATCAAACTATGATTGGGAAACCGTTCTCTATTCCATTAACACCGGCACCTGGAATTGAGAGGGAACACACAGATAGAGAGAGAGTGTGCGAAGAGGGAGACCGGGGAGGCAGAGAGGTGACCAACCTGGCAAGTTGCAACTGGAGATGCGTGAAGGAAGCACACCAGTGCACACGACCTCGAATCGTCGATCGGACTGAATCCCAACTCGCGCTCTTCTTGCTGTGCTGCTGGTCGCGTCGCCGTCCCCCTCTCGAGCCCTCATGCAGGTCGCATCACCGTCCCTCTCTCAAGCCCTCACGCAGGTCGCTCCTTCTTCAAATCCTTGCCTCCTTGGGGTCGCAGACTCGTAGTCGCAGATAGGGCTTCGCAGATCTAGGGTTCGGACTTCAGAGACGAGAGCCGAGACTGAGTGTGAAGCTAGGGCACCCAAGTATGAGTCATAAGCGGAAGCGGGCCAATGCAGCAACACTGTGTCTGCCCCTGGGTCCATGGGTTTTATGGGCTATAGTTGTGCCTGACCCTAGGTTAAAAGACCTGATTCGGGTCTGCCTGAGTTGGACCCAGACCCTATTTCAAAATTGAAAAACCCAAATTTCGGGTCTGGTCGGGCCGGGTCTGGTCCGGTCGGGTCGCGGTATTTTTGCCAGCCCTAGGTCAATCTGTCCACTATCACCCATATGGAATCATGATTCTTAGTTGTCCTTGGCAGACCAACTATGAAATCCATGGTTATATGATCCCATTTTCACTGTGGTATCAGCATGGGTTGCAACGTACCTACCGGCTTCTGATGCTCAGCCTTGACTTGCTGGCATACCGCACACCTAGCCACAAACTCAACTACATCTCTCTTCAAGCCAGGCCACCAATACAAATCTTTCAGATTATGATACATCTTGGTGACACCTGGATGCATAGCATACATCGATGTGTGTGCTTCCTCGAGTACTAAACTCCTCAAATCATCAACATCAGGGACCACCATCCTACCATGATAGCAAACTAGGCCATCCTTGGACTCATGGAACCCAACACGCTTTTCGCTGCCAAACTCTGATTTGATTAACTGAACTGAAGCATTTGCCTAATGTGCGTCTATGATTTGCTGTCTCAACATAGGCTTTACTTGCATTTGTGCCAACAATCCTACCAACAAGGAAACTTTCAACCGTACATTCATCTGCCGCAAAGAGACAAACATATCCCATCTATGGCATGCCAAGGAACTCAATTGTACCTTCTTCATAGGAAGAGAGGAATACTTCCTGCTAAGCGCATCAGCTACCACATTCGCCTTACCAAGATGATACTCAATGGTGCAATCGTAATCATTGATCAGCTCCATCCAGCGGCATTGTCTCATGTTCATCTCACTCTGCGAGAAGATGCACTTCAAGTTCTTATAATCTGTAAAGATCTGACACACTTCCCCATAAAGATAGTGTCTCCAAATCTTTATTGCATGGACCACTGCTGCCAGCTCCAAATCATGTGTCAGATAGTTCTCCTCAAGTTTCTTAAGTTGTCACGAAGCAAAAAAAACCACATGATCTTCCTGCATCAGCACACATCCTAAGCCTTTCTTGGAAGCATCGTAGAAAACAACATAGCCCTTCCCAGGCTCTGTCAGCACCAACAGTGGAGCACTAGTCAGGTTCTCCTTCAAAATTTGGAAAGCTTACTGACAACGATCATCCCAGACAAAAGGTACATCCTTCCTGGTCAACTTTGTCAACGATAACGCGATCACGCTGAAGTTCCTTAAAAACCTCTGATAGTATCTTGCTAAACCTAGGAAACTGCGAACTTCTGTCGGCGTCTTCGGTTGCTCCCAATCTGCAACTGACTCCACCTTCTTGGGGTCCACTCTAACTCCTTCTACAGATATCACATGACCCAAGAAAGTCATTTCTTTCAACCAGAACTCGCACTTACTAAACTTGGCATACAACTGATGTTGGTGAAGAAGAGTCAAAGCTTTTTGAAGATGTTGTTCATGCTCTTGACTGTCCCAACTATAGATCAAGATGTCATATATAAAAACTACAACAAAATGATCTAGAAATGGACAGAACACCCTGTTCATTAGATCCATGAAAGTAGCATGCGCATTGGTTAGCCCAAACAGCATAACCACGAACTCAAAGTGACCATACCTCGTCCTAAAAGCTGACTTTGGTATGTCCACCTCCTTAATCCTCAACTGATGATATCCAGACCATAGATCAATCGTTGAGAACATTGTAGCGCCACACAACTGATCAAACAGATTGTCTATCCTCAGTAACGGATACTTATTCTTGATCGTAACTTTATTCAATTGTCGGTATTCTATGCACAAATGCATCAATCTGTAACATCCCTGACTTGGGTTATGCTTTAACCCTAGGTGTTTTGATTAAGAAATATGATTATATGCTTAATCTCATCTTGTGAAAAGTAATTAAGGCTCAAAAGGAACCTATGTTTCAATTTTGGTCATGTTTGAACAATGTTGAAGCAATGTTTGCTTATTTTGGACTAAAGTGCAAATTACACAAGTTGAGGGGTTAAATTGCAAATGTTGCATGATAAGATGTTCCTATGATGTTGAGACATCATAAGAATTAATATGATGTAGTGGTATGGTTTCCACAAGCTTCGACACCAAGATTAAGCTTGTAAAGCAATCCTTGTGCATTAAAACCTAGTTTTGGTGTAATGTGCAATTTACCCAAAATCTAGGGTTTAATATGCAAATTACCACTTCAAAAAGGTCCTTAATGTTTCTTATCATCATTTAGAGCAAATAAAATGAGAGGGACTCCTCATTTGAATTAAGTTGTAGGAGAGAGAATCTTGACATTAAAATAATCAAGAATAATGCCTAATTGAAACCCTAATTCGATTTAGGGAAAAAATGAATAAAAATAATTGAAGGGATTTCAACCAAAATGTTTTGGGTTGATTTTGAATAAGGATGGACGTTCCTTTAACAAGATAAGGAACGAAAATATCTTAAGTAGGTGAAATTCCACTCACCTTTTTATAAAGAAAAGTAATATCCACTCACATGTGGGATATTATATTATAAGCATTAAGGTGCTTAATTTGCTTTTCTTTAAATTGAGGATAATGAAGGAGAATTAAAGGCAAGGAAGGTACCTCGTACCCAAGGTAGTTGAGGGGGAATAGGCGGCCACTTTATTGGGATTAATTGGATTTTTATAAGGCATTTTCTCTCTCATCAATTTCCTTATAAAAGTGTCATTTCCAAGCCCAAACCAAGGCCTTTTTCGGATTTTCTTCTTCCCCTTGCTTGCAAAACCGACCAAGGATCTAGGGAGGAGCAGGGAGCACGTCCCCAACCTGTTGGTAAGCCCTTGACCTTCGTTCTCCATGATTTCATGGTGGAAATCGAAAATAAATTATGGATTCCTTCTTATTTCGATCTCCTCTTCAACCCTAGCCAACTTTTACAATCAAAAGCTTGAGGACGAGCCTAGGGGGAGTTTCAAGAGCTTCATCCACCATTAATGGCGTGATCTTGGAGCTTTGGAGCTCAATTGGAGGCGGGTTTTATAACTTAAACCCTTAAACATTGCTATTGCATCAATTCTCTATGCTTTGTTGATTGATTTCTTCAATTTGATGCACTCTTGTTTCTTGCTGCAATTTTCATCAAGAACGGTTGCTGTTATTGGTTGTTCGAAGGAAGGGGATGATGACATCATCCTAGATGCTTATCCAAAGAAAATTACCAAGCAAAACCGTTTTGATAGCTACTCCAAATCATTTTAATTTGATTGGCTATGCAGTTTCAGCAAACCGTTTAAGGGCAAACGGTTTGAAACCGTTTGGGCGCAAACGGTTTCAAGACCATTTGATATGGTTGACCAAGCGTTTACCGTTTGGGAATTTTGTTCCTAATTATGTAGGCTGATAACCCTCCAAATTTGAGGGATTAACTCCAAAGGAATCGAGAGTTGAAGGCCAATCAATTAGGCAATCGAATTGAATTATGTGCTGATTTTCAACCTGATTAACTTGACCTGGTTGAGAAAACGGTTTCAAGACCATTTGAGATGGTTGACCAAGCGTTGACCGTTTGGGATTCCTGTTCATAATTATTTTTATTAATAACCCTCCGAATTTGAGGGATTAACTCCAACGGAATCGTGAGTTGAAGCCTAATCAATTAGGGAAACCTAATTGGATTAAGTGCTGATTTTCAATCTGATTTAATTGAACTTTTTGGGCAAACGGTCTCAAGACCGTTTGAGTGCGTTGACAAAGCATTGAACGTTTGGGATTACTGTTCCTAATGATGTGGTATAAGGACTCACCGAAATTGAGGGATTAACTCCCAAGGAATCATGATTTGAAGGCTATTCAATTAGGCAAACCCTAATTGAAAACAGTGCTGAAATTCCAATGAGTTAAGTTGAGATTTTGGGTTGATTAGCCCAAACGGTTTCAAGACCATTTGGGGATCACCCAAAGGGTCTCAAGACCGTTTGGGGATCACCCCAAGACCGTTTGGAGGTCTGGGGTCAAGTATAGTTGACCAATTGAAGGTCCAAAGGTACTAATCATATTGCAATGTAGTGCTGATCTGTTGATCAACTCGATAGACCAATCCATGATGATTTTTCACTAGAATCCAAAGGTTGGATGGGCCAAACGGTCTCAAGACCGTTTGGAGCTCATCCAAACGGTCTCAAGACCGTTTGGTGGTCACCCAAGACCGTTTGGAGGTCTAGGGTTGAGTATGGTTAGGTGTTTGAAGGTCTAAAGGTACCAAGTTGTTATACAATGCAATGCTGATTTGGTGATCAATCCAATGATCCAAACCTTAATTGGATGGCTTGGAATTGAGTGATATGATGGGCAAACGGTCTCAAGACCGTTTGGAGGTCATCCAAACGACCTCAAGACCGTTTGGGGTCAGGTCATACCCAATTTGGATAATGGTTCAATAGTTTCAAAGTAACCAATCTTGCATTGATGAGTGTTGTTGGATCTTCAATTCCAAACCCTAATTCAATTGAATCAAGCCCTAATTGATGACCAATTGAGGGTCAATTGAGGGTCAAATTAGTTGAAGGTTGACCTATTAAACTCAATTGAAGTATGATCATAGGTCCAATTGATGATTGGTTCCATGAATTCAATGGTTGAAGGTCCAATGCAATCAATTGAAACACAATTAGTAGCATGATTGATGATCAACTTCAAAGCTCTAATTGGTGTTTATAAACCCTAATCCCATTGAGATCAGACCATAATTGAAGTCCCAATTGAGGGGTGAGCCATGATTCAAATGATGATTGAGTTGATGATCCAATTGGTTGAAGTTCCATTGATTAGAATTGAGTGTGGTTCAATTTGGTTAATTCAATTGGATACCTCATGTTATTGAAGGTCTAATTGATCAAACCTTTTTGAAAACCTAATGTGATTAGGTGGGAGATACCTTTAATGGTACTAGTCATTAATGCATAACAAATGCATGGACCCAATACATGATGTAAACCCTAATTGAGGCTGATTCAATGTATAACCTTAATAAGAGGTTGTCTACATGTGAAATCACTAATTAGGATGTTAGTAAACCCTAGTTGAGGGTGTATCCTTGTGAAACCCTAGTGGAGGGTGTATCATTGTGAACCCTGGTTGAGGGTGTAACCTTGTGAAACCCTAGTGGAGGGTGTATCATTGTGAACCCTGGTTGAGGGTGTAACCTTGTGAAACCCTAGTGGAGGGTGTATCATTGTGAACCCTGGTTGAGGGTGTATCCTTGTGAAACCCTAGTTGAGGGTGTATCATTGCGATTGTTTATAGGCAACTTTATAATAAAGTTATGCCTTAAACTAAGATAAGTCCATATCATGTGAGATAGCTGGACAATTCTAATGTGTGGCCTATGCATTATATGCTAAGGGTGAGTATTCTGTCATGGAATGTATTAAGAGGGGAAATACCTTAATACAAGATAAAGTTGGTTAACTCAAGAGGGTCTGAATTAATGAGAAATGGGAAACCCTAACCCTGGTAAGGGAATAGTGGTGTTACCCTTGAATAATGATGTTATATATTGTTTTGCATGGTGCTGATATGAAATTGATGTATTATCATATGTACTAACCATGCAGGTATGATGTGATGATGAACATAGCCAGGTATGAGCTATGACATTTTATGTATTGACATTATTTATTGGGCCTTATGTGCCATGCTATACCTTATTGCCTAGTATGAGGTAATAAGAGAAGTAATGGGCCTTAAGTGCCATGAGAAGATGTTTATGTAATAAGCATCATATTTACCTTGGTCAGGTGACCTGAAGGTGATAATTACCTGAAAAAGTGGTAATAATGCTCAATGATGAGCTAAGGGTTTGAATACCCAGAACCATATGATTATGGCATTGAGTTGCAAAGGAATGAAAATTCCCAGTATTGAAATGAGGGACTGAGATCCCCATGTCTTATAAAGACTGAGAAGTGATTAATGGAAATAGTACATGTTTTCTTTATAGCATTTGTCTTATTAAGTTATGTTTGGAAACTTGGCTGATGCTAAAAGAATATGATAATGTACTTAATTAATCAAGTGATACCATATAATGTAGTTGCCCTGATCACAGATCCATCAGCGTCAGAATTAGCTGAATGGTGAAACGAGTTTACTCGGAACGCATATTTTTGAATATGTGGGGGTAATTGGGCAATTATATCCTTATGCCCCATAGGCATTGCTACGGGCTATGTCCTATGAACGGGATTGGTTACGGACCATACCCCAATAAGAGCATGGCTATGGGCCATGACTCCACAAAATAATATCGGGCGTTGGCTACGGGCCATATCCTGAAGAGAGTATATGCTATGGGCTATAACTCTAATAGCGATGTTGCCAGTATACCCTAGAAAGCTATCTAGCAGAGACACAAGATGTCCTGCATGTAGTCTCGTACTGACCGAGATAGATGAGGTCATGGGAATCTGGCTCTTCCATTGACCTATGTGTGGTACCGATGCTTTACGTAACCGTGGTCGGTTGGAGTATGAGCGGTATACCTCATCTCCTCAGGGCATAAGTATGATTGTAAAACATAATCATCCGTGTAGCATGTTTGCTTAGGGTTGAATTGCGAGAATCAATGGTTGATGATACATGGTCTATTATATCATAGTTGGATAAATGATATACATGTTCTTCATATTCCTTCTTAAATGAATGACTTGCTGCTTAATCAAGTTATAATTGAAATGATTGCATAGAGAATACTGCTCTGCATATCTTATTCAATGATTTACCTGCTGTTGAGTAAATATAATTCTACTGCTCAGTGTTATTCTATTATCGGCAATAACAATGTTTCTGGCGGAGAGTTATATCTCTCGCTGGGACAATTTTTATAATTGTCTCACCCCCGTGGGATTAAATTTTTAGGTAACCACCGACGAAAAGGCAAGGAACCTATTACAGAGGAAGAGCAGCAGCAGCAGTAACAGGGACAACAGTAAATCCCAGGTGGGGATATGAGCTGTCAAGTTGTATATAGAAAGTCATATGAGTCATCTCTGTACTCTCGGGTCCTAGGAGTAATGTTTTGATGGATCGATCTGAGATTTTGGCTTTAATCCTCGAGGGTTTTTTACTACCTGTGTACAGTTAAGACAGAGTAGTTGATGTTTGTATTCCTCGAGAAGTAATAGTACATGAGATGTATATATGAACCAGGATGTAAGGTTTTACTTTGGTTCTGAATGAAAGAGTTTTCCTGTGAATGGATCTCTTTGCAAATGGTTTTAATTTTCACTAATTTTTGCTAATCCGCTGCAACTGATTTGCTTCCGCATGTTTTATTAGTGTTAATGACACTTGTTATCTTAAATGATGGCGGGTGTCGTGACACAATCCATCCTTCTTCTTTACAAATAGGACCGGAGCACCCCACGGCGATGTGCTCAGTCTGATGAAACCTTTTTCTAAAAACTCTCTGTAACTGCTTCTTCAACTATACCATCTTGGCTGGAGCCATCATGTACGGTGTCTGAGCAACTGGTTGTGTTCCTGGCACCAGATTGATCTCAAAGTCAATCTCTTGAGGTGGGGGAATATCGGGAAACTCATTGGGAAACACATCCATAAACTCTCAGATAACAGGCACCTCCTCAAGGCTAGGACCCTTCGCCTTGGTATCCACAACGTAAGCTAAGAACGCCTTACATCATTGCCGTAGCAACTTCTCTGCCACCATAGCTGACACTAAACATGTCGGAAGAATCTTGCTATCTCCTTGGAAGATCCACCTTTCACCATAATCATCAAACACTGCTTGCTTGGAACCACAGTCCAACACAACCTTATACTTTTCTAAGGTATCCATCCCAAGGATCACATTGAATCCATGCATATCAAGTTGTATAAGATCCACTTGTATACTGTGTCCCGAAAAGGATAAAACACAAGATGGACACTCCTCTCGAAACGTCAAGGAACCATTAAGAGGGGTTTCTAACAACATACTATACTTATTACAACTAACAGGTAAAAGACAGTTATCAAGCGTACTACGTGCGATAAAAGAGTGTGTAGCACCCGGGTCAACCAGAATAGATATAAAGCAAGAAGAAGACAAATCAAAATGAAATAACTCCATCTGACCTGCCACCACTCCCGGGTTGACTATCACCTCCGGTTAACTCATAGCATAGAATCGAGTCATTACTTGTTGTCCATGTCCTCTACTTCATTGGGCAGACGATCCCACTTGTGACGCTTGACTGCGTCCTCGCCCTCTGTTACCACTAGACTGCTGTCTATCTGACCCTTGTTGATTCTGCCTCAGCTGCTGTGTCACTTTGACATCTTTCCTTGGGCAATTTGACGACCTCAAATGCCCGATTTGTCCACAGAGATAGCATGACCTATCCTCAAACTGTGGCCTAGATGGTCCTGTCACTGCTACTGAAGTTGTGTTGTAAGCTCTAGACGGCGAAAATCCACACCCTCTTCCCTTACTCGGAGACCACTGTGAAGGTGCACTAGATCCTTGCCTTACAAAAGGTGTTGAAAACCTCAACTTCTTGTGGCTATCAAACCTCTATTTCCGAAACTGGGCAGACCTTTTCTTGGTCATAGTTTCTCTCTTCTCTCACTTCAATCCTCCAAGCATACTCCACAAACGTGGCAAACTGCTCCCGGTTCTCCAAAGCTATGGCAGGTGTCGACAGCTCGGCACTCAAACCTTTCTCAAATCGACTGATTCTCTCATCATCTGTTGCCACCATGTGAGGACAAAACCTCAACAGATCCATAAACTTGGCTTCATACTTGGTGATACTCATCCATCCTTGGCGTAGATGCTCAAACTGGTTGATCTTCTCGTCCAGATACATCTTCGGGAAGTATCGACTGACGAACTCCCATCGGAAAACCTCCCAACATATCACCTCACCGGGTCGCTTCTCCTCCTTGATGGCCCACCAGTGGCCAGCACTACCTTTCATAAGGTAGACAACATGCTTAACTTTGTCTGCTTCAGGGATGTCGAGGATCCAGAAGGCCTTCTCTAGACCTGTCAGCCACAGATCTACATCCGCTGGATTAGCCGTTCCAGTATAATGTGAAGCTCTGACTCGGTGAAGCCGCTCAAAGGTCTTCCCAATACCCGAAGATTCACCATGGGGAGACTGTGCTCTTGGCGGAGGCACTAACAATCTATCCACCATGTGATCCATTGTAGCTGTCAATTGCCCCATAAGCTGCTAATAGGTAGGATTTTCAAGAATGGGTGAGTCAAGTTGGGGGACCTCAGGCACCCAATCTTCATGTGCCTGCACTCGTGCTCCATCAACTGATGCAGCAGTGCTGCTCTCAGCAGCATGTTCTTTATGGTTTCCAAACATCTTTAAGCTTTATCTTCTGCTGAGGGCAGAAGGTTATTGTAAGAAAATCTGGAAAACTCACAAGAACAAACACAACCCTAGTCCTAGATCCCTGTAGACTCAACGAACCTAGAGCTCTGATACCAAACTTGTGGCGCCGCATCCCGGTATCACAAAGACAACGAGATGCCACGTGAAAACGTGCGGAAACACCATAAACCACATATTACCAAAAAAACAGGTTAATTAAAACCGATTGCGGAAAGCAGATAAACAAAGAAACTATTACATCTAGATCCTCATCCTATAAGGAAACATGTTATATAAACATTTACAAGCCTTGATATATGTCCACAGCTTATAAGAACCAGTTGTACTATCAGCACCAGAGTTTATCACCTGTTTATATGTACATGACGGGCCACATCAGGCCAGCAATAGGATATACAAACCTACATCAGCTATATATCGTAAAATATCGTCAAAACACCTCCGAGGACCTGAGAGTACAAGGATGACTCTAGGACTCTACTATAAAACAATCAAAATAGCAGTATATTCATCTCTTGCCTCCTACTGCTCATCTTGTTGCTCGGCCGCAACCTCACGACCACCACCACGTCTATCACAATCACCTACAAAGGTTGTAAACCAACAGGGTGAGACACAGAGTCTCAGCGAGAAACATAACTCCCTGCCGGAACTATAAAACTTCAGGAAAAGCAGGTAAAGTAGATAACTGATATCAACAGATCATAAGAGCAGCATCCTGAGCAGAAATTATTTTATGAACAATCTTTCCAGATATCCAGGAGGCATATAACCAAGTATTTCTTTATGGAGCATGATTGACAAGATAAGCTTTATAAGAACTTATCACAAAATATAAGGATCGTACAAGTAGCTGCAAGGTATAACTAGATCAACTGTACAAGCAATGCCTCAATCAATGTTCTGTGTTTTGCCTTAAGCAATATATTCTATATGGCCGAATTACGATTTATTATGCCCTGAGGAAGTGAGTCGTCCCACTCAAATCCAACCTTTGGCTGTGAAGCCCAAAAACGGGTGCCATACAAGGTCATTGGGAGAGTCAGACTCCATGACCTCACATCTTCGTGGTTAGTGTACGAAAACCAAAGCAGGACCGCAATCTCTTGCTTGAGTGGCCTCATCTACATGATCAGCTTCACAGGCTACCCTTCTATAATACTAAGTCGCGGGCCTATTCACCATGCTCTATAATCACTGAGCCATGGGCCTATTCACCATGCTCTATAATCACTGAGCCATGGGCCTATTCACCATGCTCTATAATCACTAAGCCATGGGCCTATTCACCATGCTCTATACACAATCGTAGTTGTATTGAAATCCTCCTACTTTCGGCTAGGAGAAAATCCCGCATATTCAACAATATGCGCTCTAGGTAATACCGTAGGATAAACCTATTTCACCATCACCAATTACTGATATGATGGATCTATGGCCAGGGCAAACTACATGATATGTTCCATTGTAATTAATTAGTATACTTTAAGTGGATTGTTGAGGAAACCAAGTTGTAAAACATAAACAACATTGAGTTACATTATTACTGTCATTATCACATTATCATGGGATCTCAATCCCTCATCACAGAAAGCCACTGCCTCTCAAGGCTTACATCATCACCATGGGATAGCAATCCCTTATCTCAACATCAGAGGATAACATCTCAACTAGGCACTCAGCCTTTATCAGGTCAACAGACCCTTTTCACATCATAGGGGTGATACATGTTATCCCATCAACAAGGATTATCATCATTGTGTGTTATACAAAACACATACACCTCATAGCTCTTACCTAGCTATGAATTCACTTGATTCACTTACATGGTTAGTATGCATATCAAGAGAGATAACTGAATCACCAAACATAGATTTTTATGATTATCATGCTATTAGGGTTGAGGTACATGATTGGAACAACATCCATGATTACAATTACATGAAGCACAAAGATGTATCTTGTAAACCAATTACATTATTGTTATCAAACCATGATCATCCACTATGCCCTAAAATCTCATGAGCATGATCATTATCAAGGAATACATCCCTAAGGATTACACAACCATAGCCTAGTCATACATCATTAGTCACAACCTTTCATCCATAACCCATTATCTACAAGGTACAAGAAAGTAACTACTAGGGTTTCTCGAGTTAAGCATAACCCTCACCAAAGGTATTGTCTTCCCTCACTAGAGATGTGGTGGGCAGCACCACCCCTCACCGAAAGGGGTAGCGGGCAGGATCATATCCCTCACAAAAACTCTAACGGATAGGGCACTTAGCCACACATATCAGCCATCCATGTCGTGCACCCATGCACCAAGGGTAACGTGCAACCAGGGCTAGTTCTGTGTCGTGCAACCTGATCCAAGGGTATGTATCGTGCATCCAAGCAGCAAGGGTGATAACGTGTAGCTCATACTATGCAACCAAGAAGCAAGGGTGATCGGGCAACACAACTAGCCCTAACAACCAAGACCTTATTGCCCATTAGGGTTAGGGTTCATATCGGGAAGCCTTCTTCACCATATCGGCCAAAGCCCTAACAGCCAAGGCCATGGTGCCTAAGCTCAACATTGTGTCACCCAACAAGCTTACTACAACAAACAACACCAAGACACCACAAGGTGACCTATCATCCAACTAGGTTAAGCACAACATCTCGATCACCACTAAGGCACCTAACTAGGGTCCACCACCCAAACACCATATCTAGCGACACAAAACCACCCTATGTCGCCCAAGGCACAAAGTAGAGGTAACCACTCCCAAAACCATCTCGGGCAACAAAGCCAACATAACTCAACTTAACATATCATCCAAGACAAAAGCCCTAGAAGAGGGGTATCGTGCAAAGCACAAGATCCATATCTGTTTGGTCATCATCAACCTCAAGATCACCATCATCAAACCCTAATAGATCAAGAGAGTTGGCTCACCTCTCAACAACTAAGAGAGAGGGGTATTGCACAATCTCCATCCCATATCAGGCAACAAGGTAGGTCATCCATATCGGGCAACCCTTCAACCTCAACTAGGTCATCAACAACTAAAGGCTCACCTCTCAAATCCATGGTGAGAGAAGGGTGTCGTCCAAGCAAATAGAGTATAGACTCACCTCTCAATTACTAAGGAAGAGAGGGGTTTTTCCTACACCACTAGAGCTCAATCTCACTTCTAAAAACCAAAGAGAGAAAAGGGGTATTTCCCCAAAGGAAACCCTAAACCATAGGTTTGGCCAACAAGGTCCAAGGTCACACAACTATTAACAACATAACCACTAAGTCCAACAAGATTAAAGGTACAAACTAGAGCAAGAAACATATCCAACAAGATGCAAGGTCGATCAAGATCAGATATGAACATGCAACATAAATGAAGGTAGTATAGCTAGGGTTAGGAGTTAGGTAACCCGCCTCAAGCAAGATCCTCAAGCTCCAAAGATCCAAGCACCAAGCTTTAAGCTCTTAGCTCTAAAGCACCACACTAAGGAAGCAAGGCCCTTCTAGGGTTCGACCACCACCTAGAGGAAGAAGAAGAAGGAGGAGACTCCACTAAGGAGATCAGCCACCAAGCTTGCTCTAGCAAGGAAAGGTGTATCAGACACCAAAGGAGATAGGAGAAACTAAAGGAACTAAAGAGCTAAGCAACTAAGGAGAGGGTTGTATATATACAAGAGGGTCTATGGGGTGCCCACCTTGGTGTTGTTACACATGTGCATGTCCAAGGCACCACTTGTCCAAAACCACGCCACCTTGCTAAACCACATGCACATGTCATGCCACCAAATAACAAAGGATCGACCACTTGTCCAAGGTATGGTGACAAAAAGGCAAGGTCAAAGTGGTCACCTTGGGCGACATAGCCCACTGGGTGACACAGGTCACCAAGGTGTTCTTTGCATGACACAAGGCCTCAACAAGGCAAAGCAAAGCCCAACAAAGCTCAACAAGGCCCGAAACTACTCAAGCAACAAGCCCAACTCATCCTCTCAACCCTAGAGGATGCAAGGAGAGAGAAAAAATCTCTCAAGGTGACAAACTTGCACATCAACCCCAAAACTTGGATAATTTGCACGTTGCACCTCCAACTCTCAACAAAACACAACAAACCCTAATCACAACCTCAGGTGATTAGCAAGCTTCAAAACATAGGGTTTAGGCAAAGCAAACAGGGTAAAGCCAAAATAAAGGTCAGGGTCCTTACAAACACACTGACTTCTTTCTTTAAGACCACCACATTAGAATCATCTATCCTCCTCATCTTGTTGATAATGTCCTTCAAGAAATTTCCATAAGAGGGAATTTTCTCAAGAGCATCAACTAGTGGTAGGATGATATGAAGTTTTGTGAACGTATCCAAAAATCTCTTAAATTGTTGATCAATCTTCTTCGCCTTCAAGCTATTAGAAAATGGTATTGGAGTCATAGTCTTTCACTGATGGGGTGGGATGTAAGACTCCTTGTTGGCTTCTGACTGCTAATTAAATCTTCTTTTGGGGCTTCCTCCTGTGGCTTGATGTCTCATATATTCTCTAGAGAGATAGATTTTGTCATTGCCCCAATGTCATCTAGTGTGGTTCTCTTCTCTGGAGTCTCCTTATGCTCTTTCATCAACACTTCACCACTATGGAGAAGCAATTCCTTCACTGTTGAAAACTGAATGGGATTTATGTTCCCTAGAAATCCTTGCTGACCGAGCTTCTTAAGGGATGCCACCTCTACTGCTAGCTGAGAAATATTATTTTTAATGTTGTATATATGTGCCCCTTGATCCTACTGCTCCTTTTTTCTAGTCCAAAAGGTCCTCATTTTGACTCACCAACCTACCCGACATGTCTTCTATTTGGTCTATCTTACTGGGGGACATGTCCTGCTAATATTGTTGTGACATGTCGCCCTGTTGCTATTTCAGTTGTGGTGCCTGTACAAGAACGTAATGAAAATTATAGGGATGTTTTCATGAGAATTTAGAATCCCTCCTCCATGAGTACTCATTGCTTCCCCTGTTATTCTAATGTTGTAAAAACATGCACTCTTCTTCTTCACCTTCAGATGAGGTGCTAGGTTTCTGATCAAGTTTCTTTGTGAGTCTATCCATCTGAGCCTTCAGTTCAATGATCATCCTAGATTCTATAGCACCTTTAATTGTTGATGGCACTTCTTTCTCTTCACCCCAAGACTAGTTTTTAGCCACGTTCTTCAAGATCTCATGACACTTGATAGCCTTATTGTTCATAAAAAAACATGCGCCTGTGCCATCAAGTGTAGTCATTTCCCCTTTGTGGAGGCCATAGTAAAATGTCTTTGTTGTCCATATAGGTCAATCCCATGATGAGGGATCTTCCTAAGCATGTTATAAAATCACTCCCATGCTTCATAATAGGTTTCCTTAGTGTGTTGCTTGAAGTTGTGGATCTTCCCCACTAGTTCATTCATCTTATTAGGTGGAAAGAATTGTTTGAAATGGGCATCAATCATTGTATCCCAAGTCTCTATCGATATTAGTGGAAGGATAAGGTACCATGCCTTGTCTTTGTCAGACAGTGAATTAAAAAACAACTTCAAGTAGATCAGTGTAGCAGGACCCCTATCGAGTTTGATCATATCAGGACTCTCTACAAAGTTATTGATATGAGCCATAGGGTCCTCCACGGTGTAGCTGTGAAATGATAGAGATTTGATTAGTGCCACCAATCTAAAATCTATATTGTAACAACCCTCATTGACTGCTTGTCGTTTGATTGACCCTAGCTGCGTTGTGGCTGAAGATGCTTTAATCTTCCCTATACAATTTGTTCCTCAAGCTCTTCTTCCACACGTTCTTCACCGATCCTAGCCATATTCACTGCATGTTTTTGCTCTGCCTGTGGTGGTCGAGTTTGGATGAGTTTCTTAGCTGAAGCTCCAAACTCTTTTGCCTTACGAAGAATTTCCTCCTAGCATGTACCTGCTGGAGTGGATTCGCCGTAGTCTGTGGTTCTGGTATGAACCATACACTAGTACATGGAAATGAGATAAAAGTGTGAGAGAATGAATACTAGTAAATTGTTGCAAGAAAAAGATTTTCAATTATGCACAAATTCAAATAAAAGTTTTAAAATGTAAATAAAAGAAAAGGAAATGGTGTAGAGTGGCTGGTCACAACACTAGTACTATTAGAGTTGTTGTTTCCCTAGCAACAACACCAAAAACTTGACATGCCTAAACTATGCATGTAAAATGCAAGTGTACGTGTCTCGTAATATGGGCCTATAAGGCCCGAGCGTCGAACTCAAGAAAACATTTTTCGAAAACTACTACTAATTGTAACCTAATCAACTAGGCCTAGAAAAAGTGTTTGGTTGGTTGTTTTATAACTAAAGGCAGAAAATAAAATCTAAATTAAGTGGAAGTGATCAAGAATGATGGATTCCTTAGGATTACAATTTCACCAAAGTATGTATTGCATTCAAATTTACTTTATTAATGATTGTTTACCCTAAACCCTAGACTGAGGAGCTATATCAATTATTACCCACTTCTACATCACAATACACTACTTATACAAGACAAACCCCACTTCCGTAGTGGTTAAAGAATTAGCTAAGTGCATTGACGATGACTCTAGGTTATTCTTTCATAATGCGTAAGCCCTCTCCCGAGGAATGATATAAGTTATGTAAATTTATAGCATTTATAACCCTTAATCCCTCCCCCAAAGCAATTAGTGGTCTAATATATTAGTTGTGGTGATCAAGTACAAACAATCCAGTGCCATGTTGCCATATATGGTCTTCGGTGAAATCTTTGAAATAAGGGAGACGACGTGTCATCTGAGAGACATGTTGTGTTGTTGCTCATCAGGTTGGAAGGTTATGTGTCTGCAACTTAACTGCCATGTTCAACAAATGACACAACGTGTTCCTTTAAGAAACTTTGAGAAATTCCCTAAAACAAGTGCAATCACTTGGGGAATCCAACTAAGGTCGGATTTTGACCGGATTAACCCTATTTTCTCGTCATTATTGTGTACTTGTAATCACAAACATGAAATGAGTGAAGACAACTATAAAGAGGGAAATCTAGTATGATTAGAGGAAAAATGAGGTATAAATTGGATTGAAAATGAGTGCAAAATTGGATAGAAAGTATATATAAAATGTGCACATCAACCTTGTATGATACAACCGTATGGGTAAATAATCCAAATAATAAGGAGAAATATAAGGTGTAGAGACCTGCGTCCATACATCTATTTCCCTAGGTTGTTAGGTGCATTAGTGAAATTAATATATCTTGTAGAAACCTAAAGTTGTGAGAAGATGATTAAAATCATATATTGGTGAATATATGTGTACACTTAGGATCGTTATACTGTATCATATTTGAATGAGTTAAGGACTCAACAAAGATCGATTGTCTGTTGGAAATGTACATGAAACAATATGTGATGCTGGAATATGGTATTTAGGGTTATTATCCAGTGATTGATGTCGTAACCTATATACCCAAGGAGGGTCTGAGAATGGTGGATCCGTTATTAAGCACATATCCACAGTAGACTAGCTATCCCCTACCTTTTGGTTACCTCATTTCAACCCAAGATTGTGTGGAGATATCTAAGGAATCCAGACAACCTTAGATCTTGTACGGATTTCTAAGATGTCTTAATAGAATCTAGCTAGTGGATTGAGTGGTACACCTTAATTAGCCAGAGCATGTAAAATGTACTCTACTGAAGTAGCATATCTATTTAGGTTTATTTGGTACTAAATATAGATGTGTTCTTGTAATGATTAATGTATTCTTAAGACTAGTATGTACATATTCTCTAACATCTTTGTAGGTTAGTCAGTAATGTCAAAATGGTTGGGTAAGTGTGTAACCTTAGGTACACTTATAACTTTATATACCTTAACATTTTAACTCCTTCTTTCTTATATTTATTTATATGGTAAATAATAGATGTTTTATATGTTGTATCATATATCGTTGGACGTGGGGTCTCACCCCATGGTTTCTACACCTTTAGGTAAGCAACCAAACTATCCCTATAGTAGTAGAGAAGATCAATAAGGATGAAGTCGACCTTAGACTATGAGGTACATGGTATCTGCATGAAGGTATCTCAAAGGTAGGTGAAGTTTGCTTGACCTCCTTCAGAGACAAAACATACATAGGTAGAATTCTAGATATGTTCATGTACACTTAGGTACGGGAGAGAATATTTTGTGGTATCTATTTCCCAATTTGAGGTATTGAATGCGCTTACAACCTCTAGAGGCATTGTCATACATGTTGTAGGATTCTATAGACATGTTCTATAGTAACACCAAATATATAATGCTTAAACTTTTGACATTTTGTTGAGATATTGTGAGTGTGGTGTATGGACTTTTTGTAAAACAAATGCTTCTAACTTGAAAGAACTTGTATAAAGTCCCAATAAACTATTGTATGGACCATAAGATTAAGTTAATGTTGCATGCAATGTTTGGCAAATTTTTTGCTCAGAGATCTCTATGTGGCTAATGTGGTTAATGATGTTCGTGGTTTAATTCGAGTTTTGTTTTGAGTAATCTCACTCTTGTGGCATTGAGTTGTCACATCCATGTTCATTTAGGACGAGTGAGTTCAAGTGTGGGTCAACTAGGCTCATTAAAGAATTATCAACCTGGGCTACAATAAACTATATGTATAATGTCTCTCAAAAAATAAGTAGACGTGAAATATCTAACTACTCAACTGGGATTCATCCTCCAAAATATGTACAATACGACCTACTAGTTTGGGTTTTTGTTGAAATCAAACCATTATTACATCTACATGTCTGGCCATGGAGTAGTGAGTAGTGAAATCCATTTGACATGTATAGGTTAATAGACCATCACACTAACAAGTGTAATAGAAACGATAATGAACTTGAGACTGTATGATGTAAATAGGACCAACATTTACCTACTTACCTACATAGGTATCTAACAAAAGTGCTTGTAGGTTAGTTTTTAGGATGCTAACTAAAATGGGATTTACGCTATCCCAAACAAAAAGAGAGTGTAATAGATATTAGTATTTGCTGGTTAAGTTATCCAATAGTACATTGGCCCGAGTTTATTTAGTCATTAAGAATGCCAACCAACATGATGCCTCTCCTTTACGTGGCTGGTGGTTAAATAATGTCACATCATAATTGAATAAATTGATCACCACTCATGGTTCATTAAATTGCACAATTTGCATTTAGACATTACACAAACACATGAATGATTGAAAATAAACTATACACCTGGCCGACAACATGTGTTGTCAATAGGATCCCCCATAATGATACATATTGTTACATATAGGTGTTCAATCAAACATTGAATCATGCTACTGACTAAATCATCATTGTTGTGTGGGATCATTTTCTTCCAGCCATGTTTTAATAGTAGGTCCTAGAATCTGTCTCTTATATAATATACAAGTGAGCATATTGTTTGGATCCAAACAGGGACGAGGACATGAAATGACTCAACAACAATCAAATGTCATATTATGCTGTACTTTGTGGAAAAATAAAAGATGCATATAATGAGAATAATTGTTGAGTCGATATTAAATTAGGATCATTGAATAAATACATTGGTCACCACATGATGTTTCATTGAAGTGCTCAACACGACGTGAAGTTGCATGTCAAAGCTGTATTAGATAGCAGATCATCAACATGACCTAACCACAAAAACAACACAATTTGTACTACATGGTGTGAAGAGCATTCCGTATTTCAACCATGCCATCCAAATTACATATATGTCAACAACAATCATATGTTAGGTATAAAACGCTCAATGGTCACAAAAATGATGCATATGATGTAAATAATTGGTGATATATAATATGTTAGGACTGAATGAATGTGTTTTCATCACACGCTTAATTTTGATAGTGCTAACTCTAATAATAAGTTGCATTTAAAACACATTAGGGGGGCTTCTACTTTCAAAATGCTTCAAATTTGCATGACAATTGGTGCTCAAGATTGTCACTTTTTCTGATGCAGTCATTTTTCTTCTCTTAATTCTACTTGCACCAACATGGAATGCATGATTCTAAGTCCAGGATGTTTTCAGGTGATTGCAAAATCATCTAACTAGTTTGAGTTTAATCAAAATAGACCTTTACCACCGAAAACACCACATTGTGATGGATGGGACTTACTCATCCCTCCAATTGAGTAGAAAAGAGCCGACGAGAAGGCAGAAACAAAAATGGAGGAGAGAACTTGGTCGCATAACACGATAGCAGGGAGGAGTCGGAGGCGAGCGACGAAGAGGATTGCGATACGGAATCGCTATGCACACATGGGATAGACAAATCATCACAACTGAAATTCAGTGTATCAAAGTTGCATACAGGACAAGGTTAAGATCGGATTGGATTTGAAATCAAGCTCCGACGTGAATTGAGTTTGTCTGGCTTCGGAGATAATAGAACCCGAAACATGCCTCGTTAGCCCTAGTACATCCAAATAGCCACCATTCTTGATCCCCGAAACACACCTCATTAGCCCCCACTACATACAATTATATAATATAATTAAGTAATATCTTACATATTTCTTATTAAGATTCTATACCTTATATATTTGCATATATTGTTATTATATCTGCCTACCAAACCAAGCAGATATGATGAACTAAACATAAATGGATAAGCTTAACAAAAAAATTATCTTGAAAGCTAATCAATGATGGCGCTGCATGAATTCACCTATATACGCTACGATTAAGGTTGCAAAAATAAGAACTGGATATTAAGGTTGCAAAAATAAGAACTGGATATCACTTGTAAATAAAAAAAAGAGATATAAGAACTACCAAAGGTACTAAAGAAACAAGAACAACAACCACTAATTCTTCATCTAATAAATTCTCAAAAAGTCAAAAACTAAGTGATTAAGGTTTTGTAATAAAAGTATTGGAGTTGGCTCAGTATATCTTTCCAAATAATTCAACGTTTTTTTATAAGATCCGCATAGAAATATGCTACTACGTGAGTAAAATTAAAGTAGTTCGGGTGGTAAGAGTTCGGTAAGTCTCAATACAGGATCCGGGTTCAAACCACATACAAGGCATTCTATGAACGACAACCCACGCTGATTTGGTGAGAAAAGGGAGGTGTGACCGGATCACACCCTCGAGAATTTACCATGTCGGACTTGTCTGAAATGGATTCTCTCGATAAAAAAAAAACAATGATATTTATATCATCAGCTAGTGATATCCAAAGAGGTTTGCTATCTAGACCTATTTTGGAACCCATAACGGAACCCCACTCATTCTCCACCACATGTTTAAGTGTATAAGTACATTCAAACATGTGGCGGAGAATGAGGGGGATTGTTATGGGTTCCAAAATGGTATCCACCACCACATAACATATTCCAAACCCATGTTAACACACTCATAGACATAGATTTAGAATTTTTTATTAGGATTTGTATGCAAAAGTCCATTGCAACCTTTTCTTGTTATCAGCCAGCCAATAGGGATGGTTCACGCGCGGTAGGAGTGGTCGCTTTCCCAAACAGCATAAGCAGTCAGGGGCCTCAGGGCGTTACTACCTCCACGGCTCTACCTTGAGCCCCTGTTTGGAAACGGCCTGGACCGGGTTTGGGCGCTGTCGCGTAGCGACACGTAGGCCCAAACCAGTCCGGCTCGGGCTGGGTTTCCGTTTGGCAATGAGACTGGTTCAGACCCCGTTTTGGGTTTAGTCAGTCCCATTTTTGAGCTTGACACAGTATAGGTAGAGGCAGGATTGGAATCTCAAACCCGGTTTGAGATCCTACCCCCCGACTCGCGTCTCGCGTCTCACGTCTCTCGGGCGTCCCTCGCGACGCATCTTTCCCTCCCTCTTCCTGGCGAAGCAGCACTTCCTGGCGAAGCAGCCCGTGAAGTAAATACGACGCATCTGCTCCCGACGCAGCTACCTTCAGCGTAGCTACTTCCTGCCGCCTACCACCGCCGAGCTAGGTCGGTCAAAAGCAAGGTCTGCCATGCCTCGTCATGTCGTCTACAGAGGAAGCCGTAGGCGGCACAGAAGAGCAATCTGAAACCATAGTCAGTGTTCTGCCTTTAAATTGGGGGTGTGGTGCTGCGAGGTGCTGGACTTCTACACAAGCTTCTTCGTCCAAGTGTTGCGAGGTGCTGGACTTCCGCAGAAGATCGTTGCCGCTCGCTCGTGGTCTGCCGGCACTGCCCAAGTCGACGCTTGTGCCCAGCTTCCGCCTCTTCCGTCGTCACTCCAAGGAGAGATTCTGCTCAGGTTGGTCTCTGTGTAGGGTAGAGGGTTATTTCAGTTTTAGGGCACAATGTCAAATAGGGTAGGGCACAATGTGGAATAGGGTACAATGTCGAATTAAGTACCAAAACATTTGTGAAATGGTGTTCTTTATCGAAACATGTACAGTTGAATCTGATGTTAGATTTTGATTTTGATTTTGATTTTGAATAGGCACAATGTTGTTGATTTTGATGCTTTTCCCTTTCCCGTTGTTTACTCTGCACAGAACATATTTGTTATTGGTTTGATGCTCTGGACGAGCATGGTCTCTGAACTGATGCTATTCAATTTATCAACTAGATTTTAAGAAAATAATTTGTTTCCATCATCCTGTTTATAGAAAGACACCGTCTTGTATAATGATCATAAGAATGTATTTGTAATTACTATATAAGAAAATGGAGAGTCTCTTATATAGAAAGATGTGTAATTACTATATAACAACCCTTATTGAACCTATAATAACAACTTGCTTCCCATTATGTAGCCATTTTTCTCATTAGATCCGTGAACCCAACCCCTTTTGATCCTTAATTTGTGATGTTAGTCACGTCATTGTTCTCCCTCTCTGTCACTGCTATTGGTACTGTTGTTTTCATGGTGTTGTATTTGATAAATAGTGGTGCCGCCACTTATCATATGCTCCAATACCACCTTCAGTATTTATAAATATTTTTTATGCTCACATCACAGATGCCTCCCATCACTACCACCTCCTTAATTTTCTTCCGTCACATGTCTTGATACTTTTCTTTCTTCAATCACTCTCTATTTTGTTTTTGTTGCTTGTGCCACCTCTACTGTTGTTTCTTCTCCACACATAGGATTTGTTTTAATTTACAGGTGTGACATTATAGTATGTTTTAATTTACAGAATATCAATGATTGATCTTTTAGAATTTGTGTTATTCAGAAAACTAAGTTGATTTTGTGCGTTGATTAAGGATAAATGAAATGCTGGACACAAATATAGAATACAATTGACATAACAACTAGTTGAATATATTCCTTGAATATGGAAATGGTGCATCTATAATAATAACTAACTAGATACAACACATAACAACTAGTTATATCACACTTATTAAAAAATTTCAGTCTGTCTGGTTGGATGTTTCAATAATAGGTTGCTTTTTCAATATGAAATATACTAATATGTGTTCAATTTTCTGTTATACAATAGTAGTTTGCTTTCTATATGATGGGTACTAATATGTGTTCAGTTTTCTGAAATATACTAATATGTGTTCAGTCTTCTGAAATTTGTGTTCAGTTTTCTGAAATATACTAATATGTGTTTAGTTTTCTGTTATACAATAGTACTTTGCAGTCATTGATAATTGTATTAGAAGTCTACACTTATTCTGCAAATCATGATTATACATTGACATAATTTCATATGTTTGGACTTGCCGACATATCCATGGTTTAACCTATTCCTAAACAAATAGATGTCAACGGTATGAATGTCAACACTATGTGTGTTATCCATACAACAGACTATGAAGAATGCTGTAAAAAACATATGTTTGGACTTGCCAACATAACCACCAATTGACATAACAACTAGTTGAATATATTCCTTGAATATGGAAATGGTGCATCTATAATAATAACTAACTAGATACAACACATAACAACTAGTTATATCACACTTATTAAAAAATTTCAGTCTGTCTGGTTGGATGTCTCAATAGTAGGTTGCTTTTTCAATATGAAATATACTAATATGTGTTCAGTTTTCTGTTATACAATAGTAGTTTGCTTTCTATATGATGGGTACTAATATGTGTTCAGTTTTCTGAAATATACTAATATGTGTTCAGTTTTCTGAAATATGTGTTCAGTTTTCTGAAATATACTAATATGTGTTCGGTTTTCTGTTATACAATAGTACTTTGCAGTCATTGATAATTGTATTAGAAGTCTACACTTATTCTGCAAATCATGATTATACATTGACATAATTTCATATGTTTGGACTTGCCGACATAACCATGGTTTAACCTATTCCTAAACAAATAGATGTCAACGGTATGAATGTCAACACTATGTGTGTTATCCATACAACAGACTATGAAGAATGTTGTAAAAAACATATGTTTGGACTTGCTGACATAACCACCAATTGACATAACAACTAGTTGAATATATTCCTTGAATATGGAAATGGTGTTGCTTTTTCAATATGAAATATACTAATATGTGTTCAGTTTTCTGTTATACAATAGTAGTTTGCTTTCTATATGATGGGTACTAATATGTGTTCAGTTTTCTGAAATATACTAATATGTGTTCAGTTTTCTGAAATATGTGTTCAGTTTTCTGAAATATACTAATATGTGTTCAGTTTTCTGTTATACAATAGTACTTTGCAGTCATTGATAATTGTATTAGAAGTCTACACTTATTATGCAAATCATGATTATACATTGACATAATTTCATATGTTTGGACTTGCCGACATAACCATGGTTTAACCTATTCCTAAACAAATAGATGTCAACGGTATGAATGTCAACACTATGTGTGTTATCCATACAACAGACTATGAAGAATGCTATAAAAACATATGTTTGGACTTGCCGACATAACCACCAATTGACATAACAACTAGTTGAATATATTCCTTGAATATGGAAATGGTGTTGCTTTTTCAATATGAAATATACTAATATGTGTTCAGTTTTCTGTTATACAATAGTAGTTTGCTTTCTATATGATGGGTACTAATATGTGTTCAGTTTTCTGAAATGTACTAATATGTGTTCAGTTTTCTGAAATATGTGTTCAGTTTTCTGAAATATACTAATATATATCAACAAACAAGATTCATTTACAATATTTGTGTTTGGGTTTTAATCAATGAAGCTTGTCTCATTTGTGTATATTTGTAACTTGCCTATATGCTCGTTGGTGTTTCATTATTTGTTTTTCGGTGTTAATCAATGAAGCTTGTGTATATGCTGATTGAATCAGTATTGAAGGAACACACATAAATGGTTTCTATTGTGACTGAATTGTATTAAACATTTACACTGATTATGTCATCAAATATTGCAGCAACTACACGAGTATGCCTCCCGTCGACCCTAACCCCCGTATTATATGGACAAGAGAGTGTGATGCCGTTGTGGTGACAGCATTGCGTAGACAATATGACCTAGGCAGGTGTATTGATGGTAATTTTACTAGGGACTCTTGGAGGGAAATAACTTCTGATGTCAATAATAGGGTTGCCGACGTGTATAAGTTAGACCAAATAAGATGTCACTGGAAGAACCTTAAAAAGGACTACGTCCATTTGAAGGGTTTGACCAACAAGAGTGGCGTTGGATGGGATGAAGAAAGGCACAAGCCCATTGTACCGGACACCCCTGAGTGGAAAGAGGCCATTGCGGTATGCACACTATACATAACTTTTATCCTAACAAATTGAAACTGTACATGTAAACATGATTATCTTAATACACATATTTTTTAAAGCGTAGGCAGACAGGGACCTGACTAGGTTGCTTAGGTGCCCGTTTCCCCACTACTACGACATAGAGCTAATGGCGGGGAGGAACATTGCTAGAGGACACCATGCAATGTCTTCGGCGGACAGTCAGATTCCTGCATATGTTGCGTCTGAGGATGATGTAAGTGTCGACTTAGGCGCGCCTGATACACCCATGTACACACAATCGGCAACAGACGAGCGTAGCGTACCCGCACCTACCGTGCAAAGTGAGGGTGAAAGCGCGCGGCCTGGGGGAACAGATAACCCATCAGTTGGGGGCAGGAGTCCTTCTACCCATACGCGCAGGAAACAACAATCAACGCCGCAAAAGCGATGTAGTCTTTCCAATGAAGTTCTGGCTGAGTTCACACAGGTTTACACAAAGGTTCACGAGTTAGGCACCTCCATGATGACCAAAGCCTATGAAAAAGAAGAATTGGCAAACATTTTACAACATTTTAATGACAATTTCCCTGATGCCCCCACCGCTATTTTTACTACACTTGTGAACGCCATCAAGGACTCTACAAACCGCAACATCTACCTTAGCCTAAAAAACACCCCTGCAAAGATAACCTTGTGGTTAAACGACCTTTGTGAAAGGTCACAATTCGGTTTTGCCACATCTGTACCTCCAATGCCTTCATTTTATTTCCCGTCTCCGCAACCATTCCCTTCACCCAACTTCAACCGCACGTCATCTCAACAATCATTTGTGCCACCATTCCCTTCACCCAATTCCAATACCACATCATCTCACCCATCATTTATGTCGTCTTCCTCTTCACCGAACTTCCCAGGCTATTCGTCTCAGCCACCATTTATCCCGCCACCCAACTTCCCAGGCATGCCATCGATGTGGTTTCCTTCATCCAGTGATGCTGGCCCATCGGGAACATAATTGCACGATTTATTTCATATGCATTTGATGTTAATTATTTTCCATCCAAACATTTACATTTGATTGACTGTTGTAATAATTTACTTTCCGCACACATATTACATATCCGTACAATTTCATTTGATTGAGTGTTGTAATAATTTATTTTTCGCACGTTATTATGTTGTAGCAATTGGATTGTCTTATGTTGTAGCAATTATTATGTTGTTGTTTTTATTGTACATGTAGGCATCATGTCTGCCAATGACCAACCGCAAACACATGACATGCTCAACAACCTTTTATTAGATACCTTGTTGTGGCCAGTGATTCATGTTGGTGATTTAATTGCCGACTCTATTGCATACTCAATCATGGACGCAGTAGACGTTGATGCCTCCACACCACCTCGTATCCCTAGGTCAGTTAGCATCAGGAGTGGCCACATAAAGGTCTTAGAAATATTGAACGGTCACGAACAAAGGGCTTATGACCTATACCGAATGCGTCCACAAACTATAATGACCTTTGTCGACAAGCTTGAGAGTCGTGGCTTGTTGCGAGGTACTAGAGGCGTCACCTCAGTTGAGGCAGTATGCTATTTCCTGCAGATGGTTGGCCATGGACACACAAATCGTGCTTTAGCGGAGGACTACATTCACTCCGGTGAGACCATTAGCAGAAAGTTCAACGAAGTCTTGGACGCTGTTTGTGCGTTGACCCATGACTACATTGTCATGCAAACTGCAACTACATGCACAACAACACATACTCGCATTTTACATAACGCAAGGTTCTACCCATACTTCAAGGTAATAGTTAACCCCTAATAAATTTAATTAATTTTCAAACATTCTGTATGTTTACAACATTATTTTGGTTTATAGAATGCCATAGGGGCTATTGACGGAACACACATCCCTGTCTTGGTCAGCAGAGACAAACAAAATCGATACCGTGATAGAAAAGGGAATGTCTCTCTCAATGTCATGGTTGTAGTAGACTTCTCCATGGAGTTTACATATGTCCTCACTGGGTGGGAGGGGTCGGCTGCCGACCAAAGGGTCCTGCAATCGGCAAAGACCCATAGTGGGTTTACAGTTCCGTCGGGGAAGTTTTACCTGGTAGATGCAGGGTATGCCAACACTCGTGAATATGTTGCACCCTATCGCAACACAACATACCATATTGCTGAGTACTGAGGAAACAGACATGCCTACACCAGCAAGAAAGAGATGTTCAACCACAGACATGCTCAACTACGTAATATTGTAGAAAGAGCATTTGGGGTGCTGAAGAGACGGTTTGCATACCTTAAGAAGGGGCCGACATATCCTATTCATTCGCAGTGTCGCATCATACTTGCTTGTTGTATCCTACACAATTTCATCCGACGGCAAAATGACGGCGACAACATAATGGATGACCTCGTAGATGAGAATTCATCGTCTTCCATTCCCCCAGCCGACGTTCCCCCGAGTTCAGGGCAAGGTTCAACTCAGGCCGATTCAAGGGAGGGCGAAGTGTTACGTGAATCCATTGCTAATCTCATTTGGGAAACTCGTTAGTAGAGTATCTGTAATAGATTGATTCCCTAATTGTTTATTTGGAACTTGATCAGAATCGTCACATTGTGTCAATATAGGTTGTCTTCAAATGGAGAACGGAATGCCTCGTTGTCAATGCGGCCTTCAATCCACTGTACGCGTATATCTGGATGCCAATGATGCACAAAACGGACGTTTTGAAGACAAGAACCCACACATGCCATATTTTACGTGCGGTAGGGTTCAAAATCAAAATAGATGTCATATGAGGTTGCCCGCGCAACGGGTTGTACCCACAATTGCCACACTAACCGCCGTTAGGGATGCAATGCTTTCACAACTTACATATGCACGCAGTGAACGTCAGCTATGGTCTTCCCAGTGTGACTTTGTCTGTTCCAGCAGAGCAGACACTGATAGGCTACAAGTAGAAATTACAGATCTACGATCACGGTCCCAATATCTTCGCCAACGTCTTCACATAACTAGCGACGACAACACTTCCAATGAGGACGGTTAAATACATCATAGATGTATAACATCATTGATGTCTGTCCAACATTCATAACATAAGTTTATCTGTAATAGATTTAACAAACAATGGGGCCTGTCTTGTATGTTATTGTTTTGATTTTCAATCTAACTTCATTACCATAAATCGTTTGACTGATTCAAATGCATGGTGTAGATGTCTATTAATACAACTGAAGTTGTGCGGTGTGACTGTGGGTTAGAGGCAGGCTTGCGACTTAACACTGACGATGCAGGGTTGTATGACTTTGGAATTCTCAGTGAAAGACCAGGTGAAATGTATTACATATGTCCTTCTCGCGAGGTGCGCTTGTACAAACACACATATTATGTAGCCAATGTGTACATTACACATTCATTGTCATTTACGTAAACTTCATAATATTTTTTAGGGAAAAGATCGATGCAAATACTTTCGCTGGGCAATCGATCTCAGTCCTACAATTGATTCTCTGAAAGCTGAGATTGCGTTACTCACGCTCGAGTGCAAGTCATTGTGGGGTCAGACAATGAACTTGAAAGATTTTGTTGAAATTCATCACAACCACCATGATGTTTACACCAACAAAAAGTATGAGCATGAGTATCTAGAACGCTACGTAGAAGAACTGGAGGAACAATGTAGGCTTCTGTTGGACACTCCTTCACCCCCGACGACGCCGTAACGTCGAATGGCGGACATACCTTTCATTCGCGTCATCGGTTTTCCATTTTATTTTTGTTGTTTGGAAGTTCCCGTGTTAAGTGTTGTTGATTGTTTTTTGAAAACGAATATGCCATGCTCTATTGTTTGGAACTTACATATTAACTAATATGCTTAGTCATTCGACGCCTCCTCATTTTGTGTGGTGTTCGAAGCATGATATGGATCTCAGAGGTAGGATGAGAACCCAATATGATTTCGGAAGGTGTGTTGATGGAGTGTATACGGCTTGGATGGAGGCAAAATCATAGAATGATAATAAACCTAATACATGATAGTAGTGAACTTAGGTGAACATAAGAGTTATTATTGTTCTTCTTGTTATTTTTGTTGTTATTATCTTCTTGTTATTTTTGTTCTTCTTATCTTCTTGTTATTTTTCTTCTTCTGTTCTTCTTCTTATCTTCTTGTTGTTCTTGTTCTTCTTGTTTATTACAGGTAACATGGGATCTCGTTTTCCTGTAAAGGAGTATGATCTCTCAAACAGGGAGTTTATGAGACGCGTCTCCCTTCCCCTAACCTGGATGTGCGAGCCATTTAAGATAACTCCTGGCTATGCTATGGTGGGGGTAGGCAGAATCTACTTTGATGTACAGATCAGGTGGTCTACACCTGAAGAAAGAATATGGAATAAGAAAGGTAAATATTTAATCATCGATGAAGGTTGGGCTGAAATGTTGGACAAACTAAAAGCCAAACCTGAATGGACCATCACCCTAAAACCAAAACCCAAGAACGACACTCGCCCTACAAGCTTTTATTTGTGGATTCGTGGTGATGGGGACAACTCTGAATTGCTTAGGTATATTTACCCGAGACCAGAGGGTTATATATCATCTACTTCAGAATCGGCTGATGCCCTGTTTGTCAGAGACTGCCACCAACCACCAATCTTAATCTCCTCTAGTGATGAAGAAAATGATGTGAATGTCCCTATTGGGGACTCTTCTTCATCAAGTAATGTTGAATATGTTGCATCAACAAACAATTATTAGTTTTTTGTTTTGTGTATTGTCTTTATTTTGTTTATATAACATTACAAGCTTGTTATGGGTGCCTGCCCACTAAGACAATTTATATTTATCGAATGTAGCTGAATCTGTTTTACTTTAAAAATGATGTTCATGTTTGACTTGTTAAAATCTTGAATTTTTTAATTTAGTTGGATTACTTTTAATGATGCCCCACAATACATCATTATAGTTTTTATGATTTTGTTGTTCTTGATGTCTTTTTTTTTAGAGGAGCTTATCCTAATTGGTTACATATATGTGGTTGCATTTATCTCGGGTTAATCACAACCCTTGATGTGGTTCATCATATAGTTAGCATAAGCATAGAAGTATACATGTACTTCTACAACGAACACATATAAAGTAGAACATGTATCATGATAGCTTACTAGCCACTCATATTCAAAATGTATATCGGCTAAAAACGTGTTTCTTGGTCTGACGGGGTTACCTCATATCTTGGGGTATTAAACATAGCATGTTAGGCATATTCAACCTCAATGAAACAATCAAAACACCCACATAAACACCCCACAAAAGGGTAACACGGCTGACTCACATCTCAACAACAAAATGAGAGTTCTTAAACCAAAGTGATATTGATAATAATTAAGTTATTTTTAAGTTACTTTTTTTTAAAACTTTTGTTTAAACGGCGTCACAATGCCACATTTCTAACAACAGTTCAGCGAGAATAGGACAGATTCAGCTAATCCTGCCTACAGTTGCCAAACAGAATCAGACTAAACTCAGCCTGCACAGCCAAACAGAATCAGCTTGAAACGAGTCTGAAATGAGTCCAACCCCCCCAGAATGAGACTGGTTTGCCAAACAGAATCAAACTAGTTTGCCAAACAGAATCAGACTCCAGTAGGCCTAAACCCGTCCAAGCCAGTCCCGAACCAGAACAGGGCGAGGCCCCCCAACAGGCACCAACAAACCGCGATTGTACCCTGGCCGCGTGGCAGATACGCGAGAAAACGCATCGCGTCTGGGGCAGCACGGCACGGTTAACTATTCGCGTGCGCTGAACGCCTACCGTTGCAACTACCGCTGCAGCAGGCAGGCGAGCCCTGCATCGCGAATACTCCTTCCCGTCTTCCACGGCTCCAGTCCCACCGGCCCGTGTTGAACAGTGAGCGGAGGGCGCCGGCGATCGGCCTAACCGGGTTTTCCCCAGCGTGTAATTTGTCTTAGCATACCCGGCGACGGCCACTGCTGCTAGGGTTGCGCGACTCTGCCTTAATCAAGTTTGGCATCTGAGTCGCCAAATTCCGGCTACACGTCACCGACGGCGTTTTGTATCCTCGGTGGTGGCTCTTCCTCTCGGCAGAGTCAGTAGCTACATCTTCTGCTTCACCTAGTAGACGTGTACGCAGCAGCCGTTTCTCTCCTCGAGAGCGCCGACCAGGTAACAGTCCCTTCTGTTGCATTTACGGCGTCTTTCATCCTTCTGGAAACCTCCTCTATTTGTATCTCCTATCTCTCTTTACCTCTTCCTCCGCCCGATTGGTTCCCCGTAACTGGTACTCGAGTTCCAAATGCACTGTTTTTCTGATTTGTTTCTGGGTTGGTTTAATTTGCCCTGAAAATATTAGAAGTCAAAGTTCCTTTTGAAATGTTACCTGATTGATTTGGTGAAAGCCTAAAACTTAAGTTCCTTCATTTCCCCTAGAATTCGAACAATACATGATATACACTTCGGCAACAGAGTTCCGTAGGAAGCCGGCCGGAAAACAAGTTCCCTTCGGAGCCGTGTCTCGCCCCGCTCCCTTCTTCCTCTCGTCAAGCCACGACTCGGCCAGGCGAGCGAGCAGGAGGAGAAGGTGTTATTGCCACCTCCTGACCTGACGGCGTTCTGCTAGCTGCTAGCGGGCATCACCCGTCGCAGATTCTCTCCAGCCTCGGTTTCATCCCAGCAAGCCACGATCAACTAGCGTTAAGGCGGGGACCAACTTCAGAGGGGTCAATCTCCGTTCTTGAGTCGTCCGGTGGGATTATTCCTGCCAATGTTGATCTCTGCTCCGAACCAGCAGAACATTCCGACTTTCGTGTCCCATATCCGCTCTGTTCTATAATCGTTTTCGTCCAGATTGATTTTGCTGCGGCCTACCTCCCTTGGCCAACTCTGCCGCTTGCTGTGATCAAAGCCCAACTCTGAAAATATTGATTAATCTCTTCGGAGATTAATGGATCGACTAAAAAAAATAATGTTCTACCAACTTCACAACTTGCCATCACCCACAATCCAATATGTTTATGAAATACTTCAACTAAGTGCCCCTATGGCTGTAACTCGTTCTCATGGTTGCCAACAACTTTATTTTCAATAGCACCAACAAGAAACTTAAGAAGGTGACTGTACCAAGATGAATTCAATGAGATGACCTATAATGATTTCTTTATTATAAGATTTTTGGCAGTTGAGTTCGCATAAGCGCAGGGTGACATAAGAGACGGGAAATGCTAGATATGTTGAACAAAGATTATGACGCTGGGGACTTCAAGCTCATATCATTATATTTAATTTTATCTACCTTGTATAAAAACTAGACTATGATAAATTATGTCTATTAATGTGCATGTTTTTAAACTTTACAATAAGCAACACGATATAAGTAGCTGTTTATCTTTACGGTTACTCGTTGCCCTTCTTTATTATTTCTATGTAATTAGGTCTCTCTCGATCTTTATTTATTCCTCACGTTGTCAGTACTTTTTTTGTTAATAAATTTATTGGCTCTCTATCTGTCTCTCTCATCTATTATCCTTCCGTTATACTTTTATGTTTAAAATCAGTTCCTCCTATACTTGCGGCGATTGGAGGGGAACATGGCATCGAGTGATATTCTTTCAGCGGTTATTTGTGAATGTGTGAAGGAAACACAAGTCGTGGATAGGTTCCTTTTTACTACTTTGAAGAGTAATTATAGGGAGGAAATCGAACAGTTGCCATCGGGAGAGGGGGGGGGGGTTCAACCCCGGCAGCACCCCTCTGGATAGGCCCATGACCATAAGTGTGTACCGTTTTGATCTAAAGATATTTAAATTTTCCAAAGGGGGTTCATATAATCAGCTGCAATAAACGAAATCACGTACTAATCAAAATTCAAAAAATATTTAGTACCAGTTACAAACTCAAACTCCCATGTTCCTCCACTCTCCTTTCCCCGATTTCAATCGTGACTTCTGAAGGTCTGACAAACTCCGCCTAAGTTGCTTAAAAAAATCCCAAAAGTGGAGTTCCCGTGCCATGATTGTGTGATTGATTGTTTGGAGGAAGTCACGAGGACTTCCATATTTATAAATAGAAACGAACAACCGCCCACTCCAAAAATATCATCCATGATACTGCATCCTTATGCATTTCCAACTAATATTCCAGGATCCCATAGACTTTGTTAAGTTATCCTCGTGTTGATCGGTGAGCGGAGGGTGCATACCTGGGAGTTCCCCAACGTGTAATTTGTCTTACTTCATAGTATATCCCAATTGCCAATCATAAATGACAAATGTAAATGGTCACAAGTTACTTATACTAGGAGTTCTTGGTGCGTTGTTTTGCACTGGGCTTTGACCTCATCCACACATGTGTGGGGTTCAAGCTGTTGGCATTGATAGTTTTGGCACCTTTTGGGGAACAAGGTCCTCTCCTCAATTAGTTTTCTATGAGTTGTACCCCAGGGCCGCTTGGTTTTCATGTTGACCCGTTTTGACTTTGTCTTTCTGATCGACCACTCTTGTAATTATGTCAGCCATATTCATTACTTCGTAGGCGAGCTCCCAATCCTTTAACCCGTGTGTCATGGGGTTGAATTGTAGAGATCCCAATTTTCGGCGGACCATTGCTAGTGCGTAGCTGATACTTCCCCCTAGTCCCAACAAAATGCTCAAGGGTAATTACCGCAGGGCTAGAAGACCGACCTTTGAGGTTGTCCATGCTGCTCTCTAAATGACTTGGTCATCTGTCAGACTTTTGAGCGTACTTCCCGTGGCCTCAACATCCCAGTTTGCTACTGCAAATTCCTTCAATGGGATGTGGTGTAAGTTGAATTTCGGGAAACTTGAAGGATGGCGAAGGTCGGGTATGACTCATTATATACATACACAACAATGGTGCACAACTTATGGACATTCCTTCCCCGATGATACTGCAATGGTTGAGCGAACTGAAAGTTTCTGGAAAAATGACTGGGACAGGCTTCAATGCGTGGTCCAGGTAAAAACATTTCAATATCGTTAATCTGTTGGAAGTGGTAATTTATATGCTAATCAACGAATGCTTTATGCGGATTGTTTGGCTTTAGTAATTTATATCATTCTAGAATATGACTTTTTGATAATATTATAATATAGTATTCTAGTGCGTACTAATGACATTTTCTTGGAAGGAAATTTAAATCTCGGCTCCGCCGAAACTTATTCAAAGAAACCTATGTCAATTGATCATTCCTAGGAATGGGACATAGCTCTTGTAATTGTATTTATTATGTTATGTAGATGCTAATTCTAAGTATAAGGCTGTAAGCCCCCCCCCCCCCCCGCGCGGTGCCACTCAACAACTCCGATGGTGGTGTTGCCATCTTCAAATCAAATTGTTGAATTCATACTTATCTTTATTCAACTTTCTATAACGTGTCATCTTTAGAAGTTTGCTGTCCCATATGTACAAACATGACCGACCTTGCATTTGAGTACATCTTGCTTTGATTTACAACTAGACCTAGCAAGTTGCTGTGTGTAGCGAGTGGTAGTCTTGTAGTCAATTGATTGGTAAGTTATACGTAGAAATATGCAAATACAATGTGAAATGTTTGTGACCCTTGATGTCCCAGGTCATGTGTGTAGAGATGGTACCATATCTCCCAAAGCCTTGTTTTTTAATAGTTATTTCTTTGTCGTTAATCTGTTGGAAGTGGTAATTGATATGCTAATCAATGAATGCTTTATGCGGATTGTTTGGCTTTAGTAATTTATCTCATTCTGGAATGACTTTTTGATAATATTATAGTATAGTATTCTAGTGCGTACTAATGACATTTTCTTGGAAGGAAATTAAAATCTCGGCTCCGCCGATACTTATTCAAAGAAACCTATGTCAATTGATCATTCCTATCACCAAGGTTATATATCAGTAGAGGAATGGGACATAGCTCTTGTAATTGTATTTATTATGTTATGTAGATGCTAATTCTAAGTATAAGGCTCTAAGCCCCCCCCCGGTGCCACTCAACAACTCCGATGGTGTTGTTGCTATCTTCAAATCAAATTATTGAATTCATACTTATCTTTATTCAACTTTCTATAACGTGTCATCTTTAGAAGTTTGCTGTCCCATATGTACAAACATGACCGACCTTGCATTTGAGTACATCTTGCTTTGATTTACAACTAGACCTAGCAAGTTGCTGTGTGTAGCGAGTGGTAGTTTTGTAGTCAATTGATTGGTAAGTTATACGTAGAAATACGCAAACACAATGTGAAATGTTTGTGACCCTTGATGTCCCAGGTCATGTGTGTAGAGATGGTACCATATCTCCCAAAGCCTTGTTTTTTTAATAGTTATTTCTTTGTCGTTAATCTGTTGGAAGTGGTAATTTATATGCTAATCAATGAATGCTTTATGCGGATTGTTTGGCTTTAGTAATTTATCTCATTCTAGAATATGACTTTTTGATAATATTATAGTATAGTATTCTAGTGCGTACTAATGACATTTTCTTGGAAGGAAATTTAAATCTCGACTCTGCCGAAAGTTATTCAAAGAAACCTATGTCAATTGATCATTCCTATCACCAAGGTTATATATCAGTAGAGGAATGGGACATAGCTCTTGTAATTGTATTTATTATGTTATGTTATGTAGATGCTAATTCTAAGTATAAAACTCTAAGCAGCCCCCCCCCCCCCTGCGCGCGCGCGCGCGGTGCCACTCAACAACTCCGATGGTGGTGTTGCCATCTTCAAATCAAATTGTTGAATTCATACTTATCTTTATTCAACTTTCTATAACATGTCATCTTTAGAAGTTTGCTGTCCCATATGTACAAACATGACCGACCTTGCATTTGAGTACATCTTGCTTTGATTTACAACTAGACCTAGCAAGTTGCTGTGTGTAGCGAGTGGTAGTCTTTGTAGTCAATTGATTGGTAAGTTATACGTAGAAATACGCAAACACAATGTGAAATGTTTGTGACCCTTGATGTCCCAGGTCATGTGTATAGAGATGGTACCATATCTCCCAAAGCCTTGTTTTTTAATAGTTATTTCTTTGTCGTTAATCTGTTGGAAGTGGTAATTTATATGCTAATCAATGAATGCTTTATGCGGATTGTTTGGCTTTAGTAATTTATCTCATTCTAGAATATGACTTTTTGATAATATTATAGTATAGTATTCTAGTGCGTACTAATGACATTTTCTTGGAAGGAAATTTAAATCTCGGCTCCGCCGAAACTTATTCAAAGAAACCTATGTCAATTGATCATTCCTATCACCAAGGTTATATATCAGTAGAGGAATGGGACATAGCTCTTGTAATTGTATTTATAATGTTATGTAGATGCTAATTCTAAGTCCGCGCGGTGCCACTCAACAACTCCGATGGTGGTGTTGCCATCTTCAAATCAAATTGTTGAATTCATACTTATCTTTATTCAACTTTCTATAACGTGTCATCTTTAGAAGTTTGCTGTCCCATATGTACAAACATGACCGACCTTGCATTTGAGTACATCTTGCTTTGATTTACAACTAGACCTAGCAAGTTGCTGTGTGTAGCGAGTGGTAGTCTTGTAGTCAATTGATTGGTAAGTTATACGTAGAAATACGCAAACACAATGTGAAATGTTTGTGACCCTTGATGTCCCAGGTCATGTGTGTAGAGATGGTACCATATCTCCCAAAGCCTTGTTTTTCAATAGTTATTTCTTTGCTTGATCCTTGCAAGGTGGTTTATGGTGCATGGATGTTTTCTTGTGTAATGTTCATGTCATTTATCTCATATCCATGCAATGAATTCCTTTTTAATTACTGATATTGCTTTCATTGTTATTGTAGAATCATTTGGAGCATTCACCAATTGAAGTTAGTTCATCATGGTATGTACTTAAAATTTAATGGCATCTTTGTTGTTTTCCTCTTTCAAGCTAATTTTGATGTATTTTATGGTCCAATATTGAGTAGTCAAATATTTGGAAGATTTCCTCTGAAGTAGTAATCCTTTCCCGTCTTCTAAATCTTAATGGATTTGTAATGGACATGCATATTCATGTCCCATGTGTTCTATTCCTACTAATATACATAGTTGTCAAGGCGGCTAGGCGGTCAGCATGTCCCAAGGGTTGCCTAGCCCGCCTACGCTGTTCTGGGCGTTTTTGTATTTTTTTCAGTATGTTAATTTGCTTCTTATTATGCACATATACTACATATAAAGCCTGGGTGCGTAGGCTGTTCTGGGCGTTTTTTTGTTTTTGTATTTTTTAAGTATGTTAATTTGCTTCTTATTATACATATATACTACATATAATACCATATAGGAAACATAAAAAGAGGGCAGAATGAGGCTATGACAGCAGTAGCAGGAGATGGTAGTAGGAAGAAAAAGGGAAGTAATATCAACAAGCCTGCAACAACAATTGGAGCAGGAGATGTAGAAAAGAAATAAAAGAAAACAGCGAAAAAAGGGTGGGAAGAGGTTGTAACTCAATAGAGAGGAAATGGAGGATGGAAAAGAGAAGAAAAGAAATATTAACAACAACAACAACATCACGAGGAACAGGTGATGTAAAAAAGGAAAATAGAAAGTACAACATCAGCAACATTACGAAGCATAGGTAATGTAAAAAAGGATTAGAAGAAAACAGAATTTAAAAAAAAAACACAGTAGTAGTAGGATTTAGGAGGAGGGGATATAGGAGGAATGACTTGCAAAAAAAAACATAGCAGCAGTAGGATTTAGGAATAAAATGCAGGAGAAAGGATAAAAAAAGAAGAGAAAAAGAAGCAAGAACAACAGACATAATAAGGAAGTATTTCTTTTTTAACAAACAAGCTATGATGACTTAGCAATTTGACCCAATTCAGACCTGTTTTCCCCTAATTTTCCAAAATACGACCTAATTTTGCCTAAATCAGACCTATTTCAACCATAAATTGACTCAAGGTGATCTAATTTGGCCAAATCCAGACTTGATTCATGCTAATTTAATCTTTAAATGGCTTAGTTTGGGCCTAAAAGGTCTTAGACACCCCCATAATGCACGTAATAGGCTGGGCGCCTAGTTTGAGGCGCTTTGCATAGTGCCTAGGGCCCCTAGGCACGCCTAGGCGGGCACCTTGATAACCAAGCTAATATACTCATTCTAACCAAACAATTGCTACTACACCTAATACCACAACATTATGCTTTTATTAATGTAATTTATCGAGTTAGAATTCCTCCTTGTTCTGTTAAGTTCAAGTGGACACACTTCTTGAATTTCTTTTTATTACAAGTATGAGAAACACAATTGTTGGTTGGAATAAGCAAATATAGTGTGTGCTAAAATGATGCCTACTTTGGAGTAAGAATTAATTCCATTTGAATATGGATTATAATTTCACCCAACCAATATAAGTTATTCACTGTATGATTGAATTCTGATTTGTTATTTAGAATCCTCTGAATATGAGACGACTTGTTTTGCCGGTACAAGTTTAAGAAAAACCTTAGTTTCTGATAGCTCTGTTTCCAAGGGAGATGAACTCAGTTATCTTCTTTCGCATTATCCATCTTCACTGAGGGCTTGTTTGTTTGGATGTAGCAGGAGTGCAAAGTGTGATCTTAGAAACATTGATGTAAAGCTAAAACTGTATTTTTATAACGTAGTACTTTGTTAGGTTGGGTATGATTGAAATTCACTGATTTTATTGTTTGATTGAATGATTTTCAATTTAATATATAGCGAATACTATCATATGTGTATATATATGTGTGTGTGTGTGTATGTATATATAGTGAGGCTAGAATACACTTAAATGTATTGTGGCCCAAATACAATCAAGTTTACAACCGTCAAATTGGGATCAAATCTATGGATCAAAAGACCCACTAACAAAGAGACTGCTACTTCCGTTTCACGCCGTCTTCCGTACCCTATCTCCTCTCTGTGCTTCTCTCTCTTACTAGATACACCAAACCCATCTTCGTTGCCCTTCACTCTCGCCTCGGTTCCTGTCCATACGGCCGGCGATTGGTGCCAGGCCAGCTCCAGCACCAGACCAGCGCTGAAGGAGCAAAAGACGGCTGCCTTACCATCACAATTGCTCCAGAGTGGCTATTCCCACAACTGCTCGTTCACCGTATTGCTAACACGGAAGGTAGCTAGCTTCCCCTGGCCTTCTTAGTAGGCTAGTAGCAATGTTGCTGCTCTCTGCATTTGCTGCGTGGACTAGGCGATTCTGCTCTTTGGCAAAAAAAGGTTAGAGCAAGCGTCTCCAGGCTTGTTCCTCGCTCACTTGCTGATGACAGCCGCCTCCTCATTCTGGTTGCCTGCTCCTCTCCACCTTCACATTCCCAATCTCCAATTGGCTGCACATTGCCGCCCTCGCCAGTAGACGCTTTTGGGTGGCCGAGCATGAAGGCAGCAATGAGAGGCTATGCGTGAAGGACGTGTGAGATAAACGAGAAGAGACATGGATCATGTTTCCTTGTAGCAGCAGATCCTGATCGAGCTACACACCGACCAAAAATTTTCCTGTCTGACAAATCCTCACCTGGCTGCACACACCGCTGTTAGCTGTTGTCACACGCCACCATGTAAAGACAGAGAAAGATTGTTGTTGATGTTGATGCAACAAACATGCGAGTAGCTTTGCTTAATGGACAACAAAATTTAGCTAAATCATAAGGTAGCATGTGGCAAAATCATCCGCTCTCCATGGATTGCCTTCACCTGAAGTTTAATGGATAACCAAACTCGAAAGAGTGAGTCATACATCCATCTCAGTGTTGTTATACTTGATTAAAGCAATCTACAGATGCACTAATGTTGTTAAGATGCTTGTGTTCTGAAAAAGAAAATGATTTTCTGTGCCCGTGTTGTGAAGAGCAGGTTCCGCACAAGAGATACAACCACATACAGTTGGTCATTGATGCTTGGCAGGTCTGGTTGTCCATGTTAATCTAGCAGTGGTGGTTAGGTGATTGTAGATGTTTGTAAGAATGGTTTTTGTAGTGAACGGATTTGGATGAAGAATATGTATCATTATTCATTGCCATATCTGGCTCTAATATAAAAATATAGTCGTACATGTGGAACCAGCAGATTCCACCTTTCACTGAAAATTTTCCAAATAAAAAAAGAGTGTCAGACTGGTTCATCGACTAATTGTGTACGCCTGCATGGTAGTATGGCTAATTATATACAGATTTTCGGTCGATTATGTAACTTTGTTTGAAAGGTTGCCATGGATATATGTAGCATTACCTTACAACTTCTAAAATACAATATATTAATCAAGTTCCAAGTGTACATGGAAGGTAGCAGTGGATAAATTTAACAAAATTTTAGTTTAAATGGTATGTCGGTACAATCTCTAATTCATACAAGGAAACAATAGTGTATTATCATGATATGTCTTACACTCTCTAATTCATCCAGATAACAGGGGATCTGTCGAGTTGGAATAAGCAGCAGCTAAATGGACGTGTAATTCTATAGTAAAATGATATACAATTGTTGTCTTCTTCAAATCATGTTGGCTAGCTACAACTGAAAGGAGCATGCATGCTTTTAAATTCAGTGGTTGTTAATTACACTGAAGCCTCACCTCTAAACTACTACTGCCAATGAGATGCAACCAGAAAATAGATAGAATTTTCACGTTGAAGCTGGAGTGGAAAGTAACAAGTAACAACCAAAGAAAAAGTGGAAAACCACAAAAAGTAATGAATTCAGCAAATATAGGAAGAACACATGTGTAATCATCTACAACACCATCATCTTTCAGACAATCTCTTCTACACAAACGGCTATTGCCGTGTTGGTTGTATGCGTTTGTTGAACCTACAAAATGATCAGTCGGGAATGGAACTCGATGGCGTTGATCCCAAAGTAGTTCATCGCCTGGAACGCAGTGATCAACTGTGTGACCATAGGAGTGCCATCATGCCAGAATCAACATTGTCGGTAGTTGCCAAAATCAGCACCGCTGCTGGCAATGGATTTGCTTCTTTCTTCCGCTGCCAATCGGCCCATAGAGGAATTTGCTCCTCGATAGCTACTGCTCGCTAATGACCCTCGACTCCTTTGTAGCTGTTGCCTGCTCCTCCGTCGCATTGAGCATGAAGAGGCGAGAGGGGAGAGAAGTTCACCGAAAAAGAGAGAGAGAGAGAGGATATGATAGGAGAACGGATGCGAGAGGAAGTGAGATGATAGGAGAGCGGATGGGGTCCATTGCTTTTATGACTTCACGGACGTTATGTGAGACTCTTATTGGGATGTGCACATTTCTTGATCTAATGGCTAGAAAGTTGATTGTATTTGGGTCATAATACACTTGAGTGTATTCTAGCCTCACTCTATATATATTAATGAAGTATATAATAATCATTTGATGTCAATTTCTTTTGTACTGATAATGTCCCTTTGAAAAAATACAAAACGTTTGTGGCACCAACTTTTAACTTACTGAGAGTGAGACTTTACAACTTGTGTTTCCATATAACTAGTTTACTCTCCGTGTGTGTGAGAGTGTGTGTGTGAGAGAGAGAGTTTGTTTGATGACGTGCTTGCTGCACAATTATATATTTCAGATAACTGGCATTGACATGAATGCAAAAGCAAACTAGAACTTGACATCACTCTGCGTGGTGTATGGCTGTGGATATAAAACCGACAAGCTGTGACCCATTAGCACACAAATTTTCAAAATTAGAGAACGATAAAACTTCTTTTGGACCTAATTGTGTAAAGGACTTTTATTGATCGAACCATATTTCTTATTTAGCACATAATGGCTAAAATGACAATTTTTGGGATGAATTTTCTTAGATCTATGTGTAAATGATTGATACAAACTAATTTCAATGTACATAATGATGTAGGACATATTAGGATTTATTCTACTTGTTTTGACTTTGTTTTTATATTTAGGGACCTAAGTGCAAATTATCTAGTTAATATACTTGGTCGTAAATCTTTTATGCTTTTCTTTATTTTAGATTTTATTTAATTCCGAATTTTGTTAATTAGGAGTTTATTCCATTACTTGTTGGTCAAGTCATGTAATGTTATAAAAGTCAGCCTTGGGGCCTTTGTCCAGGCAATTGACTATGATTTGAGAAATAGATTATTTGGTTTATCTTCTTCGTCCTTCTTCTTCACGATGTCTTCCACATCGCATAATCGATGTTAAAATCCCTATTGAAATAGTTAGGCTTCCTTCACTTGCACATTAGGAGAACCCTCTAATATCTGATATGAATATTTATTGCATAAATATGTGTATCTTGGCCTTGAGATCGTTCCTGTAAAATCTCATGATCTAGTGCTTTCATGTGGCTTTGAAATCACCTGGAAGAACGTAAATGTGTAAACTTCGTCAATTTCATATGTTAGGCCATCGAAAATGACGTCAAGTCAATGAGGGTATGGTTGTCTCCTATATATATATAGGACTAAACATATATATACCGATATACTTAAGTAATAAATGGATTCTCACTCAAATATAACTATAGAGAGAATAAAGGGAGGATACGTAGTGGGCCTAATCCTAACACTAGTATACTAACATATATATATATACACACACACACACACACACACACACACACAATTCTTTTACAATCCTTACACATATATCTTATGTAACATGCAATAGATTCAGTAAGCTATTTTTCCAGATGGATATTATTAGATCTATGTCTAAACGGCTTATGTGACCCTAATGAAATACTAATAGCCGACAAACAATATATGTGAGCTAAATTCAGTAAAAACAATTGACGTCGAGACTCGAAATCCGTATTGAAACATTTCAGTTTCCATCACTTACACATGTAGGAGATCCCCAATATCCAATATGTAATATAATTGCATAAATGTGTGTTACTTGGCCTTTGGATCGTTTTGGTAAAATTGCATAAAATTTAATGCTTTTATTTTGGCGTTGAATTACCATGAACACACATGTCAAATTGATGTAAATTTTGCTTTCTAGGCCATCGCAGACAACGTCTAAGTCAACAAGTTGAGTATGGTTCTCTGCTATATGTGTAGTAGGAGTAAACATAGATATACAAATTTACATAAGTGATAAATGGATCCTCGCTTAAGTATAACAGTAGAGAAAATAGAGGGATCTGTAATTATTTTACAATTCTAACCCAGATATAATGCATAGTGGTCTAAGCCTTATACTAATAGACTAACATAGATCTACAATTACTTTACAATTCTAACCCATATATTTCAATTTAACACATAATGGTAAAAAATAAGTATTTTTGGGATGGATTTTCTTAGGTCTATGTATAAATGACTAATGTAACTATAATACAAATGCTATTAGTAGACACAGACAATTAATTAATACACGCGAATTTATAAAAAAAAAAGAAAGAGATTGAAATCCCTAATGAAATAGTTTGGTTTCCTTCACTTATGCATGTACACCCCCTATCTAATATGTAATATTATTGCATAAATATGTCTCTTGGCCTTTAGGCCGCTCTGGTAAAATTGCATGATTTAATGATCTCATTTTGCTGTAAAAATCACTAGGACATAAATGTCAAAATTTATGTAAATTTCAATTTATGAACCATCAAGGACAACGTCAAGTCATATCCCCAACATGAGATTTCAACAATGAATATGAACTTAGTTTAGTAAAACAATTGACATTGAAATCCCTATTGTGACTGTTCGATTCCTTCACTTACAAATGTGGGAGACACCTCCCACATATTGCATTTAATTGTTGTGGTACTTTTTTATGATTTAATTCTTTCATTTTCAAGTTGAAATCACCAACATGGTTAGGATTGAGGTTTAGATGATGATGATGATGATTTTTATGTTGAAATCACCGGGAGCATAAATGTCAAAATTTCTATAAAATTCCTGAAACGATGTCAAAACTAGACATCGTAATCCTTGCCCTCATTTATTACATATTAGGTTGATTTAACCTCTAGTTCTTCATGTTTAGATTTTCTGATTATTTGTTGGAAAAATCTGTACTTTCTGTTTTCTCGACATGCATATAGTCTTAAGGTGGATTGTAATTCAAAAAAGCTGAATATTTTTTTTACTATAACTTATTTCAGAAAACCTAAGTAATTGAATACTATATTCAACAATTTCCGAATAAATAATGAGAAAATATAAAAATTATAATACTTTATGAGGTAATTGATCTCGACTTGGATAACAACTTCAATTCATATTAAATAAAAAGGGTATGTAACCTGACTTCCAACTGCTTGCTCCTAAAAGCAATTTGATTTTTCTACTTGTTATGCCAATTTCCATGCTAGTAGTATACAACCCATATAAAGCAGAGATAGTGCTACATTGCCGCTACACACATATTGACTCGGTGGTTTTTAAAATATTCCACAACCAGATAGTTGTTTCAAAGAATGAAATAGGAAAGTTTAAATTGGAGCACAAGGTCAACAATATATATAATTATGAAACTTATGACTGTCCGTTCAAGTCTCTTACATAGGCATCAATCGTGTAGTAGTCTAGTTAGTAATTGAGCCAAACATTTCAAATTTGTGGTCTACTTTTGGGCAAATCAATGGCTTGGACCAATTTGGAAGATTTTTGAAATATTTTATGTAATTTCTTATTTATGTTTTAGGGTCTAAAGTAATTGAAAGTATCATGCCTACTCGAGAGTCTTCAGTACTATGATCACTCAGAACTCTTGAGGAGAGAGATGTTTCCTCTTTGTTTCAAACAAAAATGTTCGTATAACTAATATGGGGACAACAAAATATAGCTATGTATATCCCTCGCTGCAGGATTGCGGAGGTTGGTATTCCCAACACAAACGGGATGGATACCCCCCCCCCCCCCCCCCCCCATAAGAGGGAAAAAGAACGCTTGAGATTTTAGCTTGTTGCTAAAGTTTTCATTAATTTTCTCATCTGAAATATAACACATGCCTACATTTTGAATTTTAGATTTCAAACTCTTGAATTTTAGAGAGAGGGTGTCAGCAACCCTTACTCTTGATTGAATTGACCTTGAGCGACAGTGTAAGCACGACTTTTTACGAGTAGAGAAGCTGTGGGTTCTACAAGTTTTGAGGACAACTTTTCCTTTTGTTACTGTGGGAAGTTCTTTGAGCGCATGGCATGTGGCTTCATTCATCATTCTTTCACATTTTTGGAAAACAAGTACCTTGACCTAAATTGAAAGTTAAATATACCAGTGGATCAACCATGAAGTTCCTCTATCCTGACTCTTGAATCTAGTGTATATTTTGGTGTTATTTACTTTCCACCTAAGTTGCATTAGTAGCCTCAAGTCTACAATGTGATATGGGACCTGTCTTCTCACACTCACCAATCCTTGCTTGCATATGCGCATGAATTATGTGTTTTTGTTTTGATATTTTTGTTAACTTACCATACTCAATCTTAAGATATTTGGCACTAAGAGACCCATTTCTGTGATCTATATATGAAAAGAAAATTCAAGTGACAACCTACAGAGGAAGTGATATAGAGAGCATTCACAGTTTCACTCCTTAATTGTTGAACTACCTTGCCCATTTGATCTTTTTTTTTTTGGATTGGCTTTTCATTTCAGAGGATTTAGTAACTTTGTAGAGTTTGCACTGCATGGTGGTTTTGATCAGAATCTATTGGCTTCTAACTAATATGTTCATTTCAGCAGTTTTACGAAGGCTATGGCTACCATGGGAACTCCTTTGAGCAAACATATAGGTGTTACCCAACATCATTCATTGATAAGGTATGCTTTTGTATAATTAACTTCTCATTTTTTATTTGCATCTTTCAAGAGTGATCTCGGCTTCTTTCCCTTTCTCTTAATATTTGTGGAGGAGATGAAGGTATCCCTTTTATCTAGAAAGAAGATAGAGAAGGGAAGAACATACATAACAACACAATCTGTTTCTCCTTACTTCAACGGTTCAACCTAGGAAAAATTACTGGAATGCTTTCATCACAACCTTTACGAGAGAAAGGTCCCAAGAACTTTGATTATCTATTATTTCTAGAATGCCGTAGCATTACTACCAAAGCAAGTGAGCTACAACTCTTTCACTACATCCACCACCTTACACATTTCATTGACGAGAAAGGATTAGGATGGGATGTGTCAAAGGACACGATGTAGGGTATATGATGTTAGATGGATGTTGGCTTTCTGTTCTGTGGGTTGGATGCAATACACGAAAGGATTTGGGGCAATAGTAATTAGTCTTTCATAAAGACGCCTTACATCAATCAGTAAGTTTAGATGGTTTTCTAAAATATGGGTATTGTGGACAACAATAATCTTAAATTTTCATTTAGGAATCCAGCCCCTCTCCAGTTGATGCCATCTTGCTACGCTCTAAATCTAATAAATTTCTATCATGCACTAGCAGCACTACCATCTGTCTCTATGGCAAGAAGGAAACACCAGTCTCACTCGTAGAGCCAAGTGGTCGTTGTTGTTATATCACTGATTTCTTTGACCTAAACACTCACTTGGCTTAGGGAGTTCACTGATCAAGCTGGCATAGGGCTTAGGAAATAGGAATCACCTAACTGATGATCCATTTACCCTACCCACATACAACTCTCTAAGACTAGGAGATTAGAGATCTAGATTGGACCTAGGAACACCTTGTCTTGCTTCTCTAAGGCTTCATGAGCCTCACTCAAGTAGCAGGATGAAGTTGATTAGTATGAATTATCTATGGGTTTCCGGTAACGGGGAAGGAACTAGGCAATGAATAGGGAAAAGGTTAAATGGATGAGCTTTTTGGGTGCCAATGTTGGAAGTAATAACTAGATGAGGCTGGGACTCGGGAGTCACAATAAGCGGTGCTGCTCCTGTATGGTTTTAAAAATCTATCCTCGAGCCTCCCACCTGAAGGCGATGATAACGTATTTGTGTCTAAAGGTGTAAGTTTCATGTCTCAAATTGAGGCTTATGCATGAAATGTCTTGGGTGTGCATTAGCCAATTAAGTTGATGAGGCAAAACATAGGTTTAAGCCTTGGTTTGGATTATAATGCCCTATGCCGTGTCAAGCACCAAGCTTTGAGCCTATAAAGCTAATTATACACATTTTCCTAGGAACTTTAGTATTTGAATTAATTCTATTGAATATTGATATATATGCTTTATGCTATATATACCTTAGACTTATCTTTGTCTTTTACTTTCCCTTATATCCCATATCTATTATTTCTATTTTCACTACTCTCTTATCCTATAAAAGAGATATCCCATATCTATTATTTCTATTTTCACTACTCTCTTATCCTATAAAAGAGAGTGCCTTGTAATTCTTTTAGACAAATCAAATAATTACTAGTGCTTATTCACATCGTATCAGACACAAGTTATGATCCCCCATAACTTTTTCCCCAAGCCACTGCCCCCTCCCTGCCTCTTCCCCATGTCCACCGCCTTCTCTTTGTTCGCCCACCTCCTCTCACTCTCTCTGCCCATTTGCCCCTCTCCCTACCTCTCTGCCCCACCTCTCCTCCCTATTTTTGCTCACACCCCGTATCCACCCACCTCCCCTTTCTCTCTTCGCTTGCCTGCCCACCCAACCCCCTCCTCACTACCATCTTCTGGTGCCACCCCTCCTCACATACTTCCTCACTACCATCTTCTGCCACTATCCTTCCTCACACCACTGCCACCCCACTATTGTCAAACCCCTCTGTGCCCTCCTTCGCTAGTTTTGCCTAGCCACTCAGCAACCCTCCCTCCCTCCACTACCCTTTCTCCACCTGACAACCACCTCTCTACCCCCTCCCACTAGCCACAACCAACCGCCTCTCTGCCCCCTTCTGCAAGCCACAACCACACTCCTCCCTCTACCCCTTCTGCAAGCCACAACCCCTGTTACCACACCCATACTACCCCCTTGTCCACATCTCTCTAACATTGTGGATTAATTCTAGCATATCTTCCTTATTTTTGTGGACTACTTCTGTCCTCGTTGAGGTCTTGGGTTTTTGACCCCTCTTCTCCTTACCCACTTCCTATTGCTACTTGAAGATGTCATAGAGACGTAGATTGTTGAGTTCTCTATTCTACTGCCCATGTGTGGGTTTTTATGTTCTACTAATGCTTAGTGTGAAGGGTCACACTCAAGGTTTTAAAAAGCGCAAAGCGGGAAGCGAACGGACTTGACCTTGTAGCCAATTAATCGCCATGCTGGTGATTAAGCGGACACTTTTTAAAAAGCGGATGGTTAAGTTTTCTAATATTTTTAACAGTTTATACACATACAATCATAAATACTATTATGATTTGTGAATGTTTTACATAATCAAACCTATGTATACCTTTAAAATTAATACTAAGTAATAACAATAAAGAGTTAATAAATTCAGCCATCTACAGCAAATAATCAGACTGTTAATATAAAATAGCTAACAAGCTTATATTAAATCAGTAGCTAAGAACATATCAAATCAACAGCTAACTATATATTCATATTCATTTAATATCAAAATGAATACGAAATCAGTAGCTAAGAACATAATAAAATCAGCAGTTAACTATATATTCGTATTCATTTAATATAAACATATTATACATATATAAATATCAACTCACATTACTGACATTAATGTTACTGAGTATAAATATCTGACATGTGAAAAAAGCGGAAAAAAGCGGGGAAAAAGCGACCAAAGCGGATTAAAAGCGGCCTCTTAACCCAAATGCGCTCAACATCTGCTTGGAATACATATTATCGCATAGACCTTGTGTCGCTTAAGCGGCCACCTAGCATGATTTTTAAAACACCAGTCACACTATTCTATCTTTTGCTGTTGTATGCTTCACCACACTTTCTCTTTACCCAATGGCATCCACTAATCAACCCAAGTCGCGATGTGTCACTGCTATGAAACTGGATAGCTCCAAGTTCCATCCATGCTTTGCTTCTTTCAAACTTTATTTAAAAGCCCAATGGTGATTCCCATCTCACTTTTGATGCACCGGCACCACTTGTTGAAAGTTGAAACGGTTGATGATAAAGCCAAACAAACTCATGCTCAGTGGACCAAAGACAACTTTGGAGTGATGACATGGATGGTTAACAACATAGAACCAAAGATTAGTTAGTTAGTCTCTTCTTCGTCTACAAAATGCTACGGCCATGTGGGATCAACTCTCACATGTATACTGTCGCCAATAGAATCTGAAGAAGGTGCTTGAGATCTTCAAGAGTCTAGCCAAAAAAGAGTACTCCACTAATAGTTCTGTGGAGGGTTATTATAACCAGTATTCAAGTCTCTAGGACGAGTAAGAGGTTTACCATCCTCTATCTTTTGATATCTAAGAAGTTCAACGTCAACACGATGAACTTCAATTAGTTCAATCCCTGATTGGACTACCTGATACCTTTTCTGTGGTAGTTGATCAGATGTTATCTAGTGATCCCTTGCCTACTTTTATGGGATATACTCGAGAGAGTGCAATGGCTTCCCTCCATGTCATCCCTAGCCTTTGTATTTTTTTGAAAATTCAACACTTGTGGTCGTGGCTGGAACGCAACCGTGACTGAGTTTGTTCTTGTGGATGTCTTTGACGTGGACAACCCCCTCCAGGACATTGATGCTGTAACAAAGGTTGGCTGTACCAACCACACTGAAGATCGTTGCTGGGATGAACATGGTGAACTCACATGGGCAAACCAAGTCACCACTGACAATACTGAAGATACATCCACTGCTGCCTCCAATTCTACACTGCCCACTATTGAGTGGATCTGCTTAGAGTTTGAGAAGCTTCTTCAAGTATGATTGCCTTTTCAAACTACTACTCATCAAGATGGAAGTTGTTTTGCCTTGCCTCTTCTGTCTGTTATGGTAAGAATAAATGGGTTATTGACTTCGATGCATCTTATTGGTAGTTGTGACTTATTTTTTGACCTAATTAAAATGATTATGGTTCCACTAATTACAGTGGTTGATGGAGCTCAAATTAAAATGATTACGGTTCCACAATTACAGTGGCCGATGGAACTCAGACTCTTGCGTATGGCATTGGCAATATTCTCCGAATCTTTTTTTGTGAGTAAAATTGTTAAGAGCCTTCAATGCTCTATCACATTTGATCCTGAGGTTGTGTTTCAGGATCTCTGTAGAAAGACAAGGATTAGTTCGGGCCATGAGGGACCAGATGGAGACTGTAATACATGGATGTACCAAAATCTATTGCTTCTCTGCTATCTTCCTAAGTGACTGGACTGCAATGTCCTTCTATTGTCAAGCTGAAGTGCTTGTTTCCTACGCTCTCAGAGAAAGTTATTCGTTGTGAAGCGTGTCAGTTTGGCAAGGAGGCTAGGGTTGTTTTCTTAAGAAAAAGGCATTAGTTCTAAAAATTTATTTGGTGTGGTTGACATATGGGGATCATGTTCGGTAACCACCAATGTTTTAAAAAACGGGAAGCGAGAGGCGTGCGGACAACACCTTGTAACTGGTTAAGCGGCAGGCGGGCGATTAAGCGGGCGATTTTTGAAAAAGCGGGTTCCTAAATTCATATGTAATATTATACAAAATTACACATATTTGTGTATAAAAGTATATTTCTAAGGAACATTTATACATATCTAAACATCATAAACAACAAAATAAAACACCAAAGCAGTTAATAGAACTACTATAAAACAATAATTCTAAGTTATGAAGAAAGAACAAATACAAATCAATTGTATAAATGGTATAAATGATAGATTTAACATAAAGAAATAAATGTAAATTAGTATTGTACATGTAGATGGAGCGGTTTCAGCATAAAATACGTTCATCCAATTGAAGAAACACCAAAATACACCCAACATGAAAATAGGGAAACAAGAAATAGTTAGCACAATGCTACCAAAATATTTAGACACTAATGTTCATAGGCAAACTAAATGCAACACAAGTAATATTAGTGAAAATGTAAATATTAAACAAGTAGTGGGAGAAGCTATATAATATAAGAAAGGATGTGCCCACAAATCCATAAGGACAATAACATTAGCCTTATCCTAAAAACATCAGAAGTGTATGATTCTATGCCCACAATCACAAAAACACTAAACAACGTATGCCCACCTATCCCCAAACCAAGTAACATGTATACCCAAGTAACATCAAAAAGTGTGTATGCCCAAGTATCATCAACGTTGTGTATGCCTAACTATCCCCAAAACAACAAAAAGTAAACCCAAGTGTGTGTGCCCAACTAACATCAACGTTGTGTATGCCTAACTATCCCCAAAACAACAAAAAGTATGCCCAAGTGTGTATGCCCAACTATCCCCAAAACATCAAAAAATGTTCCCAAGTAACTATCCCAGAAAAATCCCTAGTCGTCTCCCTCTTCCTGCATCTCTTCTGCACTTGAGTAGTCTTCATTGTTAGGAACTTGACCAACAAGAACATCTGGGTCTTCATCCAATCCCTCAACCATTTGGCTCAGAATCTTCTTGGTAAGCATGTCTCTTTGCCCTATCTCTTTCTACATCATTAGGAATGGGATGAGCGGGAGGAGTGGGCTGAGCAGGAGTAGTAGACTGAGTGTTTCTTCTAGTTCTAGCATAGACTCTCTCTGCAACTCCCGATGCTTCAGCTACTTGACCCCATGTGACTCCAACACCGGGATAGATCTCGTCTTCTTCAGTGTTGAGATCAACAAGCCAATCTTTTGCCTTGTCTCTATGTTCAGACTCTAATGGATCCTTTGAAGCTACATGTCTTTCCTTTTTGTCTTTAAGCTTCGCATTAAATTGGACATACACCAAGTCATTCAGCTGTTGCACATCAAGCCTATTCCTCTTCTTGGTGTGTATCTGTCAGGCAACATTTCGAAACAGAAAACAAAATAGAATTAAATCATTATTAGTAGTAATGGATTAGTGATTAATTGGTAATGTTTTAAATTAATTACTTACCATCTCAAATGTACTCTAGTTTCTTTCACACCCTGAAGATGTGCATGTCAAATTTAGGATCCTCAAGGCCATTCTTTGCAAATGTGGAGTATCATATCCATGATTTGTCCACCACTCCACTGTTTCATGTAAGTAAGAAACTATTAGGAAACCAAAAGTTGAGGAACATATTCTATAAAAGTTATTACAAGTGATAATTTACTAGGATCTAAGTCAGAACTTGATCTTTGTCTAATGGCACTTGCTTTTCCGAAGGATCTTGTAGCTTTCCTATAGGTTGGTAGCTCTATCTCCATGACAATTTCATCTTGGATTTGACTTTCAGGGAAAAAAGTGTCTACGCACTACATGAGTCCATCCATGATGACCCTTGTGTTTATTTCAGAATCAGACCAATAGTAATAGGGATTCAGATAGTAACTTAGATTGATATATTAACCATATATTAGCAATAGGAATATAACTAAAGTTAACTCCACAGATTAAATATAACAATTATGTTTTATTGTTTACAGTTTACTTGCCACATGCAAGGGTCGATGTAGCCTCTTATCCCATTTTTCATCAACAATGTCCATGACTTTCTTCAGAAGCGAATGATCAACACTCATACTCTGTTCTAATTCCTTCTTGACATTAAGCATAGCAACATAGATAAATCCCATGGCTGGTTTCTTCTCACTATCAACCAGTCGTAATACATTCACAAGAGGCTTAAAAATATTCAAAACAAGCACCACTCCTTTCCAAAATGTTGATGTTGTTACCACGATAGCATAGCGTTCCCCCTCTCCCGCTTTGGAGTACCTACACTGTTCCCACTCAGTTGAACAAAACATTGTTCTCATCTCATTTCTCTTATCAAGCAAGCTTTGTAAACTCAAATATGCAGTGGCAAATCGGGTGACACCGGGCCTAACTATGTCATCCTTGGTGAACTTTCTTAGCATATTAAGAGTTCCATGACGACTATAGATAAATATAGTCAACTTTCTACACTTTTGGATGACATTCTTTATCCTAGGAGCTCACCAATGCCCTCTAACATAAGATCCACACAGTGGGCTGCACACGGTGTCCAAAAGATCCCTGGCCTCTTGTCCTTCAAAAGTCTCCCTGCTGCAATATTACAAGGTGCATTATCAGTCACAACCTGCACAACATTGGCTTCTCCAACCTCCTCAATACAGCCATCCACCAATTTGAAGATGTATTCAGCATTATGGATATCAGCAGATGCGTCCAAGGCCCTCAAGAAGCTTGTGCCCCTTCTGCAATTAATGCACAAATTCATGATGCTTCTACCTCTTCTATCTGTCCATCCATCAGTCATGACTGTGCATCCACTTCTCCTCCATTCATCCTTTTGTGTTTCCAATGAGCTTTTCGTGAGTGCCACCTCATTTTTCAGAAGAGGCTCACAAAGCTCATACACTGAAGGACCCTGCAGACCAGGACCGAATTGACCCACCGCCTCCAACATATTGAAACTTGTCAACTTTGCGGTGTTCATTGCTATACCTAAAACATTCACAAAATAGAAGCATTTAAATAATGTACATCAATACATGAAAACAATGAACCATTAAATGAATGTACATGAAGATGTTGAAGCATATCAACTTACCGGCTTGATAAAACCAACGTGCAATGAACTGCAAGGTCTTCCTCCCCTCTTCCTTCTTCAGCTTATTGTTGATCCTTTCTTGCTTTGCCGATATCCGCTCCTTAACATCTTCTGGATCCCTCTTGTAAAACATATTAATCTGACCCACCACCTTGGGCTTTTTCGCCCTAGAACCGCCAACTACTAGCAACTCATCATCATCAGAGTGATCTCTAATGTTCACTTCATCCCGGCTTCATCCATCTGCTGCTTTTTCTTAGCTTTTTTTGCGGCTGTTTTGTCTAGATAATCAGTAATCTCCCTTTTGACCTATGGAGGTACGCTCATGCATACATTAACATCCCCCCTTATACAAGCAAGGTGCTTCTTGAATCTATAAATTCCACCCGTGAAGATGTGTTTACAAAAAGTGCATCTCAACTTGTCTTTTCGAGAGGGGTCGGGCATCTCACAGTACTTCCAACCCGGGTCGTTTGACTTTCTGCTGTGAGTGACATTTTGCTGGTTTTTAGGAACTGGAGGTGGATGCACATCATCATCCATCTACAAACCAGTCACTGAAATCAGTAAAATAAATTTAGACATTTATAATAGCTAATCAGTAACCTAAGAAAACAAATCAGTAACATAAGCAAACAATAGTACTATAGTAGTGTAGTACAAATTAGTACATAAGCAAATCAGTAATATAAGCAAATCAAATCAGTAACATAATCAATGAAATCAACAAATGAAATCAGTAACAAGTCAACCTTGTTACTAATCAGTAACATAAGAAAACAATCAGTAAATATAATCCCCCATATAACTGATCAATAGTAGTGTACTACGAATTAGTACTTAGTAGCAAGGATTTGAAAACAAAATTAAATCAGCAGCATGTTACAGTACCTTACAGAGTACCAACGTTACATAGAAGAAGGTAGAAAGGAGGAGAAAACATGATAATATAGCAAAATTGAAGAGGGAATGACTTACCTTTGACGAAGACCTTTCGTTCTTGACTGATAGAGGCCTTTGGAGATGAAAGGAAGCAGCAAATGAGTGCTGGGTGGGCTCCTTCCACGGCAACATCAAACACAGCAGGCGCACCTTCAGGTCTCCGACCACTGGAGGGAGGAAACACACTGGAAGCCCTTGAGACACGTTCCTGCTGGGGCGTCAGAGACCTTGGAGAGGATTCTCAGAGGGATCATTCACCAAGAAGCAACATTGGGTGGGGGGGGAACTGCTTCCGTCGGAACTGCCGCAGAACTGTTCTTCCCACGGCTTTCGCGAAGTATCGGGGGGATTGAATGGGTAGGGCTAGGTTTTTTTTAACAATTGTGGGCCAACTTTTTATTTGGGCCCAATAAGTGAGCCAGCAGGAGTCGATTTTTCAAAAAACGGCCGTAAACGGACGCTTAACCGTTCAGTTCAGACGGCCCATTAGGCGGGCTAAGCGGCGGAAAAGCGGGCGCCTAATTGCCCAACGACTAACAGCCGCCCCAAGCAGAAAAACAACAGCCAGGGCCCATGGCCGCTTAAGCGGGCGCCTGGTCCGTTTTTTAATTCATTGGTAACCACTATCTCAGGATCTAGATACTTTGTGACATTCATTGATCATTACTCTCGAGAAAAAAGATCGCAACAACATTCTCGACACTATTGCGACATTTTCTTCATCATCATCATGATCATCATTATCTAAGCCTCAATCCCAACCATGTTGGGGTCAGCTACATGGATCCTTCTTTTCCAATCAGCTCTGTTATAACCCAAATTGATAAACCTATCAAATTCTTTTGCACTGATAATGCCTTAGATTTTATACGAAATCGGTTGGCCTAGCCTGTACAAATCTGGGTATGATCCATCAGACTTCCTACTTCTACACACCACAACAGAATGGTGTCTTCGAGAGAAAAATTGCCATCTTTTGGATGTTGCTCGTACCATCCTTCTTCATTATCATGTCCCCAAAATGTTTGGATCGAAGCTGTTTCAATTGCATGTTCCTTGATTAACCGGATGCCTTTGTCTGTTTTGAAAAATCAAGTCCCACATGCCCCACTTTTCTCTGTTTCTCTCCGCATCTTTAACAGTACATGGTTTGTTAAAAATCTTTGCCTAAGGTTAACAAAGCACAACACTAGATCTACTAAATGCATTTTTTGGGTACTCTAGAACTCAACAAGGGTATTGCTATTATGATCCATCTACTCGGTAGTGGTTTGGAAGTGTTGATGCAATCTTCTTTAAACATATGCTGTACTATTCTGAGAGTGGATCTTCTTTATCTCTTGATCTACTAAATCCTACTTTGCTCCCCGAGACCGTGGAAGATGATTCCCATGAAGACACAACTTCTCACTCTACCTCTCAAAGTCTACAAACGAAGAGCTAGGGTTAAGTTCCCTCTATGGCCCCCTCAACAACCACATCCTCCTCCATCAGCAGATCACAACACCTCCCATGTAACTTCTAGTTTGGACCTTCTGATTAGTCTACAAGGTGTTTGTTCATGTACTAAGCATCCTTAAGTAACTTTTGCTCTACAACTAATCTCGGTGCTATCCTTCATGCTTTATGTCTGCCATCTCTGCAAATTTTGCGGCTAAGAATGCTACTCAAGCCAATGTTCAAAATTTCGTCAAAATTGGCGAAATTTTGCTAATTATTTCGATGCTGCTAACGATCGGACATAGAAATGGCCTTACATGTCTGTACATAGGGAATTTTGCCAGAAAAAAAATTAAATTTCGACAATTATTTTGAATTGCGACAAAATTAGGTAAATTTCGATGAAAAAAGGCCCATTTCGTCCACATTTTGACGAAATTACGAGAAACACATCTATTATTTCGAGAAATGGGGTACGATGTATGCATATTTTACTATGTGATTCCTTGGGCTTGTTAGGGGCAATCTAAGTTATGTTTCTTTTCTTCCTAGCCTAATTCTACCTCTCTCTCCTATTTCTCTTACTTCTATAAACATCTACAAAGGAAATATTTAAAAATGCGTGTGGGAGTGATATCTATGACTTTGATGACCCACTAACTTTCATTTTTGAGGTTACATGATTTATGTTATAGTGCGCAAAATTAGCATGAGTATCGAGATATTTTGTATGTATGCCATTATCAATCACACCTCTAACTACATGGTTGCCTCCTATAGGCTCTCGCTACAAAAGCACACTACTAAGAACGAAGCTTGAGTTAATCCATTAGTGTGCATTTTCACTTGTAAGCATATGGAGATTAACATGAGACACATCTATGCTTGTATAAAACAAAATAGACTTGGATCCAATATGTTGATAGGTATAATCAACAAGGAGGATGACAACCATCATGATTCAACTAGATGCATAAACCATAGTTGTCTCATGCTTCCTCAATACTCACTCACATACCACTGCAACATTGTTTATGTACTACGTCCTGTCATCCTAGTGAGAGGTCCTACCATCCTAGATCATGCTATGTTTCCATAAATTTGTGTCTTTAAGTCTATTTATTGTGCTTGCAACTATGATGACTTAATTCAATCATTTCGCCATTCAATTGACCTTAAATCTCCATCAAAATGCCCATCGAAATTGTTCAGCTTCCTTCACTCACACATGAGGAGCCCCACCCGCTCACATATCCAATATGAAATATTATTGCATATTTGAGTAGATCTACGCTAGTAGATTAATTGGTAAAATTTTGCTAAATAATTCGATCATTTGGTCGTCGAAACACCAAATATGCATCTGTCGAAATTTTCATCGAAATTTGTCAAAATTTCTGTTTCTGTGGCTGCCGAAACGGCGTTGAAATTGGACATTTTCTTCCTTGACTCGAGCATTGCATCATCCTGACCGACATCAAGCTATGGAAGCTGAAATGAATGTTCTTTGTGATCGACATACTTGGGATCTTGTTGTTCTTCCTCCAGATTGCTTTATTATAGGTTGTTGTTGGATATTTACTGTGAAGTATCAACCAGATGGTATGATTGAACGATTGAAAGCTTGTCTATTTACAAAGTGATATACTCAGATTTATGGAGATGATTATTTTGAGACCTTCTCTCTTGCTGCTCGACTGAATTATGTTAGGGTACTTATCTCTATTGACGTCAATCATCATTGGCCACTCTATCAGCTTGATGTCACAAACGCCTATTTGTGTGAAGACCTCCATGAAGAAGTATATGGAGAAACCTCTTGGTTTTGTAACTTTTGTTGCTCTACAGGAGTGTTCCAAAGTCTGTGGACTTTGCAAAGTTATCTATGGTCTAAAGCCAAGCCCGAGAGCATGGTTTGACAAATAAAGCTCGATATTTTTTAAATTTGGCTTAGCCGCTCTCACTCTGATCATTCTGTGTTCATAAGGAAGACTACTTCATGGCTTGTTATCCTAATCTGTGTATGTGGATGAAATTATTCTATTTTAGAAGCGACAAGGAAGGTATTCAAGCAACTAAATAATATCTTGAATGACATTTTGTCACCAAGGATCTAGGGTAACTCAGATGTATTCTCGGAATTGAGGTTTCTAGTTCCTCTTTTGGCATGTCTCTCACAACGCAAGTATGCCCTAGACCTCTTAAAGAAACATGCATGCTTGGTACTAAGCCGACGAGTACCCCTCTGGATCCCAATGCAAATTGGGATGATGAGTCATCTCCACCTTATCATGACGGCCACCAATACTGATAAACCTCGACAGTAGGACTTGTCAGTAGCTATCTGGATAAACCTCGACAATGCCACTGGGATGCTGTGTCGCATTCTTAAATATGTGAAGAATTCTCCAGGAAAAGAATTACTATATTGGCTACTTGGACACTATAAACTTAGTGGTTAATCTGATTCAAATTATGTTGGTAGTAGAAGTGATAGAAAGTCCACCTCTGGCTACTGCGCTTCTATTGGAGGAAATGTGGTCACATCACAGGGTGCAGTAAGAAACATACTGGTCTTGCTCTCTCTAGTGCTGAAACCGAGTCCAAAGCCATGACTAATGCTACATGTGAAATGATGTGGTTCCATGGACATCTCAAAGAATTTGACATATGTGATTAAAAAACTATTCCTATGTTTTGTGAGTACAAAGCCTCCCATCTTCGTTGCTTGCAATCCGACCTATTATGAGCGCATCAAACACATACATGTGGATTGTCACTTTGTTCGCAAGTCTGTTACGTCAGGTCGGCATTTTCACTCCTTATATTCAGACAAAAAATCGGATTGTTGATATCTTCACAAAGTTGCTTCCAAAATCTAGGTTTGCCGCTTTGGTGGACAAGTTGGGCACAAGATGTCTATGCTCCAGCTTGAGGGGAGTATTGATATATGCTTTATGCTATTATGCCTTAGACTTATCTTTGTCTTTTACATTTCCTTTTATCCCATATCTACTGTTTCTATTTTTCACACACTCTCTTATCCTATAAAAGAGAGTGCCTTGTAATTGTGTTAGACACATCAAGTGATAACCAATGCTTATTGACAAATTCAATTGACTCCCATTCTCTCACTAAGTTGTTTTCCATTTCATAGTTTATGAGGGACTTATTATACGCTGTCTTTATATCTATAAGTAGTTACTACTAACTTAAGTTTATTCTTGCCTTTCTAGTTATTGTGTCAGTGATTTTGTTCATTTTGGAATTTCCCACTTGTTTCAAATTATGTTTTCCTAATTTTTTTGTCCACCTACAAAATTCAGATTAAATATCGCAAACTATGATGTGGTCGTTATTCTCTGATTTTTATTTATTCTGTCAATTCTTCATACTAACTTTGTTAGCTCTTAGTATGTTCTTAATAATTATATATTGTACATTTTTCTATCCTATCTAGATATTTGTATGTATATATCACACAGCATCTATTATGCAACACACACCGTTCATGTGTGTATATCCATAGCAGTGTTTTGAAAAGTGGCCCAGGTGGCCCAAACCGCTAGCCGCTCAGATTGGCCTTTAGGCGGTAGTGAGGTGGATCTCCGTTAAGTGGTCACTTCAGGCCCTCAGCCCACTTAAGCGGCCGCTTGAACACTACTTTTGGCCTTTACTTTTGTCTCTTCCCTCTACCCTCCACTCCTATGTGACTACTAAATGTGTTAGCCTCCTCTTGCTTCACCACCATCACCACTACCAATACATATCTCCCCTCCATCACTTTTGCTTCCCCTCATCTTCCTTGCACTCCACTCCATTAGTATTTTAACTGTAAAATTGTTACTGTATGTAATTAACTTCTAATGATTTTTCTCTAGTTTGTCATTCTTGGATAATATAATATATCATCTTGTATACTAAATTCGACATTGATCAGAATAGTGGGTTTGAATACATATAAGAATCAATGTGGGTGTTTTTGTGATCTTTGTTCGTGCATATTATTGAGAATTATGGATCTTGTTGTCTTTTACAAATAAATTATATACATATACTTGTCTAAAATAGTATACATAAGTAGATATATGTATGTATCTATGTGTGTTTGTATGTATATATATTGCCGTGACCTATGCCTTGTCCGTGTCCTATATTGTCAAAAATCACCGTGTCCGTGTCCGTGTCGATGCTTCTTAGCTGCCTACTATTGTATAATGTATATTTTGGACTATGTAGTATGTACCTCTAAAGTATAATGTATATACTGCCTGCTACTATATGTTCTTGTAATATGTTGTATGTACCACTAGTGTGTGTGTATATATATGTGTGTATCATATATTGGCTACTGCTGTATATAACTAATTTAATATAATACTACACTGAGTATGGTATAATTGAGTTACTTTGGTTATTTTATACTCATCATATGGTTCATATATGTAACAAAGTTCCTTAAAAATATGTTGTTCATATACACGTGTAATTTTCTATAAAGTTATATATAAATTTAGGCACCCGCTATTTCAGAAAGTACCCGTTTGAGTGTCCGCCTGGCGCTCAAGCAGCCACAAGGTGTTGTCGGCACGCCTCCCACTTCCTGCTTTTTAAATCATTGATCCATAGATAGATTCACGCCACACAACTATGAGTATTATGCCTCAAACACATCATGGCTTACGCCTCTCGAAAACCTTGCATGTTAGTATCATTGCTTGATACATAAAAATGCCTCATGGACCACACACACCTTAAAACCTTGCATGCTGGTATCAGGGGGGCACACGATTGACGAGTTCCCCATCAACTGAGTCTACTCATTCCTCTAAGGATTACACACTAGTAGATCGATCCGGTAAAATTCTTGAATCAATTTGTTCATTTCGGTGTCAAAATCCTACAGTTGCATCCATTGAAATATCCATCCAACTTTTCTTTTCCACCCCTTGGGATGCCGTGGAAATCAGACATTTTCTTGTATGCCCTGCCAGTTTGCCCATGTGTAATAGTATGGCAGCAGTACTTGTGAGAGGTAGTGGGAAGTGACTCCAAGAGGAGACCGTGGTGACCCAAAGAGGCAGTGCTCAATCTAACAATGGAGCTTCCTTCCCTTTTTATATGTCAAAGTAATTACTCTCTCTTTTATAACTCAACTTTGTTGAAACTTTGAGAACAAGCCCCCCCCCCCCCCCCCCCCCCCCCCACACACACACACACACACAATTCTTTTGATCTCCTCCAACATGGACTTCTGTATGCTTCTTTCTGATTCTCCTTTCCATCATGGCAAACAGGGTAGTTCCAGAAGACCATCTTTTATTTAGCAGAGGATAAATAGTCAGCAGTGGTTAATGTCTTTTGGAGTTTTTCAACATGAGGTGGCATAGTTGATGGTCTGCACCACACTTATTTCTCATTTATATACCTATGTAGTTGTATTATTGACCTTTACTTGTCACGGAATGTATTAGTTAGAGAGTTGACTGCCAGTAGTTTTAGTATTCTATGGAGTCTAGTTTGTCCGTTCGGAGTCCTGCATATCTGTCACCCTGTATGATCTTATCATAAAATAACAAAGAAGCTATTCGTCTGTACAATCTCAATCAGAGTTACATGGTTGGGATTTTGAGGCTAAGATGGCAACAAATGATTCTAGAGTCTTTTCCATCTCCTTTCATTGTCTAGATGGAAGAGTGTCTCTGATCTAGGGATTTTGACACAATGCTTCTATCGCTGATGGGCAGCTGACATCTTGACCATGAGTACTCTCAAGCATCCATTTCCAGCACTTCTCTTATTTTAGTTTTACTCTAGGCTTCGCAGTCATTTCTGTAACTTGTTACCAGGCATTAACACTTGAAGGAACAAAGGAGTAAGCAAATCAGATTTTTCTACAGCTTCACCTCCTGCTTCATGTGAGGTGAGTACACACGTCAATCTCCTGATAGGCTCCCCTCGCCCTTTTTGTTCATCTTGCCAGGGTCCTTACATGATGCCATCTAGAATTGACTTTTCAAGCCTCGCTTAGCAGCAACCCTGCCGTTCTTACTGCTGTTTTCGACCTGTAGTAGAGGGACTGGGGTCATCTTTTAGTCCATAACTGTTATAATTTAGAGTTCAAGTATCTATGGTGAATGTTTTAAAAAAAAGGTATCTATGGTGAAAGATTTTACCACCAATAAAAAAATCCCAAAAGAGAGCAGATATGATTGTTATTAACCAGTACACCATGAGTTTGCAACCATATAATAAGTATGACGTAGGGCAACGCAATGCTGAGAATGTGCTAGGACACTTTAACTGACCCACCAATTTTTGATTTCTTATTGCCTTGGAACTCAGAAAATTTGAGTGTCGTGGAAAAAATTGTTGTTTATTTACACATTTTCTCATGTAAAGTTTTTTGTACTATGCTTTCATGAAATGCGTATTTAATTTTACTTGTTCATACATATTCCTTTTTCTCTGCAGCCACAGCTGGAAACAGGAGACAAGAGTATGGACCATTGCTGATTTTAGTTTGGTCTATCATAATCACTACTTTCTGGGATCTTATTGTATTTTTGTGGGCTTCTTTTTCTTTTTCAGTTATTATGCCTCCTTCAGCTCTTGATCGGCTTGGTAATCCATACCTGTTATCGTCAAGCATATTTCCATGCTAATCTTGCTTATTACACAGCTACAGTTTTTCTGCTTTTAGAGCAATTTGATGCATTTTCTAATTGGAAATGGCATCTTTCTCTGGAATCTTCCCAACTGGGTTTCTTTTTCTGTAGCTTCGTTGCATATTGACTATCCTATGCTATTTGAAGTCCGGAATGATGCAGTTGAACGGGTGTCACATTGTGGTGTGTTAGAGTTTATTGCTGAAGAAGGCATGGTTTATATGCCATACTGGGTATGCACACGACTGCAGTTTAGTTCACATCCTTAACACGTTGATTGCCCTTTCCTGATGTAATTAATTTGGTTGTAGATGATGCAAAACTTGCTCTTGCAAGAGGGGGATTTTGTAAGAGTGAAAAATGCCACCCTTCCAAAAGGAACCTTTGTTAAACTTCAGCCTCACACTAAAGATTTTTTAGATATATCAAACCCCAAAGCCATGTGAGTATAACATCAGATCAAAGATTTTCATATAGATAATGTTTCTGCTACAATTTTGTTCCATAATGGGTATTGCCTTGGTCTTAAACCTATTAAAAGGTATTGCCATTTTGGCATACTAACAAATTAGTGTAACCATTACAGACAAGTTTTTGAAAATGCTTTTATCTTTCACATATTCTTTTTTTGAAGCATATATGCTTTTTCATGACAGAAAAGGAAGAAGAAGATCACAGCGTGAAGCCCTGTTCTGTACTAACCCCCAACGTTTGTCTTTTCCTGCAGTTTGGAAACAACCCTCAGGAACTACTCATGTTTAACAACTGGCGACAGTATTATGGTAGCTTATAACAATAAAAAATACTACATAGACATAATAGAAACCAAGCCTGCTGCTGCTGTCAGTATTATCGAGACAGACTGTGAGGTAGACTTTGCGCCTCCCCTTGATTATAAAGAACCCGAGCGTCCTGCTGCTCCAGCTCCTCTTAGTAAGGCGCCTAAAGGTAACTATTTATGGCTCCTTAGCCTTCTCTTTGTTTTTTTATTTGTTGTGTAATTGCACTCTCCAGTGCTTTAGTTGATATTCTTAATATCGATCAAGATTGTCCATCCTTGCATTTGCATCATGCCATTTTAGAAGAGTTTACTGGTACTCCAGGGCACAATAAAAAATATTACCTGTATGTAGTAGCTTGTTGTGGAAGCCTATCTGTGACGTGTGACCTTGCCTAGCCAGTAACGTCATTTTCTGCTCAAAACTGTACCTCATTGTGACGTGTGAAATTGTCGACTTCTGAAGAGTTGTCTATGTACGTGTGACCTGAAATCTGCCCATGTATGTCTGGGAAGCTACTTAGTCCTGTAATGTTTTGCTAGAATTTCATACGGAAGTGTAATCTATGTTCTGTATTTTGTATAGTTGAAGAAACTCCGGAAAACACAGAACCCAAATTTAGCCCTTTCACTGGTAGTGCAAGACGGTTAGATGGAAAACCTATGAAGCCTCAAAACGTAGTACCTTCTACAAGCACTCCCAAGGATCGTCCACCTGAAGCAGCCAATGGGGGAAAGGTTCAGACGGCACCGAGTTCACAGAGTAGTTCTGGCTCACGTCAACCTTCAGGAAAGCTTGTTTTTGGATCAACTTCTCAGAAGGCTCAGAAGGTACAATATCCAGTTTTCTAGGGGCTTCACCGACGGTGTTGGTGTTTCAGTTTTTGGTATTTGTCTCATTGCTTGGTTCATAAGTAACCGTCACTATCATTTATTCATTCTAAGACAGACACTCATCATATTATATATTCCAGGCGCCATCTAAAGATACAAAGGAGGAACCTCAAAAGAAAGAAGAGCCCAAATTCCAGGCGTTCAGTGGGAAGAAATACACCCTGCGATGATAGTGTACAGCTTGTTCATCTGACATACGTGTCCTTTTCTAGTTAATTGACCTTATAAATATTTATCTTCAAAGTTTGTTGAACAATATTTGACTTTTAACTTAGCTCTCAAGACGAATTTGTAAAATGTTGCTTTGTTATGGATGGTAACCTGTGTTATTCGATTGGTCAGTCATCCAAAATGTGTGTATTCTTCTAATGAAATGGTGTGGCACCAAGCAGCGCAGCATTGTGTAGATCGTCTATCTTGGGTAGATGCTTTTGTCTCATTACTAGCTTTGGCTACCAAGCCACAGCCAACACGAAAGGGAAGTTCATCCATGCGGTCAGGTTCTGTATGGTTCGGATTTTTGGGGTCTCAGGAATCTGGATTCCTAAGGCAACTACTTCCGGATTTTGGTTTACTAAGATTTCTGAATGAGTTAATCTTGTCCCCTCTGTCTAGAAATCTAGAATCTATGGGAAATTGTATTCGCTGGGACTGGATTTTCCAAATTATAATCTTTTCAGGTGGCAGTAATCTGTCCGTTTCAGAAACGTGCGGACTGCAGAAGCTAAATGAGTACTGTGGTGGCTCACATTATTACTGGAATGTTTCTACAATAGTATTATGCATTTTTGCACCGTTGGTCAATTACTTCAGAAAATATCAGGAGGGCAACCACTATTTTGACTTGTTCGGGTTTTCTTGTTTCCAGATTGCTTTATCAAATCCAAATATGGATCTGCTTTACAAAGCGGTCCGATAGTCATTTACAAGGTTGCTGCTGTCGGTCTCAGCACTATACCTAGGAGCGTGACAAGATTATCAATCTGTCCAGGACAACATCTAAGCATACCAAAATTTTGAAACTGGAGCAAAGATTAGTGGAGGACACATGCTAAGCACGCGGGCTGCGTTTGATTTTGATAGTAAATATAAGTGCAGAAAAAGAATCTGTTAAATTCATATTATGCAAGATAGACCGATGATTAAACTATTTGATTTTTATAAAACACATGGTAAGGCAGTTTCTGTATTATACATCACACTAACATGAAGAAACCTAGTCTTTATTTTTTTGTATAATTTGATTCTTCAACTAGACAGAATTCTTGTATTTTTTTGTCAATCTGTACCCGAAATATGAAATGCTTCTATAACCCATGATAAGGCAGTTTGCTTGGTATCTCCGTCACGTGTCTTGCGGTGGAAGGTAAAACGTAGCAAACAAAACAGTGATATAGGGAGCGTTTGTTTCACCGGCATTGCTCCGGCACGGTAACCTGACTAACCACGGCATATTACCGGCTGTCTGGTATGCCGTTTATATGATAAACAACTTGACGCAGCGGTTAGTTAATCCGAAATTTGCTAGATAATCTGCCTAGCCAAATCATTGCGGCAGAGAACAGATTAACGTGCCAGAGATATCAATTTCCAATCGGACCCCTCTTACTAATTGTGCAATACATGTAACAGTAGGGCATTATGGACCTTTTTCTAAAGAGAAGATTACTTGTATTCCAAACAATGGACGTGCCGTCAACAAGTTTATTTATCATTGTCTCAAACAACAATTATCTTACACGAGGTTAACATACTACTGGTTAATTTATCGGTGGCAACTAAATTTTTGCTAACTGTGTACCAAACGCAGCCATAGCAACAAGGATTACCGCCACGTTGTCTTAACCTAGCATTATCTTGAAGCCACTCCCCAACACCCTCTCATCCTCCACTATCACACATGACTCCCGACCATCATTATCTAAAATATACTAGAGACCAAACAGCCGGCCCATATGCAGAGATAATATACAGCACAATTTTACTGGATAGCAAAGGATGCTGCAGGACTTGCAGCTGCGGGACTAGCTGTTGGACCACCTGATGGTGCTGGATTTATATTTTTCCACCTACAAGCTACTGGAACAAGGCTTCACAAGATATTTCCGTAGGCTTTTTAAGTAATTATTTCCGTTCTCGTCGATTTCTATTACGAAGTAGATATGTCCGGCGACTGCTGTTGTGCTTGACAAACAGCACAATTCATGACAATAAACCATACATAAATTTATTCACACTATACTACTGATCCGTTATTGTTTGTATTTAACCCTAGAAGTAAGCAATTTTCAGCTTATGGCATACCACTTAAATCTCGATCAACGAATTGCCAAAGACATCGTTAATTATTTGCCGCGGTAGGGGGCAGATACGGTATATATTTACCAAGTTTGTTTGACCACTAGTGTCCCACTATTGTAATGTTGTATACGGGAAAGTTTTTTGGTGCAACTCGGCAGTGTCTTCTGATAGTGTCTCACCAAAGCGTTAATTTTTTTTTTTATCGTAATAATTTCTATAATAGAACTGTAGTATTCAAAATCTGCTTTGACCCACTTGAAGGGAGTTTTTGCTGCTTCTGTTTGAGCATTGTGTAGGCTGCATCTTGATTTATTGTTTCACATGTGTACATTCGTAATCAAATTTGTCGATTCAGATTAAAAGGACGTAACACGTGACCTTAATCTGATAACATAACCTAAAGCACTTGGAGGAGTCTTTATAGATACAGCAGAAGGTCATGCATTAATAATAAATCTGTAACCAACTGCACTCATTGGGTTGTGCTGCCAAGAAGCATTAATCCCTAATGGTCTGATATTACCTTACTAAACGGGAACTGTTACATGATATTATTTTTCTATCGACCGACTACCGGCAGTAGTGCCATATCCAGATTAATTGTTGCGTTTGAGATTTTTTATTTATTTAGGACGACTAACAACTCTAGAGGATCTTTGTTCTGGAAACACGTCTTGCTATTCCATCTTTTCTCAAATCTCCTTTAACGGATGATATTACCCTACCAAATGAAAAATTTGTTGATTGCCTGGTCTTCCATGGACTAACTTGATGGTATTTTGCTATACTAATTGTTTTTTGTATGTAAAACCTAACTTCATAAATCTATAATGAATAATGTCGCTTAGTCGAATGGGGAATAAAATATGTTATTTTCGACCATTAAGTCTGAATATGTATCAACTTTATGGTAATTTTCTACACTATTTTTTTTTCAGTGTAAAACCCAACTTCTTAAATCTACAATGAACAATGTTGCTTAGTTAAACAAGACATAACACATGTTATTTTTGACCATATTAAATATGTTGGCAGTGACGAAACTATGGAGTATGAGATTTTTCTCCAAAAAAACTCATCTTCATTACATTGAATATTTTTGCTCAATACTTCTCCATTTTTTGTTACTTAGAATGTTACATTGTCTATAGAAATAGCATGTTGCATAATAAAGTGTAGTCTGCTTTCATGATATATTCATTTTACATAAAAGCTCAATTTTTGTGTGCAAAACATCATAATTTATTTTTAAATGAAATAATATTTCAAAAAATATGTATTGCACTTAGATATTGATATTTTGGTTTACTATTTTCCTTTATTTATTTATTCATTATAAAAGCAACATACACCAATCTTTTGTAGGAAATACGTTTAGAACACTGCTATAACTATCATATATATTTTACAATATTTATCATTACAAATCAATTTGTTTCAAATGTGCTAGGATGAAATATTCCGGTCTATCAGAGGAAAAACAAGGTAGAAATATGAAAAAGATAGAGAATATTATGCAAACCTCTATGTGGGGAAAAAGAGAATTAGGCGTGAAAAGGGCAGGCATAATTATGAGAAGAGAAAAGCTAAGAAATCAATTGAACTCTACACGGAACAAGTGAAAATATAAGAAACTTGAATGAACCCCATATGTTCATATTAATTTAGCGTTTGATATTTAAGGAAAAATAATCACTATCCAAGTCTTTATCTACGTGGGAAGTTGGATCTTCATTGACTGTTTGCAAGACTATATTTTCTTTTCCCTCCTCATTAGAAATGGAAAAAAGAAGTGCACATGTGGAGATGAGATGCATGATAGATTTGGAGATACCTAAAGATTCATATATTCTTCCTACATGTAATCCTTGTGTTCACTGTCATGCGAAAAGATTTCCATATAAAGTCAAGACAATCTGTTGTTATTGATAACACCCAAATTAGCGCATATTTTCTATGCTTTTTATCTATAGTTTTGTGCCACTTTAGTCCTAATATGCACCATTTTGCTTATGTTTTAGGACTTTTGTCTCTCATTAGATAAAATAGTAAAACTAGCCAATAAATGTAGCTAATTAGCCAATTTTAGACTTGCAGGCACCGAAACTAGCCAATTTTGGACTTTCAAGTACCAGACCAGGAAAAGACAAGAATCGCAGCAGCTGGCCGATATGGCTGCCCGATACGGGTGCCCGATACAGCTGCCTGATATGGTCTGGATGAGATGACCGCCCGACAAAGACGCCCGATATGGCCTGGCCGATACGGTTGCGCCGACCGATACGCCCGCCGACCGATACGGTTGCGCCGACCGATACGGCCGCCGACCGATACGGGTGCGCCGACCGATACGGCTGCCCGATACGGTTGCCGAGTGACAGTCATATTGGCCGACCTGGTTCCTCAAGATTGAAGCCACGGATGAAGGACATGTGGACCAATAAAAGCTACAACTTACATCAACTCGCTGCCTATAAATAGCAGCTGCCAGCCTACAAGAATTCTTCTTCGGAGCTGGAGAGAGCCGAGGGCTGGAGGAAGGACCCTGCAAGAGCTAGTTCCTAGACCAAGGAGCTAGTGTGTCGGGTTCCCCAAAAGTCTACTGACCGATATGGCTGTTGCCCGATACGGCTGCACCGACCGATACAGCCGCCGCCCGATACGCCCGCCGACCGATACGCCCGCCGCCCGATACGCCCGCCGCCCGATACGCCCGCCGACCGATACGCCCGCCGCCCGATACGGCCACCGCCCGATACGCCCGCCGACCGACACGGCCGCCGCCCGATACGGTCTAGAGAGAGAGAGAACTGAGGAGTCCAGAGGGACAAAGAGAAGACCCAAGGGGCGAGATTCGGCCTACAAGGAGGCCAAGGAGCGAGAGCCACCTCTCCTCTACGGGCTATATCTCTCCCCTCTTCTCTTTCATTCTACTACATTCCTTTGTTTCTTGTACAAACGATGTTTATCCATCTTTGTTCGGTGCCAGCTATGCTTGTCTATGGCTAGTTAGCTCCTTCTTGGCTATGTGACCCGATCTGGGCATGTTTATATACTTTTGCCTTAAGCAAGTAGATTCATATCAGATCTAGTATGTTGCATGTTCTATTTTCTCTTTCCAAGTTATGATTGCTAGTTTGGTTGATCTCTTACTCGCTTGAACTGCTATTTCTGCCTGTATTGAGAGATCCGTTGTAGAAATAGCTAAGAGATGATAGTTTGGATCTGAACCTGAGAGGAGGACGATCCATGGTATTCTGTTCCTAACACCCCATAATATCCTAAGACCCGAGAGGGAACTTAGCATATACTGAGGCGTTGATATGTCATCCCTTGAGAGAGGGTCAATGACATATCGTTGATGGTTTTAGTCACGCATCGCGAGAGCGAGTGGGATGACCCCACAGGACAGATGCCGCTGTGCGTACTGGATGCTTGCTTGGGTGTTCGAGGGTTGTCTATGCCCGAGAACGAGTGCATAGACTGCCCATTTTGTGGTTACATAGCCAAGAACTCTCTTTCTCTAGTTAGTAGAACCTCGTGCTCTGTCTTGTTTTTCTCTTATTTTCTTTTCTTTTCCTTATTTTAATCGTGACAACCTGCTAGACTAGTTCTAGTAATTTTCTCTTATCGACTATCGTTTTGGCTTATCTGACTCAAGAACAGAAATCTGTGGCGTCCTAAACGTCACCACGTCCCTGTGTTCGACCCCCGTATATCTACTTCGACCCCGTAATTAAGTTGCGGGGGCCTAGAAGGTTTCGGGTTATAAATTTAAAGCTTGATTCCTTCCTTCGTCCCGCGTTCATTTCCGGACGCGTGAAAAAGGCCGGTCAACTTTTGGTGCCGTTGCCGGGGACGTGGTTTGCCACGTTTACACGCCTAGTAGATTTTTGTTCTGTCATTATAAGTCTGTATATACATGCATAGTTTTCCTCTTACTTTACACATACTTGTTCATATATCTAAATCACTTTTCTCTTTCTCGTACCTTTTTCAGCCATGGATCTTGCTTCAGCGAGACAAGTAATCTTGTCCACCTGTACTCCTGAGTTTTTCCGCAGTTCTGACTGCTGGCAAATAATTGAAGGTCGTGCTCTACAGCTAGTCGAGTTATACTCACCTCCACCGTCGTCATATGTTGAAATTACAACAACGGAGACTGCCAGTCAACCATCGACTCCCGTGCTAGCATGGGATCAAGAACTGATTAAGGCAGTGGAGTTAGCTGGAGAGAGTGGCAAGGCGCTCACCTCCCTAGTCCCTCATCTCCAAGAAGATGTCGATCCCAAGCAACAACTGCTAGAAGAGCAGGATCGTCTTCTCAAAGTAGGCACCGAGGCTGCAGACTGCAGTAGAAGTCTACTTCAAACTGTTGAGCGAGAATTCATTCAAGCGCACCAGTTTGGTACAGCAGGTCAGCAACCAATGTGCATGGCAGAATCGACGGGTCTCGAAAGCATTGCTGCTCAAGTACAACAACTTCATGATAAAGATGTTGAACAAGGCAGGAAGCTCCAAGAGCTCATTGATTTGGTTACAACCCAATTACAAATGCCATCACAAGATAATGAAGACGTTAGTCATCAAGGCCATTCCATTGGATCTGAATCGGAGTATATATCACCATCCTATTCAGACCATCAACTGGATTCACCAGGATTTTTCTGTGAAGATCAACCCACTTGGGGAAGCCCTTCATTCTATCCAGATGACCCAGCTAATGAACCAATGGACGATATGAGTCATAGACATGAATGGGCCAATGATGACGATGACGAAGACTCTTATCCTCACAATGATAGCCAAACAACCTCGCATCCGGAAAGTTGGTCAGAGGAACCAGAGTCAGATATTGAACCAGACCAGAGTGACATCTCTCATATTGAGACTTGTCACTTCGCCTTGAGCAGTACGCCAACCATGGTTTGGAACAATTTGTTCGATGACGATGACGACAATGACGACGACGACAACGACGACGACGACGACAACTGCTCGACATGGAGCAATGAGTATAATGCCGACGACGAGTTAGAGCAGCATGAGCCGCCATTTACAACCATACCTTTACAAGGTAGGGTGGACGTCAAGGGGGCAGGATGGACGGTGCACTACAACATGGCTGTTGAGCATGAAGACACCCCTAACTCCATCCCAAGTGATAAGCTTGGGATGGTAGAACCACAAATAGATTCTTCAGGGGGTACTTCTCGTTCAAAAGATGATTGGATGTCTCAGACTTTACATGATGATTTATCTGAGCATCCAACCTCAAGTTCAGAGATGGAGGGAGGAGAAATGGATCCCACTCAAGTCATTCAACCTATACCCTCCATCTCATCATGTGTCGACATCCCAGGACCTTCATATTCAGATTCATATAATGAAAGGTACCTTGAGGATGATTTGCCAAAGAAGTCACCCCAGTGCAGCTCAAATCAATTCCAGCACAAAGATGACTTCACTGAGTCGCCAGATTTAACTTTTCTTCTTCAAACTTGGGAGGGCCCACACCTCCGCCTACTATATTCCTATGATGTGGCGGAACCCGTCGGCAAGACACAGGTGACACTGGTCCCAAAACTCAGGATTTGGGATCCTAGTGTCGGTATCGTGGGGCAACCACCCCCTTTTCTCTTAACCACCCTCCCGCCCTTTTATTACAATAAATTTTGCTTTCTTGCTGGTTAATTTCTTTCCTCTAACTGTTTTGATATCCTTGCACCCATGCATCATCTTTAGAACTTCAATAAATGTCGTTAAACTCATGCATTCCTGCCTTACTATTTCAAGTTTGAGACTTGCTCGAGGACGAGCAAAATTTTAAGCTTGGGGTGGTAGGCTTCGCCCTTCTTTTCTCTTCACCCTTCTTGCATGCATGTCTATTTCCTGCATTTAGTCTTAAATTTTCAAAATTTTCAGCTTTTTAGCTTTGCAATTATGGCTATATGGTGCAAATCTAATAGATAAATGCTTGATTATATGCCTAGATGCACATTTTTTATCTTAAAAATTGCTTGACCTCTTGCTTGACTTGCTCTTTGACTCTTTCCTTGAGTTTGGTAATAAATCTAAGGTTATGTCCCTTTTTCATAGCTTAAAGCTAAATTCCCTTGATCTATGTTGTGAATGGAAAATCCATGGTAAAGGACCGTTGGTATGAGCTAAATCATGATTAAAGTATCCTAGCTGCGAATTTTACAAGGTTGCCTCTATTCTAAGGATTCTTGAATCATAATTGCTACTTCTCACACAGGTATCAAGCGGATTATGATGGGCTTTGAGCTATGATCAAGATGAAATGTTTCTGCTTGATGGACTACGTGCCTTCTCACATTAGATTGAGTCAAAAAAGATGAAAAATATAAAAATGTGCAAAAGAGGCTTGGCCGCCCACAAAACCCCAAAATATCTATATAGTTCTCACCCTGACCCACAAAAATAGAATGCAGATGATAAAAGCCTGAGTGTGAACAATAAATGAGCGCTTGTTTTCTCTTTTAGGAGAGTTGAGGATGGTGCCCAGCCGGTGTATGACTGCGCTCATGAACGCGGATATGTCGTGCCTGGTAGTACCACTCTAAAAGCTCATTAGAGAGTCACTAGGAACCCCCTAGGTGACCTATGAGATCATCTCAGTAGCAGGGTTGGTTCGAGCACAGTACGAGGAGTTCATCTCACTGCTTTGGACCAACTGGTTCGAACTGCAGGGACTGTTGCTCGCTACATGGACCAACCTGACGTAGATCAGGATCCTCAGAAGTCATTAGAGTCTTTGTGCTTTATTTCTTAGGACATGAATAAGTGAGAGGCATGGTATTCCTGATTGGTATGCATGGATTCATGGTGATGGCTCATTGCTCATCACCTGCTTGATCACCTAAGTGACAACTCTTTCATGATCAAATAATTATGATTCAAACCCTCATGAGTATTGGTAGGCTATAGTGAATTCGCTTAATCTTGCCTGGAAATTCTTTGATCTTACTTTGGCAGGATTGTGCTTGTTTGGTGGGGGTTTGTTCTGAAATGACATGGATCAAGAGTATTGATGCTTTAAACTATTTTTCTTAACCTTAGCATTTATTGCCAAGCTTAATTTGGATGTTATCTTTTGTTCTTTGAGCACAGTCTTGCTTGAGGACAGGCAAGTTTTAAGCTTGGGGTAGTTGATAACACCCAAATTAGCGCATATTTTCTATGCTTTTTATCTATAGTTTTGTGCCACTTTAGTCCTAATATGCACCATTTTGCTTATGTTTTAGGACTTTTGTCTCTCATTAGATAAAATAGTAAAACTAGCCAATAAATGTAGCTAATTAGCCAATTTTAGACTTGCAGGCACCGAAACTAGCCAATTTTGGGACTTTCAAGTACCAGACTAGGAAAAGACAAGAATCGCAGCAGCTCGCCGATATGGCTGCCCGATACGGGTGCCCGATACAGCTGCCTGATATGGTCTGGATGAGATGGCCGCTCGACAAAGACGCCCGATATGGCCTGGCCGATACGGTTGCGCCGACCGATACGCCCGCCGACCGATACGGTTGCGCCGACCGATACGGCCGCCGACCGATACGGGTGCGCCGACCGATACGGCCGCCGACCGATACGGCTGCCCGATACGGTTGCCCGATACGGTTGCCGAGTGACAGTCATATTGGCCGACCTGGTTCCTCAAGATTGAAGCCACGGATGAAGGACACGTGGACCAATAAAAGATACAACTTACATCAACTCACTGCCTATAAATAGCAACTGCCAGCCTACAAGAATTCTTCTTCGGAGCAGGAGAGAGCCGAGGGCTGGAGGAAGGACCCTGCAAGAGCTAGTTCCTAGACCAAGGAGCTAGTGTGTCGGGTTCCCCAAAAGTCTACTGACCGATACGGCTGTTGCCCGATACGGCTGCGCCGACCGATACAGCCGCCGCCCGATACAGCCGCCACCCGATACGCCCGCCGACCGATACGCCCGCCGCCCGATACGCCCGCCGCCCGATACGCCCGCCGCCCGATACGCCCGCCGACCGACACGGCCGCCGCCCGATACGGTCTAGAGAGAGAGAGAACTGAGGAGTCCAGAGGGACAAAGAGAAGACCCAAGGGGCGAGATCCGGCCTACAAGGAGGCCAAGAAGCGAGAGCCACCTCTCCTCTACGGGCTATATCTCTCCCCTCTTCTCTTTCATTCTACTGCATTCCTTTGTTTCTTGTACAAACGATGTTTATCCATCTTTGTTCGGTGCCAGCTATGCTTGTCTATGGCTAGTTAGCTCCTTCTTGGCTATGTGGCCCGATCTGGGCATGTTTATATACTTTTGCCTTAAGCAAGTAGATTCATATCAGATCTAGTATGTTGCATGTTCTATTTTCTCTTTCCAAGTTATGATTGCTAGTTTGGTTGATCTCTTACTCACTTGAACTGCTATTTCTGCCTGTATTGAGAGATCCGTTGTAGAAATAGCTAAGAGATGATAGTTTGGATCTGAACCTGAGAGGAGGACGATCCATGGTATTCTGTTCCTAACACCCCATAATATCCTAAGACCCGAGAGGGAACTTAGCATATACTGAGGCGTTGATATGTCATCCCTTGAGAGAGGGTCAATGACATATTGTGATGACCTTGATTTTAGGATTTTGATATCCTTTGCGACCAAGGATGCTTGTATATGGTTGAATAAAGAACAATGGGATGAATCATGACCTTTTGAAGTGGGTTGAACTTATTTGATCAATATTGGATGACATTTACATATTTATTTATGTGGATATTTGAGAAATCATGTTTGTTGAATAAATGTTAGACTTTTAGTATCAAACTTAGTTGGGAGAAAGAACAACTGATTGATGAGACTTAGTTAAAAATCTCATGGCATTAGGACTGGCCAATTGATATATAATAATGTTTGAATGATTGACTAAATCATTGTACGATATCTTTGGATGATTCTAGACCTAAGATTGAGATAAATCAGGTGATGTCACACATTCTCTCTTTATGTGGTGGCAACATGGCATATGCCACGGATTCCCTTTAGACGGATTTCTTTCAGCCCATGGATTGGAATCAAAGGGGTAGTGACTGCGTCTTCGACCTCCGATTCCTATGGAATCGTCAGGTGCTCGGGCACCCGCCTTGCTTACCCAGTCAATCGCGAGCTCCATGTGATCTAAACTAATTCTTTAGATTCACATGTTTAATTAGTATTCATAGATCCGTAGTGTTCGGAGGAGACGAACGATCATTGTAGAATCCCTTTTCGTTGACAGTCGTGTGAAATCCAACCCATTCCTCAAAAACTCTCTCTTTCGCAACCAGAGAGAACAGAGAGTGAGCGAGGGATTTGGAAGAAGGGCCCGGAGGAGTCAAAGAAGGGAACTTTTCCACCCAGATCCACCACACAAAGTAGACTTGGCCTTCCTTTTCTCTATCAGCCGACGATGGCCCAAGCAGCTTCCAAAGACGAGGTCGAGGTCATGGAGCATCCGTAGGAAGATTCTGTGGAAACCATGTGATATGCAATGAATTTGAGGGAGCTTCTTGAATCTATGGATGGCTTTGTTTCTCCAATCGAGGAGACCTGCAATAGTTTCTGCTCTCCCTGATTCCTGTGACGACCAAAAGGAAGCACCAACGGCCCTGTATTTCTTCCCCCTTCTCTCGCCCACCACAGCGGCATATGCGGCGGAGCCGTCTCGAGCTCTTGAGCCTCCCAGCCTTGGGTGATGCGCCTGATCATAGGAGAAGGACAGACGAGCAGGCGATCACTCGTCGGAGTCCCCCTTTCGGCGGCGGCTTGTGCAAGGGGGAGAGACGATGAGCACCTTGGCCTTGAGCCCAGGAGCTTGAGAGGAGGGTCGGCGGTGGAGATGACGCCTGGTGGATCTGTGAATATCTAAGGAGTAGAAGAGGTTGTCGATGTGGCTCCAGTCGACGGTTCGATCACCGGCAAGACATGCCTCGGTGCCTCCGCAGGCAGAGACCCAGGCGGCCTCGTCTGCGCTAGAGCGGAGAGACATTGTGCTGATCGCGAGAAAGAAAGGGGCGAGTAGGGTGAACCCTGAACCAGCCAAATCACGCTTGAACTGGGTTCAAGCACCGAGAACCGGCCGGCTCACAGTGAACCAACAAAGAACCGACCGAACCCAAGCAAAGGAGCGCGCCCTTGGAAGGACACGTGGCGGCGCGTAATTGGCCGAATAAGGTAATATTCCCATAAATATACAGTTCTTCATTAATTCGTAGAAATTAGCTCGATGCTCAGAAAAATACAAATAAGGTACCAAAATGTTCATAAAAATGCGTAGAACAACCTGGAACTATAATATCAGGCTTTTGATGCTTAAATCTCAGTGATATCATGAAAGATGTGTAATGCTTGTTTAGTGGATAATAAATAGCAAATGATGACATAAAATTATGGAAAAATGCGAGTAACTCCATAATAATGTTTATAATGCACCTGATGTCAAGGATGAGCATGTTTATGTACAAAACCATATAATTTGGTTAATATGCCTAATTAGGGCTAATAACACTAAAGATGATGTAATAAATGCACACATGCTCAATAAATGATGAAAATTCACAGAGTAAGATCATATCAGTATATGGAACTTCAATTTTAATTATGAGATCATAATGATGAAGAGAATCTATGTTATATGAAGATGAATCTTAATGCATGTTATAAAACCCTAATCTAGGTTAATGATGTAACCTAGGGTCAATATGTGCACAAAAATAGAATATGGAACCTAATATTCAGATAATAGATCATAATATGGAAAATGACGTTAGTAAGATAAATATAAGACAATAATGCAAGTAAACGTTGGAATATCCTAATGAGATAATATAAACCCTAATGAACACGACTAGGGTTAAGATGATCATAATCTGATGATAGTATGTGGTCTTGTCTTAATCAGGTGATGACCAGAGACGTAGATGATCCAGAATATAAGTATGAATCTCTGAACTCAGGTACGTGGGTTTTATTTAAGTATATGACTATGGTTTTCTTGCTTGCAATCATGATATGTATGTATGCTCTCTTCTATTTGCGAATATTGGATGTAGTAGAACTATATAGTACTCGATGTTTTATCACTTGTAAACATAAATGATAAGTAGATGCTTTGTAGTTATTTAAGGTGCTCATTATCCCCCTTACGAGGGAATGGATTAATGTTGGCTAGTACACCTCCCTAGAGCACACGGTGTACGGGGAGTTTCCCTTGAGTACTTGGTACACGGGGATGGGCCCAATATTTATGTTTTGGTACTAGTCCACCTTGATAATGCAATTCATCTAGGAAAATGACTTAAATTGGCGCATTTCGCTTAATAAAGAAGTGTTTTCTATGATTTTCTTTTCTTCTGCAAATCTTTTTCAAAATTATGAAAGCCATAAATATATGTATCTTTCTGCCCATGTACACAAAACCTTGTGTGTTGATTTGTTGTTTCACATATGTTTTAGGTTCAGAGATAGCATGGGATAAAAGATGTGAAGTGAGCACTGTTCAGGTTGTACCTATTGTCTAAGATCCTATTAGCATACATGTCCAGACTTGTAGAATTTTCATTCAATATGTAACTGTAAATCATTTTGTAATAATTCGTGTTATATAAATTTACATGTTATTGTTGAGAAATGTTATGGTTGTATGTTCATGTATGCGTATTATGCTTCCGCACCACTCTCTGATATGATTGTTTGATGTCTTCGGATTATGGGCTCTCATTCCCAATAGGGTTTGGAGAAATCAAAATCCGGGGACGTCACAGTTGGTATCAGAGCATGAACAATAGCTACACCTAACAATTGCTCACCATGAAATATAAAAACTAAATTTCACCTTTCACCTTAAACCCTAGAAACTTAGTAAGTTTTTCTATACGAATAAGGTTTGACTTAGCCTCTAGGTTAGAACCTAGATGTTCGAGAACTAGGTTTAGGCAAGTGTATGAAACCCTCTCCATATAGAGCTCATATGTATTGGGTGGCTACACTAATCTACACCATGTTCTCACCATTTCACTAGGTTACATGTCACCAGACTATCTACTGTGTGTTGGACACTCGGTTTTGCTGATTTGGTTTTGTTTTCAAATCGGCTCGAGCCTCGACAGTTTTCTCTGACGCCTTATTTCTCGGAGAAAAACTATATAATATTTTATTAGATATATGTAAATATCAAAATGTGTCCTTCACACAGGAGAGTAGTGGGTGTTCATGCAATCTAAGTGAAAAGGAGTGACATCAGTCTAGAAGAGAGAATAGATCTAGATTAGATGTCTAGAGCCTCATAAAGTTATGTGATTGATGGATAGACAAAAGAAAGATGAAGGAAATAAGTATATAGAATCTTTTCTAAGTTGATCTATGATGGTATAAGTTTTCTTATTAAGATTTGAGTTATATATGAACCGAATCCACTCTTGGAGGATCTATGCTAAGTTGTGATAATGATAGTACATCCCCTTTTCCTACTTAAGATAAGTTAAGTTAAGATAGAGATGAGTGTGCATGAGCCTCAAGCTCTTTTACAAAGGAGGACCTCTAGTGTTAGGACAAGATATGTGGTGAACTCCAGAGAGAGTGAGACCCACAAGGAGAGGGTCAATGGACCTACCCTACAATATATGAAAATATGTGAAATGATGTGTCCTAAGCTGGGTTACTCCTAAGTAGATGAGTTGAGTCATGTTGCATGATTCAAATCTATATGTGAGAATTGGATAAAATAAAATGATGGGTAGATGACCCATATGATAAAGTCAATCCTTTGGCTGAGTTAGGTCCTAGCTAGAGTGACATATTTTGTGAATCTCATCTTTAGCTGCAAGTGAGGTAATATATGAACTCTAGTTATGAGAGTATGATGCTTTGTGCAAAAGATACTCAACATACATGTTCTCCCTTCTTCTTCTCTTTCTTAATATATGATGATAGAAACCTCACTTGAGCTATATAGATGATTTATATATGAGGAGTCACTCGTATAAGCTTGACCTATTCTATATTTCCCCCCTATATCATACATGTAGTACCCAAGATTGAAATCATGATAAGTTTGACTTTAAAATATTCTCTTCCCCTTCATATGAAACATAAAAGATATGATGCTAAGATCATGGGATAAACTTAGTATATTCTCTTTTTCCTTCACATAATGCATGCAAGACATAAAAATTTGAACTCATGAACTTGATATAGAGATATTTTTGGATCATAGGATACATGATCAAAAATATAGTTCGTAACTTTGATCCTTCTTAATGTATGCTTCTAAGTTGAGTATGAATATCACACCATAGGGTGAAACCCTGATGGTCAAGCATGTTACGTAAGCCCTTCTTAGGTAGAAAAATCCTAATATCAAGGATGAAGATAAATCTCCTCTAATACTGAAATCATTGTAAGATGTTAATGATGTTAGATTTGAATGATCTGAATACCATGGCATAAACGAATTCCTCTTGAACTTTAAAAAGTATGAACAAAACATGTATCCTTAGGGGTGATGTAATCCTAAGATATCATCATGTCACGTTCTGGCTAAGAAAGTAAGTGATGCTTCCACATATATATGGTGGGGTGGACACACCCAAGAACTTCTAGACCCTAAGCTGAGAAATTAGAGGGTATGCAACTATGGTGGTCTTAGACCCTAAGAAATAATGATGTATATGAGGTTCAACCCCAAAATAGCCTCTTAAGGATGAGATTAGTTGAATTTCGAGGACGAAATTCCAAATAAGGTGGGGTGAATGTGATGACCTTGATTTTAGGATTTTGATATCCTTTGCGACCAAGGATGCTTGTATATGGTTGAATAAAGAACAATGGGATGAATCATGACCTTTTGAAGTGGGTTGAACTTATTTGATCAATATTGGATGACATTTACATATTTATTTATGTGGATATTTGAGAAATCATGTTTGTTGAATAAATGTTAGACTTTTAGTATCAAACTTAGTTGGGAGAAAGAACAACTGATTGATGAGACTTAGTTAAAAATCTCATGGCATTAGGACTGGCCAATTGATATATAATAATGTTTGAATGATTGACTAAATCATTGTACGATATCTTTGGATGATTCTAGACCTAAGATTGAGATAAATCAGGTGATGTCACACATTCTCTCTTTATGTGGCGGCAACATGGCATATGCCACAGATTCCCTTTAGACGGATTTCTTTCAGCCCATGGATTGGAATCAAAGGGGTAGTGACTGCGTCTTCGACCTCCGATTCCTATGGAATCGTCAGGTGCTCGGGCACCCGCCTTGCTTACCCAGTCAATCGCGAGCTCCATGTCATCTAAACTAATTCTTTAGATTCACATGTTTAATTAGTATTCATAGATCCGTAGTGTTCGGAGGAGACGAACGATCATTGTAGAATCCCTTTTCGTTGACAGTCGTGTAAAATCCAACCCATTCCTCAAAAACTCTCTCTTTCGCAACCAGAGAGAACAGAGAGTGAGCGAGGGATTTGGAAGAAGGGCCCGGAGGAGTCAAAGAAGGGAACTTTTCCACCCAGATCCACCACACAAAGTAGACTTGGCCTTCCTTTTCTCTATCAGCCGACGATGGCCCAAGCAGCTTCCAAAGACGAGGTCGAGGTCATGGAGCATCCGTAGGAAGATTATGTGGAAACCATGTGATATGCAATGAATTCGAGGGAGCTTCTTGAATCTATGGATGGCTTTGTTTCTCCAATCGAGGAGACCTGCAATAGTTTCTGCTCTCCCCGATTCCTGTGACGACCAAAAGGAAGCACCAACGACCCTATATTTCTTCCCCCTTCTCTCGCCCACCACAGCGGCATATGCGGTGGAGCCGTCTCGAGCTCTTGAGCCTCCCAGCCTTGGGTGATGCACCTGATCATAGGAGAAGGACAGACGAGCAGGCGATCACTCGTCGGAGTCCCCCTTTCGGCGGCAGCTTGTGCAAGGGGGAGAGACGATGGGCACCTTGGCCTTGAGCCCAGGAGCTTGAGAGGAGGGTCGGCGGTGGAGATGACGCCTGGTGGATCTGTGAATATCTAAGGAGTAGAAGAGGTTGTCGATGTGGCTCCAGTCGACGGTTCGATCACCGGCAAGACATGCCTCGGTGCCTCCGCAGGCAGAGACCCAGGCGGCCTCGTCTGCGCTAGAGCGGAGAGACATTGTGCTGATCGCGAGAAAGAAAGGGGCGAGTAGGGTGAACCCTGAACCAGCCAAATCACACTTGAACTGGGTTCAAGCACCGAGAACCGGCCGGCTCACAGTGAACCAACAAAGAACCGACCGAACCCAAGCAAAGGAGCGCGCCCTTGGAAGGACACGTGGCGGCGCGTAATTGGCCGAATAAGGTAATATTCCCATAAATATACAGTTCTTCATTAATTCGTAGAAATTAGCTCGATGCTCAGAAAAATACAAATAAGGTACCAAAATGTTCATAAAAATGCGTAGAACAACCTGGAACTATAATATCAGGCTTTTGATGCTTAAATCTCAGTGATATCATGAAAGATGTGTAATGCTTGTTTAGTGGATAATAAATAGCAAATGATGACATAAAATTATGGAAAAATGCGAGTAACTCCATAATAATGTTTATAATGCACCTGATGTCAAGGATGAGCATGTTTATGTACAAAACCATATAATTTGGTTAATATGCCTAATTAGGGCTAATAACACTAAAGATGATGTAATAAATGCACACATGCTCAATAAATGATGAAAATTCACAGAGTAAGATCATATCAGTATATGGAACTTCAATTTTAATTATGAGATCATAATGATGAAGAGAATCTATGTTATATGAAGATGAATCTTAATGCATGTTATAAAACCCTAATCTAGGTTAATGATGTAACCTAGGGTCAATATGTGCACAAAAATAGAATATGGAACCTAATATTCAGATAATAGATCATAATCTGGAAAATGACGTTAGTAAGATAAATATAAGACAATAATGCAAGTAAACGTTGGAATATCCTAATGAGATAATATAAACCCTAATGAACACGACTAGGGTTAAGATGATCAGAATCTGATGATAGTATGTGGTCTTGTCTTAATCAGGTGATGACCAGAGACGTAGATGATCCAAAATATAAGTATGAATCTCTGAACTCAGGTACGTGGGTTTTATTTAAGTATATGACTATGGTTTTCTTGCTTGCAATCATGATATGTATGTATGCTCTCTTCTATTTGTGAATATTGGATGTAGTAGAACTATATAGTACTCGATGTTTTATCACTTGTAAACATAAATGATAAGTAGATGCTTTGTAGTTATTTAAGGTGCTCATTATCCCCCTTACGAGGGAATGGATTAATGTTGGCTAGTACACCTCCCTAGAGCACACGGTGTACGGGGAGTTTCCCTAGAGTACTTGGTACACGGGGATGGGCCCAATATTTATGTTTTGGTACTAGTCCACCTTGATAATGCAATTCATCTAGGAAAATGACTTAAATTGGCGTATTTCTTTAATAAAGAAGTGTTTTCTATGATTTTCTTTTCTTCTGCAAATCTTTTTCAAAATTATGAAAGCCATAAATATATGTATCTTTCTACCCATGTACACAACACCTTGTGTGTTGATTTGTTGTTTCACATATGTTTTAGGTTCAGAGATAGCATGGGATAAAAGATGTGAAGTGAGCACTGTTCAGGTTGTACCTATTGTCTAAGATCCTATTAGCATACATGTCCAGACTTGTAGAATTTTCATTCAATATGTAACTGTAAATCATTTTGTAATAATTCGTGTTATATAAATTTACATGTTATTGTTGAGAAATGTTATGGTTTTATGTTCATGTATGCGTATTATGCTTCCACACCGCTCTCTGATATGATTGTTTGATGTCTTCGGATTATGGGCTCTCATTCCCAATAGGGTTTGGAGAAATCAAAATCCGGGGACGTCACACATATCGTTGATGGTTTTAGTCACGCATCGCGAGATCGAGTGGGATGACCCCACAGGACAGATGCCGCTGTGCGTACTGGATGCTTGCTTGGGTGTTCGAGGGCTGTCTATGCCCAAGAACAAGTGCATAGACTGCCCCTTTTGTGGTTACATAGCCAAGAACTCTCTTTCTCTAGTTAGTAGAACCTCGTGCTCTGTCTTGTTTTGCTCTTGTTTTCTTTTCTTTTCCTTATTTTAATCGTGACAACCTGCTAGACTAGTTCTAGCAATTTTCTCTTATCGACTATCGTTTTGGCTTATCTGACTCAAGAAAAAAAATCTGTGGCGTCCTAAACGTAACCACGTCCCTGTGTTCGACCCCGTATATCTACTTCGACCCCGTAATTAAGTTGTGGGGGCCTAGAAGGTTTCGGGTTATAAATTTAAAGCTTGATTCCTTCCTTCGTCCCGCGTTCATTTCCAGACGCGTGAAAAAGGCCGGTCAGTTATGGTGGAGAAATTACTTTAGCAACAAATGATATTCCGTTGAAATTATTTCATTTGTATTCCTCAATAGAAAAGCACACTATTCAATTTAGAAAATGTATAAGAACACACAACAATACCTTTTCTTTTACATCTATAGGTGTGACCGGGGATTATACACTTTCAAGGTGCAAAGACAAATATACCATTTTATAGATAGGTTGATACCTGAAGATGGACAACCATCAATTTATAATTATATTTTTGTGACACAGATCATGAGATAGAAAATAGGTTACATTAATCATCAAGACTGAGAGAGGATGTAGTCAAGATATTGGTTGACATATTAAAAGATAATCTCTACACAAAATTCTTCTAAAGTTTGAGGGGTCTAGACAGTTTTGAAAATGTATAAATATTTGTCACATCAAATCCAAATGTGCACCAAGGAATTCAAAATGCACTAATGTCTTTACAAGTTGTTACAATATGGATAGAAATCGACGACAACAACAAAAACATATAATTTTCCAATGGGATATCTATATTTACACACATGTAGTAGCCACTATGTCAACTATTACAATGGATGTAACGACCCATTGCAATATCCACTATCATCTCCACATGGTGAAATTGGGTGGCATGAAGGAATTCCTCAAAAGAATAAGACAAGTGGTCAATGGATGACAAATGTTTCATCATTTGATCGATCTTATTTCATTGATATGAATGAGAATTTCTTACAAGAGGAAAGAGGTAATATATACAATAATAACTCTATTAATTACTCGATAGTATGATTTATTAAATGTCTTTTTCTTATGTTTAGCTCTAGAAAACAGACCGAAATGATGAAAGCCTATCTCATATCGTGAATACTATTGTTATAAGTTATAAAAGCCTATCTCATATCATGAATACTATTGTTATAAGTTATAAATTAGAAGTGATGATAAATTCATTCTGTTGCATTTTGGTAAACTTCTACAACAGTGTATTATTGATATGTACATCAAATTTGAAAGTATTTGCTTGGTCTATATTAAAAGGATTCAAAAAAAGATTCAAGCTGATCTATATCAAAGAATTTTTGAGAATATTAATAAGAGATAAAGTAGTGGTATAAAAGTGAGGAAAAGAGTCATAGTTGCAACTTCTTTTATTGATGGTCCTAGAGATATGAGGCAACTTTATCTTTGTAATGCCCCCGCCTCTCAGTAACCCCCAATTAAGGGAGACCAAGAGGTCAGAGCTGTTATCCCAATTTCCGTATCAAAGGTTCGACAAATAATCAATAACAATTATTAAATTCTACTAGAATATATTGAAAAGCTGTAATAAAATAAAATTTTTACATACCTTTTTAAAACTGGAATTTCTAAACTTCTACCCACACATATACTAATCTAACTAATCCTCCTTTGCACTTTAATTCTCATTTAATTCCACATATGCCACTCTACTATTTGTTCTTTTCATTTGTACCTAAAACGCAGATAAACAAAACGTCGGTCACCATAAAGCTGGTATGTGGGGGAAATAATAATCATGCAACTATGATAACAACATATTGCAGCCAATTATGATTTTAAACAAACAACTTTATGTTTTTCGCATAACTGCTCAATCCTTACATACCCTAGCCTCTGCACTGTCCCTACAGTGGACCTGGATGCTACCTTCCTTATGGTAGATCCCCATTAAACCCCTCATGATCCCACCTAACATGTGAATCAGTTTCTAAGATTGAGTCACATGGCACTACCTGTAGGTAGCCCACTCCTTAACTCATGGTGTGCTAAAGAGTCTCATGGCACTACACGTGGGTAGCCCATTTTCTAACTCATGATAGCCTAGACCTTGCTCTAGGTTACCCTTTTTAGCCTTTGCAAAGCCACAAAGGAGGACCAGGATCTGAGCCAGTCATGTATGCATATTTATGGTGATAATCATAGTCACTCTATAGTTGCATGAAATAAAAGACATCCAACCGTTATTTTCAGGCAACCAATAAAAACATTCGGGAATTGCCGTGAAACTAAAGAGAATATTTATAAGTGTAACTACATACCTGTCAGGCTGATTTGAGACAGAAATATTCCATACAAATAAGAAATCCAAGCAAGCAAGCACATACAACAAGATCCTAAAATAATCATGCAATTCCCTTTTATTACTCATGTCATCAAGATCTATTAAACCTAGCCCGCTTCCTAGGGTTTCTAGCCCACTTTTAGGGTTTCCTTTGCAATTAGGGTTCATTTTATTTTTACTATTTTAAACCCTAATTGTATACGATTGTTTTCAAACCCTATTTATCTCATCTATTCTTCACGAAAGATATTAAGGTTATCTTTTAACAACATATAACCCTAATTTCGATTTAAGGCACAATTAAAAGTCCATTAGGCCTCTTTTACATTAAAGCCACCATTTTTATCCTTTTAATCCATAACAAGATCATTATGCTCATTTATCATCAATTCAAAGTTTATTATGATCTAATTCACATATGAACTCGATTTGCCGTTAATAGTCTCATTCACTAATATTAGGAGATCAAGGCCCATTAAAGCATATTTACACATATGAAACTCCAAATTAACCAATTCTGTGCAAAGTTCATCCCTTTTGTTCTTAATGTACCTTTTTACAATTAACAGATTAATATCAACTTTAATCATCCATTAAACTCATTAATAATCTCAAAATAGGGTTTCTTAATCATTAAAGCATTAAAGTTGATAACTTCTATTACTTTTTAAATTTTAAGAGAAATTAGCCACTAAAACTATTTTTATTGGATTCCTCTCATTTTTCTGAGCAATTTTCATATTTTATATGTACCAATCCGAGCTACTAATATTTAACTACGAATTTTGCAATAAAACTTTACTTGGGTCAATCGGGAGCTGCCACGTCGTTGTTTCCATGCAATGTTGGTGTGTTTGAAAACATTTCGAAAAGACTATTTTGCCCTTGGTAAGTGGATCGCTCCTTCAATACCCAGAAGGGTAGAACGGTCCAATGGCTTAAAGCCTTCTTCCACGTGCCACCTCTAGGTTGCCGCCCTAGCAGCTAAGGACGCAACTTCCCTTCCTCCCTTGGACCTCGACGACCCTTGGGGACAGGTCCTCTTATCCCGTCGGCCTCTGCCGCACCTGCAGAGGCTCCGCGTTGCTGCCGAGGTGGCGGGGATCGAAGCAGGAAGACCTACAACCCCACCGCCATATGCAGCCGTGCTGCAGCCACTGCACTCAGATAGGGTGAGGGGACATCCACCCAAACATATCACGAGATCATGGAAGTGACAAGCCACCCTCACAACTTCTCCCCACCCCCCCGTTCTCTCTAGGGTTGTTCCACCCTCTCAGTTAGGGTTTTACATGCAAAGAATAAGAAGAAGATAGAGAGGGGTGTGTGAGATCCTTCCAGGACTCGAACCTGAGGGTCTACCCTTTATATAGCGGTGGGTAACGAAGCCCTACGATGTGCATCCACGTGGACTCAAGTTCCTTTCCAAAAAGGAAAACATATTCCTTAACTATGAAGAAATCTTCTCTCTCTTCATTCCCTTCTGGATAGCACTATTCTTTGGGTAATTAGGAATTCGAAAATCCTTTCCATTATTCTCTTTATTCTTGGCTTTTAATTCATTGGCCACAAAATTTATATTTCCTTAAGTAAAAAATACTTCCTTCTTAACAATACCACATAATCCATTAATAATGTATTCACATTATCTTCTTATTTTCTATCATTGGTATTTTTTCTTTCTTTTTTCTTCATTGGGACTCCTTGGATCCCAATAAATCCTTATATTTCAAAAATCCTTTTTAAGGATACTCATTATCCTTCTAGATGCATCTATATTCATTATTTCTCATTATCTTGTTTATTTCTTATTAAAATATCTCTTTTTGAAAATTTCTCTTTTTCTTTCTTTTTATTTTCCTCATTGGCATTCCTTTTAACATTAGGAATCCTTTGGATATGAAAATCCATCAAGGATAACTCAATTATACCTCTTTTCACTTATTTTCCACATTTTATCATTGTTTTCAATTTCTTTCTTAATAAAGAAATATTTAATTGATCTTTTCTTTTCTTATTGCTTTCTTTTTTGCAACTTTGGACTCCTTGGAACCCAAGGAACCCAAGAGGTACAAAATCCACCTTTGGATTATATACTTTTGCCTTCTAGAGGTTTCTACAATTTTCTTTTCTCCATTTCTTATTAATAATGGAGTTCCTTTTGTATTTTCCTTGTTATTGGGCCCAATAGCCAATAAAGCCCACAAAACAACCATCAAGGATATTGTAAACAAAATCCATTTATTCAAAACAAATTATATCATTATTTGTTCAAATATCTTTAATATGAGAAATTACATTTCTCACCAAAAGAACCCAAAAATTGGGGTTGTAATCATCTTGCTACAATGGCACTAGTTCAAAGATACATGAACTTGATATGTTTCTAACTTCTATATGCAATCCATCATGGCCAGAAGTCAAAAGAGAGTTGTTGACAATTAAAGAGGCACATAATAGGCCTCATGTACTTTCTAGAATATTCAAAATAAAATTAGAGGAACTGAAAATTGATCTTTTAAACTAGATATATTTGGACGGGTGATTGGTCATGTTTATGTGATAGAATATCAAGAAGGGGCTACCACATGAACATTTTCTTGTTATATTGGAAAAAAGTCAAAAAATCACTATGCTTAATGTATATGACCAATATGTATCTGCTCAAATATCTAAAAAAGAATCCAATCAACACTTACATGTTATAGTTCTAAAACATATGTTCATGGTCCATGTAAAAATTAAACCCAAAAAGTGTTTGCTTGCAATATGGACAATGTAAGAAGAACTACCCAAATGATTTTTCTCTATAACAACCTAGAAAAAATTTCTTACCCTCTGCATCGACAAAGACGTATTGATCATCTTGAAAGAGTTGGTTACACCATAATAGATAATAGTTGGATTGTTCCTTATAGTCCTTACCTACTAGGTAAATACAATTATCATGTCAATTTGAAATATGTCCTTCAATCAAAGAAGTTAAGTACCTATACAAGTACATATACAAAGGAAATGATCGATATTTGTATCTGGAAGGTGGGTATCACCACAAGAAGTAGCTTGGAGACTTTATCAAATTGTATCTAGAAGATGGGTATCACCACAAGAAGCAGCTTGGAGAATTTATCAATTTCCTTTGAATGAATTGCATCCATATGTCACACATCTAGAACTGCATCTTGAGAACATCCACACTGTTACATTCAATAAAAATCAAGACTTGACAATAATTTTACAGAACGAGTGGTATTCAAGAATAATGCTTACTGAATATTTTAGGACAATTGCATTGAGGAAGAAGCTGAAAAGTATATTTATAAAAAAAATTTCTTAGCATTATTATTTTTTTTGAGAGAGAAATTCCTTAGCATTATGTATGGGATAAAAGGTCAAAATTTTAGAAACAAAAAAAAAACTATTGGAAGGGTAGTTTTTGCATGACCTATTGCAGGTGAAGGTTACTATCTGTGTAATTTGTTGAATAACATAAGAAGTGCTAGATCCTTCTCTCATTTGAGGTCTATAAATGGAATTCAATATAACACATTTCAAGAGGTTGTTGATACATTTAGTTTATTACAAACTAATGATAACATTGAAGAATGCCTTCATGAAGCTGTGTTGTTTCAAATTCCCTCAGGTCTCTGTCAATTATCTTCTACTATCATGGCATATTGTTCATTGATTATCTCTACAACACTCTGGGAAAAAATTAAGAATCAGATGAGTGAAGACTTTTATGATAGTCACATAGTGAATTGAAAATATGCTTATAACAATGCTCTAAACAACATCAATATGTGTTTAGAGTCAATGGAAAAAGGTTTGTCAGACTTAAACTTACCATCTATTGTTCAAGATGACCATAAAATATTACACAAAGGGGTAGAAGAAGAATAGAAAAATATTGTATCTGATGATGATATTCTAGCAATTTCACCACTAAGTTGATCAAGATTTTGCTTATAGAACTCTTACATATCAATTGATCAATGTGAAACAAAGAGTCTTTTTATTGATGGTCTAGGGGAGATAGGTCAAACATTCTTATATTGTGCTTTACTTGCCAAAGTAAAATCATGTGGTCATATTGCACTTGCAACTACAATCTCTAGGGTGGAACATCTTCCCTACCTTTCGGTAGAACTACTCACTCAATGTTTAAGATGCCACTAATTTCGAAAGAGTAAAAGATATGCAATGTTTCATAAGAAAGCATTTTAGGTGAGCTTATTTAAAGAACTAAGCTTATAGTATGAGATGAGGTATCCATGACAAAAAAAAGCAATCGGTCACTGGATCTTTTATTACAAGACATGACAAGCAAGACACTACTTTTTGGAGGGAAGATTATTGTGTTTGTTGGTGGCTTTAGGCAAATTCTACTTGTTGTACCACCAGGAGGGAAAGACCAAACAATTGCTGGAATCTTTGTCAAATATAAGCTATTGAAATATGTAGAAAAGCTAAAAATAAAAATATACAAGAACCTTATCAAATCTTATATTTGTTGTGTATTTAATTTGTATTGGAAATGGTATAGGAGATTCTACATCTGAATGTCAAATTCAGATTCCTAAATGTATGGTAATCTTATTTACTGGTGATATATATTCTCAACATGAACTATTATATGCCATTTTTATTAAACTTACTGTCGAAGATGACGACATATACTCCCTTACAAATCATGCGATTCTTACTAAAAAATGAGTTCATTGATGAAACAAATGAACTGCTAATTAAAGTGTTTCCCAGCAACACGATAGAGAACTTTAGTTTTGATTTGGTTGTTGATAACACTAATCAATTTTAAGAAGAAGACTTTACAAACTCTTTAACTCCTGCCAGTCTTCCGCCTCACAAGTTGGTGTTTAAAAGAAATTGTCAAGTTATTTACTTAAACATATAGATCCTTTGTCAGGTCTTTGTAATGGTACACAACTTATTTACAAGAACTTCAACAAGAACATTATTGAAGCAGAGATTGTAATAGGACACATGAGAGGTCAAAGAGTATTCATCCCAAGAATCCCACTCATATTAAAAGATCATGAAAACTCACCATTTTCTTATCTAGGAATGTCAAGTTCAACTCTATACTATGTATCTCATGTTCAAAGAATAAGTTGATAGGAAATATCAATTTGTGTGAAGCTAAAAATTCTAGAAGTTAATAACAAAAAGAAATCTCGATTTTTAAGTTGTTCATGTGATGTGCCATGCATTTTGTATATATAGTCAAAATCCAAATGATCAAATTAAAAAAAGAACCTAGATTTCGAGTCCTTTCTGCAATGTACTATCTGTATATGAGGATAACACACTATTTGTGTCCATTTATAAATGCCGATGTATATAGTACTATCAAATTACAACCCACGTACTTATCACGTGCTCTCTACTAGCTCTACTGAGAAGGAAGTGATAGATCTTATGTAGGGCCCGTGGGGGGCATGACCCCCAAAAAATTTGAAAAAATAAATTCTACTTTTATGCCATGTTGGAATTTGTAAAAATACTATATTTGACTGCGTTGACGCCTCCCAAAAGAGATTAGACATTATAAATAGTTGTTCGTATTATAGTCAATGCTATTAATTTTCTCTTACATCAATGAATATGTCAAAACAATAAGTTGTCAAGAGGATCATTCAACTCCCTATTTTTCTTATTGATGCAATTTTACTATGCGCTAAAACGCAAGTGAACGCGTCGAGTAGTACATGCCTTTGTGAGGCCCGAGTCGAACACAGGGATACTCGGAATTGTTGGTGACTCCTACTAACTAGTCGCGATCAGCTAAGCCGATTAACAAGTTGAGAGTTGTTGTTAAAACTAAAAGAAAAATAAAAACAAAACAAAGAAGCAATCGATTAAATGTTGGTTTAATCAATTCAAAAGGTATTTTTAGTATTGCGGTTTTACCGCGGGTTTTCATTGTATTAAATTTTATATAATACCTCAATTTTATCCCTCTATCCGGGTAGTGGCATGAAAACAGAATTGCCCACTGTCGTGGTGCAATTCACTACCTAGGTCTAGGTCGGTTCCACTGTCGTAGTAACCTATACCCTAAACTCGGTGCATTATGAACGATCTCTCAGTATCCACCATTAATTTTACACCACCTTGGTCAAGGAATTTATCGATTAATGTAGATTTTGTCTCTTTTCAGCCGTTAATTCTTCTTTCAAAGTGATTAAGGGCATTAGGTTATTATTATGGTGATCAAGCATAACAATATATGGAGAAAACGAAACTATACCACGGATTTAAGAGATAAAATATGAATTACTATTATAAAATTGTCATACAATGAATCCCCGGGCTACTCCCGGTCCTAAAGACAAAGGGGATTAGCCCCGCATGGTCATCTCAATGAAAGACAGAGGAGTAGAGAAGAAAAACATGGGAAACATGGAGCAAACTCGTGTAACCCCTGATACAAAGGTGTTCCTGGAGATCCTCCTCGAGAAACGTGCGTTTTGTAGTCTTCCGGCAGCAAAATCGCCCGTCGGAGGTGCCCGGATCGCTCGGTTGACGACCTTCGTCTCTCGTCTCCTATCTCTCTCTCTCCTTCTTGGATGTTGTGCAACACAATGTCCTCTCCCCCTTGGGCCGTCCGTGCTCTTCTTAGGTCATAGGACCACTTTACGGCTCTGAAAAAGCTCAACCGTCGGATTAAAACGCTCCGTTTTAGTGCTGAAAATCGCCAGATCCCGACGCTGTCGATAGTATCGACCCCAAGGTCGATGGTATCGACCATGGCACAAATTATTCCTTCCAAGATCACGTTTTGGGGTTTCTTTTTGATGAAATGTCGATACTACCGACCTGGGGGTCGATAGTATCGACTCCGGACAATGCAAAAGTGCCTGAAAAAGTGCCGAAATATGTGTATAAGTCCGGGGATTATATAAAATCATATAAATATTATAAAAGAAGTATAATTTGATGCAAAAAGAGTTTAAGGGCCAACTATAGTGAATTATGCAAATATAATCAAGAAAATGACAAATACATGCATAAAACAGATATAAAATAAGCCTATAAAAGTGACTCAAAACCCATGCATCAAACTCCCCTAAGCTTAAACCTTGCTCGTCCTCGAGCAAAAAAACTTTGGATTTGGTTGAGATAAGTCAGAAACATGACATAAATACATGAAATGAATCTACATCATCCCCACTTTCTTTCCACAAACCATCCCTTATTGACCACTGAACACTAACTGCCATCCAGGCGACCAAAGACCTATGTAAAAGATGTCCGTCCCCCAATCAATGAAACACTATCAATTAAAGCAGTTAGTATGATAAACTCATTTGGTCTATACTTGATGCATCTTATGATCTCCTATCTACGTTTCTCATTTCCTAACTACCATCTAAATGGAAGCAGATCTCCTGATATTAATGAATGAGGAGAATATCATGGATGGCCTACCAATTAGAGCAAAGGGTGGATGGGATAGGTGGTTGTGGAAGAGATGGAAGCACATAATAGTCAATCATGCAATACAAAAATTAATGACCTATCATGATGCAAAATGCAAGTGAAAATGTCCTAATGTTACATTTTTGGTGGAATGATGCATGCACTATCATTCCGTCTCAAGGTGAGATGGAATATCTAAGAAAACTACACCATGTGCTTATTCTTCTTAGTATGTAAGTGAGAACATGTTCCTTTCTCCCTTTCATTCCTACTTACTTCTCAATTCTTTTTTTTTTCTTTTTTTCTTCTCTTTTTTTTTCAATTTTTTTTCAAGCCCTTATTTTCATAGATGACAATGAATTATATGTCGGGCTCACTTCTTGTTACATACTTGTGCATCTGAATCATTCTATTTAGAGGGTATGGAACAAGTTCATCACCTTTAATGTTTTCAGAGTAACATAAGATACATGGTGTACAATATGCTCAAAAGATGTAAATGCAACTACATAATGACAGTTATGCAACTACTATGACATGCACCTAAGGATAATGCGCATGTATAACTACTCTATCTTTTTTTTTCATTCTCATGCAAAAAATGTGAAAATAGTTGTAATGAAAGACCTATCTACATGAGATGCAATCAAAAAGTGAAAGACAATAATGTGCTCCCATTTCTTATGGTGGAGTGTGAATGAAATTGCGGTGGATCAGATCACAAGACTAATTGACAGAACCTTTCAAAAATATCATATGTCCCTCTCTAAAGACCTGTGTACATGGTAACTGAAGGATTTCTCTCTTAAACTTTAGTCTAAGGTCACGTTAGCGTTTGGTCAGTTTGGGCTCAAACATCCTTGTCAATCACTTTTCCTTAGACAATAAAGATGGTCATTCATGTCCCCGTGTCCTGAAGCTGACTCACCCAAGCACTTCCTCAGTTATGCAACTCAATTACTCACAAGAATAAGCTCAAAAAGTTTTCAATATGCTCATATTTTCATGTGCCCACAACCCAAGAGTAAAACTTTCAATTGAAACCATGCATTTATTGCTCCACAGATTACACTAGATAGATGTGGATCCTACAAAAGTGGTAAACCTAGAAATAAAAACAACTAATAATTCAAAAATAAAATCAACATGAATAAGTAAGTAAAAACTAAGATAGAGGGTTGTTCCAAAACCCCCCCTAAGCTTGAATATGACTATGGCCTCATAGTCAACATTCTCACTTAAGAGGTGGAACAGCGGTACCATTCGCTTTGAAGTGTGGCGAAGAAGGATGGTTAGATGCTCAAGTAGACCAAGTGATGCTTGCTATCTCCCTCCTTTTTGTGGCCCACTTTTGTGTCTTAGTGGTTCTAAGACATGACTTGCTTCATCCATCTTTCATCTGCAAAAAACGGTTCGAAAAAATCTCGTTTCGATACCTTTTATGGCCTGTTTTATGTAGCTGTCCTGCAGGTGTCGATACTATCGACCAAGGTCGATGGTATCGACCCAGACTCAGCGATTTTGTTGAATCGACGCATCTAAAAGCCTGGGAACTCAAAAGTGTCGATACTATCAACCCTAGGGTCGATGGTATCGACTTTACTGGCACCAATTTTTCTGTAAATCTTCAGGAATCTCGATACTATCGACCCTAGGGTCGATGGTATCGACTTTTCTTCAGCGTTTACTTCTCCAAACTCGATACTATCGACACGCGTGTCGATAGTATCGACCTTAACATTCTGCACACTTCAAAACACGAGTTAGGGTACCATTTTTACAAAAATTATCAAAACCTAAGCAAAAACTAAGTACATAAACATAAAAGAACATAACCAAACATAAAATTGAACCTAAAGTTGGGTTGCCTCCCAACAAGCGCCCTTGTTTAATGTCCTAGGCTTGACATAAAGATACCTTTAACCTGGGTTGTCAAGAGATGTCTCCAATGAGTCATGTGGCAATTTGAATTGAACTCGATCCTGTCCAATCCCCAAGGTCAATGTACCTCTCCCAATGGCAGCGATGACATCAGTCGTAGCTTGGAACGGCCTTCCCAATAGCATCTCGCAACTTTGGAGCTGTGGCATGTCCATGACAACAAAATCTACCGAGAAGATGAACCTGTCTACCTTGACGAGTACATCCTCGCACACTCCATATGGCCTTACAATGGACCCATCCGCCAACTCAATCGTTGCCTCCAATTTCTTTATCTCCTTCAACCCAAGCTTTTGAAATGTGGACAGAGGCATAAGATTAATGCTGGCACCCGAATCACACTGTGCTTGTGGAAAATGTTGGTCGCCTATTGAACATGGGATATAAAAACTCCCTGGGTCTTTCTTCTTCTCTGGTAAGCTCCCAAGAATGATTGATCTCACCATTTCATTCATCCTGCATACATCAGTATCTTTGATCCGCCTCTTTTTGTTGATTATATCTTTAATGAACCTCCCATAGGCGGGAACCTTCTCAATCATTTCCACCAGCGGAATGTTGATATGCAGCTTGCGGAATATTTCCAAGAATTTCCTATAGTGCCGGTGCTCCTTCTTTGGCCCTGGATTTCCTGGACTTGACACAACTGCTGCACTCACACGCCTGTGAGGTGGCACATATGAGCTTTTCGGGGCCAACTCCCCTAAGCTTGCTTCAATCACTCCCTCTGACGTGGGCTTGGGCGAGACATCATCAACATCAATAGCTTGTTGTGGTTTCTCTCTCGCATTAGATGTTTCCACACGTGCACAAACAACCTTCAATTGTTCTTCCTGCCTAGATGGAGATGCAATATTCATAACTCGCTGTGATTTTCTGAAGAACGGGTTTCCGCCCGGCAGTCCATAGTAAGTGCGTGGATACGGTATCGCCGGTGACGCATGCGTATTAAAAGTCATTTTTCTTTCTACTTTAGCTTCTTGCACCTGAGATTCCTCCTCATTGCTTACCACAGACATATACTTGACCTAATGGTGTGCTTGGGCCACGTTTGCATTCTCGGTCGGTTTCTGCTGGTTGGCGTGCTTGATGGCCGCCACTTCACTTGAAATATGAGCCACGGTGGTTTCTAATGCCCGCATCTGTGCTCCATGGCTTTGTAGCGTCTGCCCAAATTTGGTTAGAATATCACCTTGAGATTGCAATTGTTTACCAAACATAGCCATTGTCTCCTGATTCTGCTGCACTATTTGACTCAGTAATTCAGTGTTCTTATCTTCAGCTCTAGGCTGTGGCTTCGCCTCCGGATCCTGCAGAAAATTGTTAGGATCCTTCCAGGAGAACTTTTTGTCCTTCCTCCACGCATAGTCATTGTTTCTGTAGCCCTGTTGTTGCATGTACTTTACTTGGGCTTCCTCATCCTCAGATGAATCTTCCTTAGCTAGCAGCTTCTTGGCTAGTAGATCTAACTTGTCGTTCAGCTCCTTAATTACTTTGGATTCACCTGCAACTCTGACCTGCTCCACAGTGCCTCTTTCACCCCATGACTGTTTCCTAGCCATGTTCTTTAATATCTCCTAACATCTGGTGTCCGTATTATTCAGAAAGAATCCTGACCCATCTGAATCCAGATTACTCCTATCGTGCTCAGAGAGAGCAAAATAAAAGATCTTCACCTGCGTCTTTTTATCCAACCCATGATGTGGGCACCTCCTCAGCATAACCTGAAATCTCTCCCAGGTCTCAGAATATGTCTCACCAGCCTGTTGGGTAAAGTTGTGAATCTTCCGGATCATGTCGTTAGTCTTCTCAGGAGGGAAGAACCTCTCAAAGAAGACCTCCACCATATGGTCCCAGGACTCCACGAACTCATCATCTAAATTGTGTAACCACTCTCGCGCCGCTCCCGCCAATGAACTCGGGAAAAACTTGAGATACAGTGCATCCTGTGGAAGCCTATCAATTTTGACCATGTCACAGTTCTCAACAAACTGGCTGATGTGCGCGACGGGATCCTCATTCTTCAGCCCATGAAACGCATTTGATTTCACCAAATTAATCAACGCTGGATCGATCTTATATTTCGGTATGTTGATCGCCTGCTTTTTTATAGGCCCCTTTGAAGCTGATGAGGAAGAAGCTTTAATCTTCTCCCATATGGTCTGTGGCTCGGCCATCTCTTCTGTTTCCGATTCGGAATCTACCTCTTCTTGGTACTCTTGCTCGGAATGCTCCTCGTCCTCAGGTCCCGAAAACGGAACCTCGGGTGCGCGTTCTGCGTAGTTAGTACTACGCGTATGCACCATACACAATACCTGAAATAAGAAAATTCGAGTTCAGTACTAAGCTTAGACGAGTATAAACAATTAAAGCACAATGTAAAAATATTTGAAATTGAATGAAAAATAAAAAAAAATTGTGGCCTAGAGTGGCCGCGCGTAGCACTCGAAGTGCCAACAATTCGCCGTATCCCCGGCAACGGCGCCAAAAACTTGACGCAATTTTACTATGCGCTAAAACGCAAGTGAACGCGTCGAGTAGTACAGCCCTTTGTGAGGCCCGAGTCGAACACAGGGATACTCGGAATTGTTGGTGACTCCTACTAACTAGTCGCGATCAGCTAAGCCAATTAACAAGTTGAGAGTTGTTGTTAAAACTAAAAGAAAAATAAAAACAAAACAAAAGAAGCAATTGATTAAATGTTGGTTTAATCAATTCAAAAGGTATCTTTAGGATTGCGGTTTCACCGCGGGTTTTCATTGTATTAAATTTTATATAATGCCTCAATTTTATCTCTCTATCCGGGTAGTGGCCTGAAAACAGAATTGCCCACTGTTGTGGTGCAATTCACTACCTAGGTCTAGGTCGGTTCCACTGTCGTAGTAACCTATACCCTAAACTCGGTGCATTATGAACGATCTCTCAGTATCCACCATTAATTTTACACCACCTTGGTCAAGGGATTTATCGATTAATGTAGATTTCGTCTCTTTTCAGCCGTTAATTCTTCTTTCAAAGTGATTAAGAGCATTAGGTTATTATTATGGTGATCAAGCATAACAATATATGGAGAAAACGAAACTATACCATGGATTTAAGAGATAAAATATGAATTACTATTATAAAATTGTCATACAATGAATCCCCGGGCTACTCCCGGTCCTAAAGACAAAGGGGATTAGCCCCGCATGGTCATCTCAATGAAAGACAGAGGAGTAGAGAAGAAAAACATGGGAAACATGGAGCAAACTCGTGTAACCCCTGATACAAAGGTGTTCCTGGAGATCCTCCTCGAGAAACGTGCGTTTTGCAGTCTTCCGGCAGCAAAATCGCCCATCGGAGGTGCCCGGATCGCTCGGTTGACAACCTTCGTCTCTCGTCTCCTATCTCTCTCCTTCTTGGATGTTGTGCAATACAATGTCCTCTCCCCCTCGGGCCGTCCGTGCTCTTCTTAGGTCATTGGACCACTTTACGGCTCCGAAAAAGCTCAACCGTCGGATTAAAACGCTCCGTTTTAGTGCTGAAAATCGCCAGATCCCGACGCTGTCGATAGTATCGACCCCAAGGTCGATGGTATCGACCATGGCACAGGTTATACCTTCCAAGATCGCGTTTTGGGGTTGCTTTTTGATGAAATGTCGATACTATCGACCTGGGGGTCGATAGTATCGACTCCGGACAATGCAAAAGTGCCTGAAAAAGTGCCGAAACATGTGTATAAGTCCGGGGATTATATAAAATCATATAAATATTATAAAAGAAGTATAATTTGATGCAAAAAGAGTTTAAGGGCCAACTATAGTGAATTATACAAATATAATCAAGAAAATGACAAATACATGCATAAAACAGATATAAAATAAGCCTATAAAAGTGACTCAAAACCCATGCATCACTTATCTTTATTTAAAAAAATTATAATGTAAAAAATCAATTATACTATGGCAGATGATTTAAATTTAACCATATATCATTAAATTCAAACTATAAAACTTAATGCCTGAGTATAGAAAGATGTCATATATTAGATATACCTAACATTGCAAATCAATTATTAATGATTTTTTATAGAAGTAATTAATGTCTAAATTAGGTAACCAATGTCGATATTTAAACGCTTGAACTTTAATTTCATTAATAACAACTATTGTCACACATTTAATATAAATTGTCTTCGCCACTAGATTCTTTGTTAAATAAGAATATATGAATAGTTTGATAGGTGAATAAAGGAGAGGTGAGGGAAAGAGGCATAGTAAGCTGATGTATATTTAGTAAGTTCAATATATATATGGATGGAAATAGAATGATATAATAAAAATGTGAACCATATGCGTAGAATATATATACTTTTTATATTTATTGTGGTACATATAAGTATTTTCTTCTATATATGTGATTTCTTTATAGAATGCTTATGTGTGTATTTATTTTTCCTCTATAATTTATTGTCCATGTTAGCCATTTTTCTTACAATCTTATTTGCAAGTTTCTTATAACATTTTATTACAAATGTAACTTCCTTTCAAAGCTATCCTCAAAATTTTATTCAAAAAATCTCATTAACATTTTAGCTTTCCTCCTGATTTTTTCACATTTCCCATAATGGTATCCGTCTAATTTATTAGTGTCTCCTACTATAATTCACCTTTCTTCACCTCTTTATTATAATTTGGTAGGAAAAGTTGGATGTACAAAATAAAAAATAATATTTCTCATTCATTGGATTCTATTCCTCTTCCTTCGATGTTACTCTATTTAACCAAATCAAAGATTATTTTCTCTTCTATTTCTTCTCTATCATACCTCTCATATGATACCAACTTTTTCAAGTTTGAAGTGGATGTATCTTGTTATTAGTGTTGATTGGTTTTAGTCTTCCTATCGATGTAATTCAATTATTTAGTATTTATTAGTCTATTTTTTCAAAAGATCCAATAAACAAAGTAGTTGATCTTCTAATATTACATTTTCTATTAAGGAGTGTAAGAGGTATCTTTAAAGGAATGCATGTTAGTTGATGTTCATGTACATATTTTTTTTTCACATTTAGCATCTTCTATTTATCCATAATTTACACTTATTCATTTCAATTTCAGCTCTTAGATTTAGAAAAAAAGATATTTATCAAGACAATTAAACAGATAACGAGTTTCTTGTCCATATTATAAATATTCATTTTGAATGAGATACAAGTCAAGCATTTAAAGGGGACTTAATTAGCAGTTGATTCTAGATCTGAGAAATAAATGTCATATATTACAAGATAAAAATATGAACTACTTATAAAATATTTTATGTTGTTGTTTTATGTTGTAGTTCTATTATTTTAGCAAGCTCTTGCTTTTTTATTCTAAAGATAAGAAAAATATACATAAATACTAAGCTTAATCAAACTTTATTATACCTCAACTACATAAGATACCTTGCCCCCCCCCCCCCCCTCAAAAAAGATGTGGTCCAGATCTGTCACTGAGAAGGGTTTACCATTTCTAGACAAGGTTTAACTGCTCCTGCATGTTACACGTATAAGAGTACTATAGAAAATGCACACAATCACATGTGATATAGCAACACTTTATGTAGATGGTTCTTACAATGGTCCGAGTGTCACTAAAATACTTAGATTGTATAAGAGTACTATAGAAAATGCACAAAAGTTACACGTGGATATAGAAATATTTTTATGTAGACGGTTCTTAGAGTGGGGTGACGGTCACGAAAATACTTGATCATATGAGAAGATTTTTGACTTCTTTTCTCAATAACGTACATTGTATGATTCCGATACCATGTTTTGAATTTTAAGAATAAACTTGAAATAAAAATTTGACATAATACTAATGAACTTGTATAAGATATATTAAACATAAGGAATTGAAAATCCTAGTTACCATGTGTTTGCAAAGGACTCTTTGAAGTAGTATTGGTAGAAGTTGTACCACTTGTAGTGTTTGTTTTCTTGTGACACTTGCCACAAGCCATATACCTAGTAACAATAGTTTTTTTTGAATTTATTATACATCTCAATCAGAATATGGCCCATGATAGAGCTGAATGGAAACGAATGATCCATGTAGCCGAATCCAACATAGTTGGGACTGAGGCTTAGATGATGATGATGATGATGATTGCTTCCTAAAAATATAATTTATGTTGGTATTAAGAAAATGATAATAAATCATAGGTAACTTAATGGATTTTAGAGGCTAACACTTCTGCAATACAAGTTTCTTATTATATTGGATTATAACATCTTCAAATAGACAAACAATGAGTCACTTACTATGTTGAAAGCAAATCATAATTTCTAAAGTCATTTTTTGATATTTATATTGATACCATTTTTGGATTTTGTTTACTTCAACTAATAACGGTTTTATCAACATTCTTGTTTCTCCACCAGTCGAAAGAGTACGTTTTTTGTATGTTAAAAAATTGAAAACTTTTAAATCATAATTGAATTATAACATGAAGCGAATGAGGATTTCTACATGTATAGTTTGAAATAAATTTATTTCTTGCAATAATAGGTCTATTGTGGAGAATATTTAGAATTATGTTAGGGTGATTAGTCATAATTTTTTTCCATATTGACAGAGTCAAGAGTTGTAACCTGTAACAATTTCCAACACAAACATACAATTATTTTACATTTATGTGATTTACAATATTAGATAAGTTAACACTTACAAATAATCGAATTTAAGGTCTTGAAAGGTCACATCTGACTGGTCTTGTCTCTTGTTTCTTACTTTGAAAGGACACTTATAATCATAATGATTATATATGTGTACGTCTCCCATATACATAATGGTTCACTAAAATATATATGTATGAATTACAATGATGCGTACATGTTTGTGCTGATATTCTCTAGTTGTAAATCTGATCGAGACTTAAGATTGAACTTCACAACTTCTTCATATGTTGTATCATTTTCTGATTCTACGGTGGAGAATCTCATAAATTATTTGGCATACCTCAATTATAGTTTGATTTTGGAACTAACAATATAACTTTTGATACATAGTAGGTGTTTTGTTCAATATAAATGTATCTTTCAATCTTTCAATATTATCATTAAATATCACATGCTTGTATTTTCATTCCATAAAAAATTAGCTGTCCGACAATGATTACTTTGTTAATATGGTAATTTTTCTAGATTGTCAGGCGTATCATACCTTTTCATCCATGAAGCTTAATCTCCCATGTGAATATTTTCCATTTTTTAATCATGTAGAGTTTGTAGTATCACTTTTCTTTACCGTCTCCCTCCAAATTGAAAGACATTCACTAACTTCTTGTAGCACTTTGTAAGATCCATCTTCCTCATAAAAACACTACAACGACATATTATATATAAATTATCAGTGACAAATGTAATTGAATTACATTTAATCATGTAAAAATATTAAAACGTACTAGCCAGGATGCCATATATATTTTTGTTAGATGATAGCTGCTTGCATAAATTATCTTTACAACATATAATATTACAATGTAGATTTTATTTTTAGTTGATGCGTTATTTTATCTTGCATAAAAGCTGACTTGATAAGAACTTTAGCACTAATGGAGATTTGACCCTTGATAAAGCTACATATAGCTGACTATGAGACAAATACATATTGAGGAAAATATAATCTAATTTCTCCAGAGTTTGTTCTTGTGTTTGATTAAGGATTGGAATTGTAGTCTCTTAAAGAAAAAACATCTTTTCATGATCTTTAGGAATTACTAGAATTCTCAGGATGAATGACGGTTGTATCTTGTTTCCAATTAATATTTTAGTATCAAACCTAGTTTTGTTAATAAATAAGTCGCGTGTCATTGCAAAGTTTAGAATATGAATTAATAGTTCTAAGTAAAATTATCACGAAGTTCCTTTAAATAGCAACATGTGAGGTGGGAGGCCATTAGGAGTTAAAGAATTTAGGAATTCTTTTTGTTGACATCAATTAGTGCTATTAGTAGCTGAAATAAAACTAGAGTATTCTTTCTTATCTCCTAAAAATTCTTCAATCAACAATTCATTACTTTTATCAAATAAATATTTTTGTGGTCAAAACATCATGGCTAGTATTGGAATGAATGCAAGCATCATGAACAATATTTTTAGGAAAAACTACATGTAGTAGTTCATGGTTATATGATGTTCTATAGATAAATGGGATCACCATACTCTTAAGAATTTGAATTAGACCCTCAAGCATAGCTACCTCTATTTGAATAGCAAGTAAATAATCACTAATAGAGGGGTTTGATATGATTCTCATATTTTATTCCAGTTGTCATCTTTTAATGTATTTCCATTGGTACGATTTTACAAAGATTGTTGTAATTGTTTGCTATTTTTCTCTTTATAGTACAATGGGAAAAATTTGTCTAAAATCGCAACCAAGTATGATGATTTTTCCTTCAAAAGGTAAAGTGTTGCTTTTTGTATCTTGTAGTAACTAATGAAATAATTGATTTTTTATTCATATATATCTCATCCCAAACTATCATTTTAGTTCTTCAAAGGAGTTTGTCCAAACTAGATATTGCAATTTTTGGTACTTCATTGTTTAATGGTATCTTAAACCTTGAGTGCGTAACTTTTTTTGAAACTAATATAGATACAACCACTCCTGAAAATGTGGTTGTAAGTATTGTGTGACCACACGATCTTGCAAGTCAAGTAAAACAAAATATATGAATGTTTACCTATTCCTGGTGGATAGTTGATAAACAATAGCCCTTGTTTTCAACTATTCAATCTATTCATAATAGTTCTACAAGAACAATTTAGGCCATAATTCATTTGTGAAATTGTCAGGACATCATCATTGGATACAATTATTTTCTACTTGTCTTCCATTTTTTGAATATTTTTTCATGTTCATTTTGAACAACCATTGATAAATTAAAGTTTGAATTTTTTTTTGCATTGAATATAAGCAGTTGTTAAATTTTCCTTTGAAAAAGCAAATTCTTAGTCATATTTTTTAATCTCATAAAATCTTTCTCATTTAGTTAACTAATTTTAAGAGATTGATATGGAAAATAGATGCACAATATACTATTATAGTATAAAATCATTGATGAAGATCTGAAGACATCTATACTATCACAACTTCATCAAGACATTCTTCAATATTGGCTTCAGTTTGTAATGAATCATTTTTTCCACAACATATTGAAATGTATTATATTGAGTCCCATTTGTAGTTCACAATGATCAAAAGATTTTGCACCTTTGATATAGTTTAGTAAACAATGTAAATAGTAGCATTCACATCCAATATGTTTTCCAAGCACGTCTCCTCCTATAGAATTATATTCTTTTCTTCTATTCCAATAATTATAATTCTTATTTCATACATAATACACGTGTATTTTCTAGCTTCCTCATTGTTCTTGAAAAATTATCATTTTGTACATTGTTCTTGAAAATGATCCTTGTCTAAGAAGCATGGATGTAGACACGAACATATATAAATGACATGTAAATTTACAAAAATATAGGATAGGGACACTATTAGAAATGAGAAAAAAAATAGTAAGCATTATTCTTGAAAAATGATAATTTAATCTTGATATTCATTGAATGTGATATTATGCTTGTCTCAAGATTTAGTTCGACATACATATGCATTTTTTTCAATTTAAAAATTCCTCATGCTGCATCATGTGGTGATATCCATCATCATGATACAAAATAGGAAATTTCCACATTGCATATCTTAGCTGGTTTTCATCCACTTATAGTAATATTTGGCCATGTTCTTTGTATAGATATTTATGTTTGTACTTCAATACTTTAATTTTAGAGTATATTTATACATTACATGACAATTATATTTAGTTAAAATATAATGACTATAAAGAATAATCTAACGCTTATCAATTATGTTGGAACCAACTTGTTGATGACCTCCATTCGTCGATATAGAAATTAAGAATTGTTTGCTTGAGTTGTCACACAAAAAAAATCTTTTGAGTAATGTTTCTTGTATTTATCATTTTCATACACATGTTGTTTGGATTTTAAGTTTCCACATCGTACGTGGATTATGTATTTCAAAATGATAATATGCATATGTAAGTTGGACACCCTTTCATGTATTTTGATAGATACATATTGATCATATACATCGGATGTAATGATCTTTTGATTTTTTTCCAGTAATGAGGAAATGTGTATGTGGTGGTTCCTATTCTAACATTCTATCACATAATCATAACTACATAAGTAACTGCATGACAAAATATATCTCTTTTGAAAAAAAAATCAACTTTCAGCTCCTCTAATTTTTTTTGATGATTCTAGAAAGTTGATCTGGCCTATTTGTGACTTCTCATCTGGTAATAACCATCCTTACTTTTACCATATTACATTCCATGTAAAATTTATAAAGGTATCACATTTTTCATATATTTGAACAAATGCATTGTATTGAAATAAAATTTTCTCATATCTCTAGGAATGCCAATAGAAGAGGTATGAAGGAGAACCCTTTTTCCAACCATATTACCACTGTTCATCCCTAACTAATGCTAGAAACTATTCCTTGATGTAGACCAATTTGAGTATTTTGTTGGTCTTTTATAATATAGTCCAAAAGATTTCTTTCAAATTTAATATACACATCAATAATGTATAGTTGTGGACGTCTCTTATAATGTAATATAATTTGATTTGTCATCACCTCTGAACTGTAATTTGAAAATTAGTACTCATGACATGAGATGATTTTCTTCTCCTTATTGGTTTCCTATAGCACACCAAAAAAAAGAATTTGAGAGAGAATTCCATTTCATAAGTGAACATATCATCCAGTTTATATATTACCTTTTTCTTCTTAAAGGAAAATTTCGATGATTTCTTTGAAGCACGATATATAGAATGATGAATCATCCATTGACCGGTATTTTGATCTATTATTGAAATCTTATCATGCCAATAAATCACCAAATGAAAATAATAATGGGCATTGTAAATGCTAATTACATCATAGTAATGATTTAAACAATTGTTACTATTGACATGCATGTAACATATATCTCTTTAGAAAGTCATGTCACAATTATTGTTATCTTTATTTTCAATCCATATTGTAACACTTATAAAAAGTTGGTGTATTTTGAACTCCTTTTTGAATATTTAGACTTGACTTTATAAAGATATGAACAATATCAAATTGGCTAAGTCCTTTAGGCTTCAGAAGAATTTTGAGTACATATTTTCTCGTAATGTATTAATCATACCTTTATTACATTGTCTTTTAATCTTGATGACTTGTGTTGTCTATTTGTATCACATGATCAATGTCATAAAAATACATTACCAAATAAAATGGATGAACATTTTCATGTACTATCTTATATATAAAATGTTATATTTGAACATATACACTGAAAGTATATATTTCTCTATTTCGCTCTTACATTTTTTTCTCATTCACACCCATTGCATGTAAAAGTAAATGTATTACTGTATGTTGTTATACATTTCCTACAGTGAATAGCCTCTTTATTCGGTGAAGTATATAAATGAAAATTTCCTGATATGATATCGTTCATTATTAGAACCATTTCTCCATCATAGCATCAAAATATTCTCACATCCTATGATTTTTTTACACAAAAATGGACACAATAGCTGCAAGTCCATATGTATCTAATATATTTGTTTGAGATTGATTTCAGTCATTAGGTACATAAAAAGGATCAAATCTATCAAGCCCTAGCTTGTTTTAGTGCAAGTCAAAACCAATGCAAATCCACTTTTATGGAAAACACTCCAAACCACCTTAGATTATTTTTGTAATCATTTGTATTGATGATATGACTTGTAACTAAGATGTGAAAAAATCAGGAACCCTTACTTAGAACGTTTGTCCACTCAAAAGTAATTTTTCAAAATTCATTACAAACTGTTGATAGCTCGAGATTCAAACTCGACCAATCCCTTGATGGATTTTGAGAATTCTTTGGTTTGGTTGAGTATGCCACTCACAGAGCTCAATCGATCCCTGCACTCAACAAAAATGATTTCAAGCGATTGGTTGAGTTGCACACAAGACAAACTCGACCGATGCTTCAAATTGGCTTTGGAGCATAGTTTAATTGGTCGAGTTACCTTTATGAAAACTCAGCCGACTGCACTGTATGAAAAATACAAAAAAGTGATTCCAACCATTGGAGTGTTGCAAAACTCAAATTTGTATTCGTTGCAACACTCCAAATGGTTAGAAAAGGTTCCTAAGTGTTCCTACCCTCTAGTGGACACCCTCAGTTATAAATAGGACCTCTTTGAGTTCATTCCAAGGTTGATCCTTCATGCTATTCAAGATCTTTGCTATAGTTGAGTGCATTCAACCCACTTGAGCCCCTTTCTCTCTCTTGATTACACTTCAATTCGTCATTATGAGTGAGATAAGACCTACATGAGAGATATACTTCATTGTATGCTTGTAAATCTCTCAAAGCTTCTCTTTTCCCAACCCCTTTCTTCAAGATCAAGCTGGTGAAAGCTTCTCCAAGTGAAGGAGAAGGTGCAAGCTTCTTCAAGTTGTAGAAGAAGGTGCAAAAAGCTTGTCCGAATGAAGGAGGAGGACAAGGATGAAGATTTTAGAGTAGAATGGGTAAATCCTTCAAGTATAAAGACTCATTGCAAAGAGGAGATATCCTTGGCGAAGGTGTCCAACTGGTTTTAAGAGTGGGTAAGACCTTGGTGAAGTGGAAGACTCTAGTTCCAGATAGGTAAGACCTTGTTTGTAAGGTTATTGGCTCCCTTGACCTCAAAGGGAAGCTGGATATCCTTATCCTAGAAAAAGAAAGTCAATTGTATGTCTTATAATGGAATATAAGTATACATAGGTTGCAAGATCCTAGGGCTTGACCTCTCTAGGTAGTGGACTGACTCTCTCCTAGTTTAAAGAGTGGAACCACTCTAAATAGCTTGTTCAAGTGCTTGTTTCAATCTCTCTCATCCTTGATATGCATGTTTAGATTGCCATCAAATTCACTATTTGCAATTGTGCCTAGTTGAAGTAACTTGAAGGTCTAATGAATCTTGTGCAAGTATTTTTTTATCTCTATTCACCCCCTCTAGAGACATTTGATCCAACAAGTGGTATCAGAACCACAATCTTCTTCGAAACATCTCCCACGAGACAAGAAAATGGGCGACTTACTTGGGTCCCTCAACCTAGAGGGAGGCTTCTCCATGAAACCCTCATTCTTTGACGACACAAATTTTCTTTATTGGAAACGGTGAATGCAGTTCTACCTTCAAGGTATGAACTGACGACATGTGGAAAGTGATGATTCTTCCATACAAGGAGCTAGTGGGTGATGTAGCTACTTGGTATGAAGCTACACTCAAGAAGGCACAACTCAATGCCAAGGCCATAAGCATAATCTATGTTGCCTTCACTCCCTTTGAGTTCAACTGAATCTCATCTTGGGACACAACCCATGAGATTTGGAACAATTTTTGCATTATCTATGAAGGCACACAACAAGTCAAAGAGTCAAAGATCTACATGCTCAATGGATTACTTGAAAACTTCAAGATGGGTCAGAAGGAAAGAGTTTCCGAGATGTACACAAGGCTCAACACCATCATCAATGGGCTTGCTTCTTTGGGCCATACCTTGGATAGAGGAACTATCAACTCCAAGATCCTAAGTTCTCTTCCTAAGAGATGGGAACCCAAGATGACTTCCATTGAAGAAGTTAGAAGTCTTGGTGACTTAGCCACCGAGGAGATCATTGGAAACCTTCAAGTTCATGAGCCAAGGCTAGACAAGCAAGAAGAAGATGACAAGCAAGAGGAGAAGGAATCAAAGAAGATCAAAGACAATGCCTTCAAAGATCAAGTGGAGGCAATAATTCTCCAATAAAATGTGTTTGTCGGCACTCTCCACCCTCCTCAAGTGAAGATGATGGCCCTAATGATCATGAAGCAAACTACTCTAAGGGAAAGCACTTCAAGGGAAAGTCTTCCTCATCCTCTACTCCTAGATGCTATGAATGTGGACAAAAGGGACACTACAAAAATGAGTGCCCCAAGGCAAAGAAGGCCTACCATAAGAGCAACCACAAGAAGAGGATGACTATAAGAAGTAAGGAAAGTAAAAGAGGAACTATAAGAAGGATAAGAGGAGCAAGGATGCAACACATGCAACTTGGGAGGAATCCTCTTCAAATGGTTCAAGCTCCGATGAAGGTGAATGACATCTTGCACTCATGGCCTCTACAAGTGAAGAAATTGGTGAGATAAGTGAAGTAAGCTTGCACGAGTTATCCAAAGAAACTCTTATTGATATGCTAAATGCTTCCCGTTACTCTTATTCCAAATTCAAGTCTAAAAATAAGAGGTTAGAAAAGATCATAGATGATTTATATGCTAAAATATATACTCTTGATCAAAATGAGAAGTTACATCTTGATAGCATTGATTCCTTGCAAGGGCAGTTTCTTGACCTTGAGCTCCAAGGCAATGGAGTTGAAGTAGATAATGGTATCTACCTTAAGAACATCAATAATCTTAAGGAAAAAAACCAAGCTCTAGTAGATGAGCTTGCTTTACTTAGAACTAAAAATGATGATCTTAAGCTTGCTTGTGATTCTACTAAGGATCAAAATAGAATTTATCTTGATTAACTTGTTATGCTTAGAACTGAGAATTTTTGATTGCTTTCTCAAGTTAATGATCTTTCTTCTAGACCTTTATTGCCTAGTCCTGAAGTTGTTGTTCTTACTTTATAAAAATATTCCTATATTACTAAATCCCTCTATTAGGAGGTCGACTTACTTCATGTACAAGATGACATTGCTAGCTTATCTTCTACTTTCATTACTCTTAGTGATGATAATCACAAACTAAGAGCTTCCTTGTAGAAATTCCTCAAAGGGAAGAAATCTCTAAAGGAATTTATAGATCACTCTACCAAACAAGTTGGTACTAGTGGTTTGGGATATTTAGGGGGAGCTTCAAAGAGTAAGAGAAAGGGAAAGGGTAAGAAAAAGAGCAAGAGACCTCCTATCTTCCATGGAGACTCTTATAGCTCTAAGAACCCCATGGTTTGTGTACATTGCAAGAGTGATGAACATTACTCTACTTATTGTCCTTATAGAGAGAAAGGGACCAACCCAAAGATGAAATTTGTCCTCAATATAATACCGGATCCAAAGTTTGAGTTGGGAATTGACATCTTCCTTTCTTGTAGGTAAAAGGAGAATGGATTGTTGATGTTGATTATTGATTGTAAGGCCCCTAACCTAGCTTATGCATGAGTATTCTTGCTTTGCTTAATTATATTCTTTAAACCTTAATATAATACTTTTTGATGTTATTGGAACATGTGACAATCTTATGTTTTCAGTTTGGTCCTATTTGGATGATGTTTGAGCTTTATATGCATCTTTTGGACCAAGTTGCAATTTACCCATGTTGAGGGGTTTAGCTTGCAATTTGTCACAAGTTGAGTGTCCCCTTAGTATTTAGCATCATGAAAGAGAGAATTATGCTACGAGGCACCTTGTTGGACCTTGGATGATGAAGTGGCATCATGTGGTGATGCTAGGGTTTTCTAGGCTTTGTAGTTTGAGTTTGGTTGAGTGTTGCGACCTATGTCTTGACCATGTTGGTGTGTCTTGAGTGTGTTTTGATCGAGACATCTTCTTTCAGTGATGTTTTCTCCACCTTGGTGCCCTAGATGTGGTTAGGTTGAGATGGTTCTTTCCTAGTGATGTGTTTCGACCATGATGATGAGGTGGGCTTTTGTTATGGTCGATACATGATTGTTTGATTCTTGTTTTGACCCCTTGATGTGTTTCAATCGAAACTAGTGTGTTGGTGACCTAAGTGGTTGATACCCAACATTGGTTGTATCACCATGTGTTGTATACAAGTGTTTAGTGGTTGCATGTTAGTTTTTTTTGTGGACAAGTGACCCTTTGGTGCTCTCTTGTGTTGACACCTCATCCCTACCTTATTTCCCTTCTCGTTTGGGTATACAACCACTTTATCCTTCTTGCAAGTATTCTTTTTTTTGGGCCCTCCTTCTTCTTCCTTCTCTTGTGTTTGACCTTGGATCTTTGAGGAGCAAAGAAGCACTGATCTAGGTTCTTTGGAGGTAGATCAACCTTGCATGTGGTGCTTTAGAGATTGATCACCTTCCTTGTGGTGATTCTTGAAGGTTTCTCTTCTTGGTATGTGGTTCTACCTTCTTGATCACACTTTTCCTGTGGAATCCTACCTTCCTTTTTCTCCTTTCTTGGCCAAAGACTATGGATCATCCATGGTGGTCGTCTTGGGAGAAGCTCCTCATGATAAGGGTCATAGACTATGTTTGACATGGTGGTACCCAAATGAGAGGAAGTTTTGTTCTCTTCTCCTTTCTTCTTTTGGTTCAGCCTAGGGTTTCTTACCCTTTTTCTTGATCTTTCCTTTGACCATTGTGTTCTTCTCTTTTGAGGTGATCTTGTGGCTGAAGTTTTGATCTAAGTTGGAGTAACTTCTTCTCTCTTGGAGCCTTTGATCTTGGAGCATGGATCTCTACATAAGGCGGGTTATATAACTTCCCCCTCTTCTATTTTAGCACTATAATCTTGCTTTTATGTTGATGTTTCTATATCTAGAATGTGATCTTAACATGCTAGAAGATATTATTATGATTTAGGGTTTGAGCAGTGATGGTAATCCCATGATATTTGCTTCTAATCCTAAACCCTAATTTCCTTGTACTCAATTTTGAGATGAATGTGAGATAAATGGTTTCTCTTTCCCTTGATCTATGAATTCCATCAACATGCATATGGTACGAAATACCTTAGTGTAACATGGGGTTTTGGTGATATTTTGCATGTGTTGAACGTGAGTTTATCTCTCTTACATAAGGTTCTTTCATGGCGATCTCCATGGTGCATATTTAGGGTTTTGGTGACCGCCTTAGTATGGAGTTTTTCCACCTTAACGATGATAAGTTTTCTTTGATGATAATATTCTATTTTGACTGTGTTTCCTCCCTATTTTGAACACGATTAATTGCCTTTGTGGTAGTTTGACCTTGGTGGTCACTACACCTTTGCTTTAGTCATGGTCGACACATATGTTTGTTAAGTGATGGTTGACGTGACAATCCTACATGTATTACCATCCTTGGTTTCATCAACATGATGTGGTTCAGTCCTTATGTTTTTATTGAGGTTGAAGCTTGGTCTTCTTCCACCTAGTCAATTTCTTGAAGGTTCATGTTGAAGTTCGGATTTCAAGACCTTGATGCTCATCTTAGTTTGAAGTTTTCCATCTTGTTGATGATGAGTTTCCTTGATGTTAGCCTTCTGTTCTGAACATGGTTTGTCTCTATTTTGAAGTTGGTTATGTGCCCTTGTGGTATCTTGACCTTGGTGGTTGCTACACCATTTTTTTGGTTTTGGTCGACACACACATGACCTTCAATTTTGGTCATGATGCTTTGGGTTGTTTCAGTAAAAAGACATGGCTTTTATACCTTGGGATGTGACTCACTTGTGTTGTGATTGTTGTATGCCTATTTTATGTGGGGTGGACAAGACACTCATCTTTTTTTTTTTTTACCATGACACAAGCTTTGAGTGCTTTGGTTCAATGGTGTAGTGTAGTGGGTTGCTACATATATGACATCCTTTGTTATGTTCAAAATCCTAACCCTAGGGTGGTCGAGGCAGTTGTTCTTGTGTTGGCTGTGAGACCTACTTTGTGAGTTATTATTTTGGTCGTGACATGTGCTTTTGTGGGGGTCGAGACATGTGCCTTTTCTTGTAGTCACAACACTTATTTTGAGAGTGGCCGTGACACATGTTTGATGGGTGGTTGATACACTCACTCGAGTGCATAGTCGTAACACAAGTGGAACCTTGTAAGGTTGTTACATATGTGCATTACATGTTGGTTGATACCTAATGCTATTTGGATAGTTGATTAACCAAGTTAATAATGATATTCTAATCTTAGTTTGATCCAAGGAAGTGGGAGATGACATAATTAGGGTTAGGTGATTGATTTATGATATAGAACCATAATTGGCTATACATGTAACCTAATTGTCTATACATGTAACCCTAACCCTAATGTTGGGAAAGATGATGCATTTTCTTGTCCCATTTGAAGTGATTACCACATTATGATGTTTCCTCTCTCTTATTTATGAACCCCTAACCTTGTAGGTGAAATGAATGTCATAGCTTGTGAATTCTATGATGATGGTTATGAGCCTTATGAGGCATGTTGAGATAATGATGAGACACAAGATATATGATGTGATGGGTCTTATGACCTGGCCGAGGATTAATGCCTAGAGTGAGGTGTTATCCTCCAATGATGTTATTGAGGGATTGACATCCCATAGTGATGTGACATTGATGATGGCCTTGTGATTGATAGCGCTACAAGTATCATGTGATGATGTGACAAGTTCACACCTTATACATTTTATATCTTCTGAAGTTGTATTATGCCCTTATCTTTGTAGAGTTTTTTTAGGGTTTGTACATTGTAACTTGATTGATGCTAAAATATACCCAATTGGACTAATTAATCAAGTGAAACCCAAATTGTGTAGTCTCCCTATGCCATAGATCCATCTTCAACGTCAGTACTTGTTGGATGGTGAAATAAGTTCTCCCTTAGTTGAAGCTTAGATTCGTATACTATTGAGTGTATGCATTTCACCAGATTGGCTGCGATCGTACCCTAGAAGAAGAACGGTCGAGGTGGGATCTCAATGATGTGATACAATATATGTGTTTGATATCTTTTGAGTATGGTTGTGGTCATACTTTGGCAAGAGCGTGACTGTGATCGTAACTCAGTTTCACTAGCGCAGTGACCTATATACCAAGGTGGGCTAGGCTATTTTATAGTTGGACTTGACATGTCACTACGACAGAATCAGACTGACCGAGGGTGTGAAGAGATCATAGGAGTCCGTCTCCTCCTAGATCTTGTATGGAAATAATTTCAACTTAGCAGTGGCCAGTTGGATCATGAGTGGTATACCTCATCTCCTCATGGAATAATAAAAGACGTAATACAACCATGTAGTGCTTTGCTTAGGGTCAGATACAAATAACATTGGATGACCCCTTTGCCTTATCTTTGTACAGATTTATTGAATTATAATGTGGTAAGATAAATCAACTGTTATACAGTCTCTTCATATTCCTTCTTAAAGTATTAAATGTTCTACTGCTTAGTGATAACTGCCTAGTTTATTTAGTTTGCTTTATCAGTTTGATACCTAGGATTTAGCTGTATCTGCTCACCTTAGTAATAATGATACCTTCCTGCTTTAGTTTTCTTGTGTTTAAAATAGATGTTGGTGGAGAGTTATATCCATCATTGGGATGTTTTGTCTCACCCCGTGGGTTTCCACAACATTTGGGTAGACATGTATGCTGAGATAGAGATCGTACTGTTGAAGCTAATAGTAAGGGGAGCTATATCTTTTTGGATCATGGACATGCAACTAGTGTCCAGTAATAGAGTCCTATGTTTTGTCCCTTTACTCTCAGGTCCTTGGGGGAGGGGTTATAGACGTTGTACATTCGTTTGAGTTTTTGGACTATACCATGGTGGTACAGATATGTTTTGTATACGTGAACATATTATCATATGCAACAGGTTGTAACTAGTTAACTAGTGAACAATGATATGTAACATATTTTGGTATGAATGAAATATAAGTGGTACCAGTCCTATGGATTTATATATGATGCTTTCAGCTTAAGGTGCCTTTATGTGATCAATTTTAATTTACCCTATTATGTGGCAATGTGGTTATTAGTGATAATTCCACACTTTGTTTTGAGTAATCTGGCTTTGTGTGACAATGGGTGTCACATTTGGTGGTATCAAAGCTCTAGGTTTGCTATGTCTATAGGTATACTAGGAATTAGGACTAGGATGATGTCTAAGTTGAGAACATGACATAAAACATGGTGCATACTGCCTAATCTCAGTACTTGAGTGAAACTATTGAAGAGAAGGTAAGTATGGAACTCTTAGATTGTTATCTTTCTAATTACTCTGATCAAGTAGTCATTCTAAAAAAAATCTAAAGAGCATAACAAATTAGGAATCATGATGCTAATACCTTCATCTTTCCCTAAAACAAGAAGAGGACTACATTGTAACTTATCAAAACTTGAATATCTGATAATTATAAGAAGAAGATGTGACACCCTGAAACCTAAACCTGAATACAAATAAGCTATGAGAAGTCCTTGAAGCTATAATTTCAAGGAGGTTGTGAAGAAAGAGACGGGTCAATCTGTGTTAATGAAGTAAGTCAAGGTCTAAAATACACATAAAATGAAGAGAATTCTTGAGATAAGTATGATGTGAAGAGACAAATGGGAACAATGATAAAATGAATGAGTGAAATCTGAGCTAACCTCAGACCAACTTGTGTGAGTAAGGAAGTTCTAAACTACAAACCTTCATTACATATGAAAGAATTAAAGATAGGAGATCCCTATTTAATGAAGAAAATGTGAAATATGATGGTCTACCTCTTCGTAAGGGGTTGAAAAAAAAACAAGAGAACATACATGAGAATGATGAACAAATAACCAAGACTAAGTAATGAGATATTTTAATCTTGATAATTCCTATGATGATGATAAGGAAACCAAGATGAAAAAGGTAAAATGACACATAAGAGAGTTGGTAACCCCTTCCCCTTGATAGGAACCCCTATGAAGTACTGTGGTGTCTAGGGAAGTGTGGTCCCTTGTGTTCCTTCTTTCTTGGAACACAACATTCAAGTATATCATATACCACTTGATATGAATGGTATCAACGTAATCCTTGGATGGATACTTGGGTAGAATTGGGTGGTCTTGGAATGTAGATCCAAGGTAAATGTGATTATGGATGATGATGTTCCATGGATCTTCCAAGATGATAGGAAGATTCTCTAGATGTGTCTGGTATCGGCTATGACAACAGAGGAGCTGATGAGATGTGATGTGATTTTGACATATATGATAGATACCAATGCAAGGAGTCCTAGTATCCATGATGTGCCAGTTGTATGAAAGTTTGAGGATGTGTTCCTTGATAAGTTCCAGGTGACCTATAGTACGAACACTATATAGGATGATGCCATCTAAGATGTAAGAGTTGAAGAGCCAGTTGCAATATCTGCTTGAGAAACAGTTTTGTCAGGCCGAGCACATCTCCTTGGGATGCTCCCATTTTATTCATGAATAAGATAGATGGACACATCCTTCTTTGACTACCAATAGTTGGACAAGGTAATGATTAAGAACAATGTCCTTTTCTATGTATAAGACAATCTGTTTGACCAGTTGTGAGGTGTTGTAGTCTTCTTCAAGATAGACTTGAGGTCGGGATCAGTTGTGGATCAAGGTAGATGACATACCAAAGTCAACTTTTAGGACACCGTATCATCATTATGTGCTTGCGGTTATACCATTTGGGCTAACCAAAACACTGATAACGTTCATGGACTTGATGATTAGAGTGTTCATGACCTATCTAGATCAGTTTGTGGTGGTATATATAGATGACATCATGATCTACTCCAGAGGTAGCTTTCTATGGGTATGTGATATCTTCTTGTGGAGTATGTGTAAGACCAGAAGAAAATAGAGCCAACGATTGAGTGGGAATAGCCTAAGGCATCTACATGAGGTTATTGAGGACTTTAGCATAGTGGCGCTACCCCTAACAAACTTGATGAGGAAAGGTGTACTGTTAATCTGGGATGATAGGTGTCAGCATTCTTTCATACTTTTAAAGGAGAAGCTGACTAGTGCACCAGTGTTAGCACTGCCAAAATAGGGGAAGTGTGGCAACACATCCCACTATCACATAGACAGTGAGGTGTTACGCGGAAACGTGCAGAAAACACCATAACCACGGATTACTGAAACATGGGTTAATTAAAACCGATTGCGGAAAGCTGATAAACTAAGAAACCATAACATATAGGTCCTCGTCCTGTAAGGAAACATGTTATATAAATATATACAAGCCTTGATACGTGACCACATCTTAGAGTAACATATGTCTATCCATTATGTGAGTTCATCACCTATTAAATATATACATAAAGGCCCACATCTGGCCCGCAGCAGGATATACAAAACATCGACGATTATACATCGTGAAGCAATGTCAAACACCTCCAAGGACCTGAGAGTACAAGGGTGACTCTAAGACTCTACTACAAAACATCCAAAACAGCAACATATCCATCACTTGCCTTCTACTACTCATCTAGTTGCTCGGCCGCAACTCCGCGACCACCGCCACGTCTAGCTCAAACACCTGAAAACCCAGCGGGGGGAGACAATCAAACATTGTCCCAGCGAGAAACATAACTCCCCGCTGAAACTATAAAACCAGAAGGATAAAGCAACATCAAAAGATAAATAGTAAAACGTAGAATAATAACAGTCTATACCGCAAGGCTATTTGTACCATCAAGCTTACCAGGATGTATGGAAAACATATCATCAACTGGCTCTTTATGGAACATGATTATTAAGATAATATATATTGCCACATAACATGAGGAACATATAAGTAACTGTATGTATAGCAAGGTTAACTACGCAAACAAGGCCTCAATCAATGTTCCGTGTTTTGCCTTAAGCAATAAATACTATTCGGCTGGATTACATATTTTTATGCCCTGAGGAAGTGAACCGTACCTTTCAAATCCAACCGACGGCTGTGAAACCCGGAGTCGGTGCCATACAAGGTCACATGGAAGAGCCGGACTCCATGACCTCCCACCTCGTGGTCAGTGCACGAGTACAACACAAGCAGGACCGCAGTCTCATGCTGAAGTGGTCTTAGCCACAGGGTCAGGCTACCCTCTACCTAGCCCGCCTCGGTACAGGTATTGACGCTAGTGAAACTAAGCTACGAGCCTGTTCACCGTGCTCTGAGCCATGAACGCATTCATGCTCCACATATCACATATCCTGAGCCATGGGCATGTTCACCATGCTCTTCACATACTTGGGCTACGGGCCTAAATCCGCACCCTGGAGTCTACAACCGAAGTTGCACTCATACCTCCTCACTTTAGGCTAGGAGGAACCTCGCATATTCAACAATATGCACTCCAGGTTAACCCGTAGGAGAACCCATTTCACCATCACCAGCTCCTGACGATGATGGATCTATGGCTAGGGCAACTACATGATATATTCCACTGTGATTAATTAGTATCTTTTATGTGGATTGCAAGATTCAACCAAGTTGTATAACATGCAAACTATATCAACATATACAGTATGAAACTCAACAGTATGCTTTCATTGTAGTCAACATCATCCTGATCCATCACAAGGATCCCTATTACATGTTATCACTTGGCCTCTTGCCATTCATCCAGATCCATCTCAAGGATCATCACATACCATGGGATCTCAATCCCTCATCATATACTGCCACTGCCTCTCAAGGCTTACATCATCATCACGAGTAACTTATCAAAGCAGTATTACTCATCATATATACCTCAAAGCCTTTTACTTGGCTAAGCTTCACCTGCATGGTTAGTGTACACAATAATCATAGGCTTAACAGAAAGACCATGCTTATCAATATATGGTGACATTAATGATTATATATTTTATCAATTAAGCCTCAACTTGTGATTATGAGCTCAGGTTTCATCATCAAGCAAACCACATTACATGCTTACCATTATCTCAGCTTTATACAGATAATCAAGATAATCACATACGTGGGTAAAGGCATATGCATTACATAAACAAGCTTTACCATATCAATTACCATCAAAAGCCACCATCATGACTAACCAGATACATGCACACAACTTAGCATCGATGTGGTCTACTATATCATGCACATCCAGGGTTACTACCAAAACCAATCGTGATGCAAGATCAACATATCGATTCTATAAAGGGCATGACCCTCACCAAAAGCACCCAATACCCTTACCATAGGTGATATCGGGCAGCGCATCCCCATCTATCATCCAACCCCTAAGGATAACGGGAAACACTTGGGTATAATGCACAACACTGCGTCGTGCTCTACGTGTATCTCGGTAACGCTGTGTCGTGTAGGGTGTGACGCGCTCTCGTGCATGTCGGCATCCACCTGTATCGGGCACCAAGGTATCGTGCAACAGGAGACAACATGCAACGTTGAGCTACCAAAGCAAAGGCTGGGGTGACGCCCATCACCAGGTCACATAATGGGCTAGCAACCTCCACACCTCGTCGACACCAAGCTATACCTAAGACAGGTGTGTTGGGCAGGGTACTCCACAAGAAGCAACACCTAAAGATGTAACTCAAACAGCCATCAACCAACCTATCTATGGTCTGACGGACGTCACAGAGCAAGGAATGTGGTGTGACGCCCGTTACAGGGACCGAGAGGTATCATCCTCCACAACCACCATATCGGGCAAGGTATAACTCCCCAAGGTCATCACCATCCTCAAGCACAAGAGCACCAAACCCTAATGGGTCAAGAAGATGGCTCACCTCAATCGACTAATAAAGAGGGGTATTGCACATCATCTATCACCAAACGGATACAAGGAAAAACCCTAGAAAGAGTCACCACGATCACTAAGCTCACCCTTATAGTCCATGGTGAGAGGAGAGTGTTGCTCAAACAACTAGAACACAAGCTCACCTCTCAATTTAAACGAGAGAGGAGTGTTGCTCATGATTCTAGGACTCAATCTCACTCCTCAAGACCTAGGAGAGAAAGGAGTATTGCTCACCAAGAAACCCTAAACCACAAGGATCAGCCAACAAGAACAACTAGGCAAGAAACAAAGCTAGCAACATATAAGAACATGAAAGGAGGTAGTATAGTTAGGGTTAGGAGTTATGCAACTCGCCTTAAGCAAGCTCCAAGCTCCAAGGAAGAAGAAAGCTCCAAGGCAGGATCGGCCACCAAGCTAGCTCCTCCAAGGGTGTCGTCCACCAAGCTTGCAAGGGAGAAGGGTATCATGCACCAAGGTAGAGGAGAAAACCAAGAGACTAAAGGATCCCTAGCAAGAGGAAAAGAACACATATATAGAAGGGGATGGAGGAGAAAACAAGGTAGAACTAAGCAAGGTGTCTTCCTCCTAGGGACACTTGTCCTAGTGCACGATCCACCACTATAGAAAGCCCTAAACACATGTCCAAGGCCATTGCCACATGCAAGCATCAAGCACCAAGTGTCCACTAGTGGTGACACAAATGAGGTCAAAGCTTGGTCAAAGGTCATGGGTGTCACACCCCATGGGCAACACACTCCCTTCTTGGCCGATACAAACACTCCTGGCCAACACAAGGGTCCAACCAACCAAAGGCAAGGCACCTCAAGGCCCAAAAAGCTCAACCAAGCCCAACAGAACTCCAAGCAACGAGCCCAAGCCTTCCTCTCTACACTAGAGGAAGCAAAGAGAGAGAGGAGCACCTCACAAGGTGGCAAACTTGCTTACAAGCCCTAGACTTGGGTTATTTGCAAGTAGCACCTTCAACTCTCAACAAAGCACAACCAAACCCTAATCACTACTAAAGGTGATTAGCAAGCACCAAAGCATCAAGGTTAAGCAAAACAAATAGGGTAAACCCTAAACGAAGGTCAGGGTCCTTACAAGCTAACCCCCTTCAAGGGATTTCGTCCCCAAAATTCGAAGAGAAAAGCGAGGGATACTTCCTCCTCATCTCTTCCTCAAGCTCCCACATGGCTTCCTCAACACCACGATGATGCCAAAGAACCTTCACAAGAACCAGGTCCTTCCTCTTCATCTTCTTGACCCTTCTGTCAAGGATCACCACAGGTCCTTCACTACTACAGAAACAGCCTTTGGCATCGGTTGTTTAACCCCCTTTGGTGTCGGTTTCTGAGCGACGCCTATGTGGGCGCTGCTAAAGGTCGAACACTTCGGCGTCAGTTTTTTAACCGACGCCTATTTAACATATAGGAGTCGGTCTTTTAGTAGATAACCGACGCCAAAAGGGTTCACGCCACAGAAAACGACATCATCTAGGACACAGTGGGGTACAATAGATCAATCTTCTTCCACTGTGGGGAATCAGACGCATGTCACAGAATCCCATCATTATTTTTCTTAACATCTGCATGCCACCTCAAATTCTTCGCATCTTTCAGATTTGCAAACAAGCGTTGAAACCGTGATATTATAGGTAGATACCACAACACCTTGGCAGGAGAACCAGTTTTGGACTCCCCCGAAGTCATCACTTTTCACCGTGACGCACCACATTTTGGACAATCTTTCAAATCTACATAGTCCTTTTGAAATAATACACAATCATTCGGGCATGCGTGTATCTTCTTGGCCTCCATTCCCATTGGGCACAACATTTTCTTTACCTGGTATGTTGAGATTGGCAGCTCGTTTCCTTCAGGAAGCATTTCTTTCAACAAAGTCAACAATGAAGTGAAGCTTTTGTCGCTCCATCTATTGTTAGCTTTCAACTTATACAATCTCAACACAGCGCTAAGCTTCGTAAACTTAGCACAGCCTGTGTATAACGGTATCTTAGCATCATGCACAATGTTTCTAAAGATAGGAGGTGGATCGGTGTGCTCTACCCTACAACTATCCAGCATCGCATCAACGATGTCTGCTGGAACTGGTTCATTCACATTTACGTCATCAGAGGCAATTTATTCTTCCACCCAAGCACTGCTATCGACATCTACTAGTTTCGATTTTGAAATCTCTCCATGCCAGTGCCATTCTGTATAGCCTTGTACAATCCCATTGCACATGACATGACTTTTGATTTCCTCACCAGTGTTGACTTTCAAGTTGTTACCGCAATGCCTACATGGATAGTAGAACCTATCTGTAGGTTTTTTTCTATGTTCCTCGGCAAATCTAATAAACTGATCAAGACCAGATATAAACTCTGGGGTGCAACGATTACGAATGGACATCCATGATCTATCCATTCTATGATCAGAGAAAACAAGTATATATTAGGAAACAAGTATATATTAGGAAAAGATTAGGGTATACACTTACATCCTAAGTGTATAATGTGATGTCATTCTTATATATAATAAATGTGTACCACCTATCCCATCCTTGAACACCTAATCTCACTAGTAAGTGTATAATGTGTATTGGGTTTTCAAGAAAATTTCGGCAGCATTTCCCCGCTGTTCTCTAAGTACATATGTACTTAGAGAACAAACGGGGAAATGCTACCGAAATTTTCTCGAAAACCCAATACACATTATACACTTACATCCTAAGTGAGATTAGGTGTTCAAGAACAGTCCCAAACCGGGGACTATCCAAGATTTACTCCTAATGAGTCAATCTTGGACGGGTTTCTAGGCCAACAAACACATTTGATGTCATTCTTATATATAATAAATGTGTACCACCTATCCCATCCTTGAACACCTAATCTCACTAGTAAGTGTATAATGTGTATTGGGTTTTCGAGAAAATTTCGGCAACATTTCCCCGCTGTTCTCTAAGTACATATGTACTTAGAGAACAAACGGGGAAATGCTACCGAAATTTTCTCGAAAACCCAATACACATTATACACTTACATCCTAAGTGAGATTAGGTGTTCAAGAACAGTCCCAAACCGGGGACTATCCAAGATTTACTCCTAATGAGTCAATCTTGGACGGGTTTCTAGGCCAACAAACAAATTTGATGTCATTCTTATATATAATAAATGTGTACCACCTATCCCATCCTTGAACACCTAATCTCACTAGTAAGTGTATAATGTGTATTGGGTTTTCAAGAAAATTTTGGCAGCATTTTCCCGCTGTTCTCTAAGTACATATGTACTTAGAGAACAAACGGGGAAATGCTACCGAAATTTTCTCGAAAACTCAATACACATTATACACTTACATCCTAAGTGAGATTAGGTGTTCAAGAACAGTCCCAAACCGGGGACTATCCAAGATTTACTCCTAATGAGTCAATCTTGGACGGGTTTCTAGGCCAACAAACACAATAATAGATATGTGAATCATATCATTAAGAGCATGATTTCTTGTTAGGTCATCATAGGTCATAATAATCCACTAGAATCAATGAGCAAAAAATGTCTCATAGTGTTAAAATAGACTAGACATCTAATTAAGAACAAATAATAAGACAAAGTTAATTTAGCTCAATTAAATGGAACAGAGTCAAAGGAAAAATTGTAAAATGATTTTCATCGAGTTAATTTAGCTGGCCATTAAATGGAACAGAGTCAATTAAATGGAACAAAGTTAAATGGAACAAAGGAACCCTATAAAGATGTTTGAATGAATCTAAACTAATAAATTTGATTAGAATCTGAAAAGAGTCAATTAAATGGAATAGAGTCAATTAAATGAAACTAACAAAGTTAATTTAGCTCAATTAAATGGAACGGAGTCAATTAAATGGAACAGAGTTAAATGGAACAAAGAAACCCTATAAAGAACCAATTTCACGCCTGGGTAGGTCGGCAGGTACCTGGGCAAACGAGCAGGGCGAGGTCGAGCTGGTCGAGTACGTGGGCGGCGGCGACACCGGCGAGCTCCAGAACCACCGGCACAAGTCAGGCAGGTAGCGGCAGCGACTCCGACGAGCAGGGAGCGGCAGGCGACGGCGGGCAGGCAGGCAGTGGAGAAAGAGCTACAGGCAGGCGGCGGCGGGCAGGCAGGCGGAGGAGAAGGAGCGGCGACACGTCGGTGAGCAGCAGCACAGGAGAAGGGAGTGCGGAGAAGAAGAAGAAGGCAACAGCAGTGGCGGCGCGGCAACGCTGTCGTGGAGAAGAAGGAGTAGAGAAAAAGGGAAATCGGCGGCGACAGCAAAGAAAAAGGGCAATCGGCTCGCAATGAAACAGAAGAAAGGGGAAGAGTCAGGCATCGCGGGATACTAAGTTCCCAAATAGCGTCGGTTGTTTAAAACAACCGACGCTAAAGATGTTTAGGCGTCGGTTGTTTTAAACAACCGACGTCCAATTGGACGATATTTTCACGAAATTATTTGGCGGGAACCACTTTCAGCGTCGGTTATAAAAGGATAACCGACGCTGAAAGTGACACTTTTCGCGCAAATTTCCATCGCACATACGCGTCGGTTTTTTATCTACATAACCGACGCTGAAAGTGACACTATTTTTTTTGCTCGAAAATTGGATTTCGCGGGCGACTTTAAGCGTCGTTTTTTTATAAACAACCGACGCTGTATTCAAAGCGGTACCCGTGTCTGGTTGGTCTTCGAATATAGACGTCGGTTTGCCTAAATAACCGACGTCTAATATTATAGGCGTCAGTTTTCCTAAAGAACCGACGCCCAGAAAAGTGACACTGAATGCTGTTTCTGTAGTAGTGCTTCCTCGTAGGTCACATCTTCATCAAGCTCCACTTCGATTGGCTGTATCACTGTTCCCGAATATGGATGGCTTTTCTTCAACAAATTGACATGGAACACTGGATGTAACCTGTGCAACTCTGGGGGCAACTCCAACTCGTAAGCTACCTTGCCAACACGTGCTATAACTGGGTAAGGCCCCATATACCTGGGAGCTAACTTACCCTTCCGACCAAACCTTAGCACACCTTTCCACGGCGAGACTTTAAGATACACTTTGTCTCCTACCTAGAACTCCAAAGGCCATCGAGTCTGCATAAGACTTCTGCCTGTCCTGTGCCACTTTCATCTGTTGTTGTATTACTTTGATCTTTTATGTTGTCTGCTGAACTAACTCAGGACCCAAAAGTTGATATTCACCAGACTCATACCAACACAAAGGAGATCTGCACTTCCTTCCATATAAAGCCTCATAAGGAGCCATGTCAATGCTCCGCTGATAACTGTTGTTGTAGGCAAACTCTATCAAACTGAGATGCACATCCCAACTGCCTAGGAACTGCAAAACACAAGCTCGGAGGAGATCTTCTAAAGTCTAAATAGTCCTCTCAGACTGTCCATCTGTATGTGGGTGGAAGGTGGTACTAAACCTAAACTGCGTTCCCAACACTTTGTGCAAATATTCCCAGAAATGACTCGTGAACTGGGGACCTTTGTCGGAAACTATTGTTACTGGCACACCGTGTAACCATACTATCTGATTCACATATACTTGAGCGAGATTTTCGGCTGTATACGTTGTCTTTACTGGTAGGAAATGAGTAGACTTCGTCAATCTGCCCACTATCACCCAAATGGAATCATGATTCCTAGTTGTCCTGGGTAGACCAACTACGAAATCCATGGTTATATAATCCCATTTCCACTGTGATATCGGTAAGGGTTGCAACGTACCTGCCGACTTCTGATGTTCAACCTTCACTTGCTGACATACCACACATCTAGCCACGAACTCAACTACATCTTTCTTCAAGTCGAGCCACCAATACAAATCCTTCAGACTATGATACATCTTGGTGACACCTGGATGCATAGCATATATCGATGTGTGTGCTTCCTCGAGCACTAACTTCCTCAGATTGTCATCATCTAGAACCACCATCCTATCACGATAGCAAACTAGCCCATCCTCGGACTCATGGAACCCATCACTCTTTTCACTGTCGAACTCTGATATGATCAACTGTACTGCATTATCTGTCTGCTGTGCATATTTGATCTGCTGTCTCAACGTAGGCTTGACTTGCATCTATGCTAAAAGTCTAGTTAACAAGGAAACTTCCATCTATACATTCATTTGCCGCAAATAAACAAACATATCCCATCTATGGCATACCAGGGAACTCAACTGTGCCTTCTTTGAAGAAAGAGAAGAAGACTTTCTACTAAGCGCGTCAGCTACCACATTCACCTTACCCGGATGATACTCGATAGTGCAGTCGTAATCATTGATTAACTCCATCCATCGACGCTGTCGCATGTTCAACTCTTGTTGCGAAAAGATGTACTTCAGATTCTTATGATCCGTAAAGATCTGACACACTTCCCCATATAGATAATGTCTCCAAATCTTTAGCGCATGAACCACTATTGCTAACTCCAAATCATGAGTCAGATAGTTCTCCTCATGTTTCTTAAGCTGTTGCGAAGCAAAAGAAACCACATGATCTTCCTGCATCAGCACACAACCTAAACCTTTCTTGGAAGCATCACAGAAAACAACATAGCCCTTTCCAGGCTCTGGCAGGATTAACACTGGAGCACTGGTTAGCTTATCCTTCAACCTTTGGAAAGCTCGTTGGCTTCGATCATCCCAAACAAAAGGTACATCCTTTCTAGTCAACTTTGTCATTGGAAACGCAATCGCACTGAAGTCCTTGATAAACCTCTGGTAGTATCCTGCTAAACCAAGGAAACTACGAACTTCAATCAGCGTCTTCGGCTGTTCCCAATCTGCAACAGATTCCACCTTTCTCAGGTCTACTTTGACTCCTTATGCAGATATCACATGACCCAAGAAAGTCACTTCTTCCAACCAGAATTCACACTTACTAAAATTGACATACAACTGATGTTGACGAAGAAGAGTCAATGCTAGATGAAGATGTCGCTCATGCTCTCACCTGTCCTGACTATAGATCAAAATGTCATCTATAAAGACTACGACAAACTGATCTAAGAACAGATGGAACACTCTATTCATCAGGTCCATGAAAGCAGCAGGTGCATTGGTTAGCCCAAACGGCATAACCACAAACTCGAAGTGACCATACCTTGTTCTGAAAGCTGACTTTGGTATGTCATCCGCCTTAATCCTCAACTGATGGTAACCGGACCGTAGATCGATCTTCAAAAACATTGTAACACCACACAACTGATTGAACAAATCATCTATCCTCGGTAACGGGTACTTGTTCTTGATCGTGACTTTGTTCAACTATCGGTAGTCTATACACAAACACATCGATCCATCCTTTTTCTTGAAGAACAACACTGGAGCACCCCAAGGAGACGTACTCGGTCAGATGAAACCTTTCTCCAACAACTCTTGTAACCACTTCTTAAGCTCTACCATCTCTACTCGAGCCATCCTATACGGTGTCTGCGCAACTGGATGCGTTCCTGGAACCAGATTGATCTCGAAATCAATCTCCCGGGGTGGAGGAACACCAGGAAACTCATTAGGGAACACATCGGAAAACTCTCGGACAACAGACACCTCCTCAAGACTAGGACCTTTCGCCTTGGTAGCCACAATGGTATCCACAACATGAGCTAGAAACACCTTACATCCTTGACGTAGAAACTTCTCTGCCACCATGGCTAATACCAAACATGTCAGAAGAATCTTCCTATCTCCCTGGAAGATCCACTTCTCTCCCGCATCATCAAACACAGCCTGCTTGGAACCACAGTCCAAAACAACCTTATACTTCTCTAAGGTATCCATTCCAAGGATAACATTGAAACCATGCATATCAAGTGGTATAAGTTCCACTTGGATGCGGTGTCCCGAAAAAGACAAGACACAAGATGGACACTCTTCTCGAAGCATCGAGCAACCATCAAGAGGGGTTTCTAACAACAAACTATCCTTCTTACGACTAACAGGTAAACAACTGTTTTCAAGCATACTATAGGCGATAAAAGAGTGCGTAGCACCCGGGTCAACCAGAACAAATATAAAGCAAGAAGACATATCAGAATGAAATAAATCCATCTGACCTGTCACCACTCGCGGGTTGACTATTGCCTCTGGCTGATTCATAGCATAGAATCGAGACGTTGCTTGCTATCCACGTCCTCTACTTCCTTGAGCAGATGATCCCGCTTGAGATGATTGACCGCGTCCTCACCCTCTGTTACTACTAGGATGCTGTCTATATGATCCTTGTTGATTCTGTCTTGGCTACTGTGTCACTTCAACATCTCTGTTCGGGCAATTCAACCTGAAATGCCCGATCTGACCACACAGATGGCATGCCCTATCTTCAAACTGTGGCCTAGATGGTCCTGTCACTGCCACTGAAGATGTACTATGTGCCTTAGACGATGAAGAAACATAACCTCTTCCCTTACTCAGAGACCACTATGACGGTACACTAGAACCTCTCATCACAAAAGGTGTTGAAAACCTGGGCTTCTTGAAGCCACCAAACCTTTGTCCCTGGAACTGAGAAGGCCTTTTATGAGACATGGATTCTCTTTTCTCCCTTACTGACCTTTCAATCCTCTGGACAGATTCCACGAATGTGGCAAACCGTTCTCAGTTCTCCAATGCAGAAGCAGGTGTTGTCAGTTCAGCACTCAGACCCTTCTCAAAGCGTCTGATCCGCTATTCATCTGTCGCCGCCATGTGAGGACAAAACCTCAGCAGGTCCATGAACTTGGATTCACACTCGGTGATGTTCATCGTTCCTTGTCACATGCACTCGAACTGACTGATCTTCTCATCCAGATACGTATTCAAAAAGTATCTACTGACGAACTCGCACTGGAAAACATCCCAACCGATCACCTCACCAGGTCGCTTCTCCTCTTCGATGGTCCACCAGTGACTAGCACTACCCTTCAGAAGGTAGACAACGTGCTTTACTTTGTCTGCTTCAGGGATGTCGAGGATCCAGAAAGCCTTCTCAAGACTTGTCAGCCACAGATCTGCATCCGCTGGATCAGCCGTTCCAGCATAATCCGAAGCTCTGACTCGGCAAAGCCGCTCGAAGGTCTTCCCAATACCCGATGCTTCACCATGGGGAGCCTGTGCTCTCAGCGGAGGCACTAGAAATCGCTCAACCATGAGATTCATCGTAGCCATCATCTGCCCCATAAGCTGTTGATAGGCAGGATGTTCAAGAATGGATGGGTTAGGTTGGGGGACCTCAGGCACCCGATCTTCATGTGCCTGCCCAAAAGCTCCATCAACTGATGCAACATCGCTGTACTCAGGAGCATGTTCTTCATGGTTTCCAGACATCTTGACTTTTCTTCCACTGTGGGCAGAAGATGATCATAAGAAAATCTGGACAACTCACAAGAACAGACTCAACCTAGTCCTAAATCCCTGTAGACTCAGTGAACCTAGAGCTCTGATACCAAAACTTGTGGCAACACATCCCACTATCACATAGATAGCGAGGTGTTACACGAAAACGTGCGGAAAACACCATAACCACAGATTACTGAAACATGGGTTAATTAAAACCGATTGCGGAAAGCTGATAAACTGAGAAACCATAACATATCGGTCCTCGTCCTGCAAGGAAACATGTTATATAAATATATACAAGCCTTGATACGTGACCATATCTTAGAGGAACAACTATCTATCCATTATGTGAGTTCATCACCTGTTAAATATATACATAAAATCCCACATCCGGCCCACAACAAGAATACAAAACATCGACGATTATACATCGTGAAGCAACCTCAAACACCTCCAAGGACCTGAGAGTACAAGGGTGACTCTAAGACTCTACTACAAAACATCCAAAACAACAACATATCCATCACTTGCCTTCTACTGCTCGTCTAGCTGCTCGGCTGCAACTCCGCAACCACTGCCACGTCTAGCTCGAACACCTGAAAACCCAGCGGGGTGAGACAATCAAACATTGTCCCAGCGAGAAACATAACTCCCCGCCGAAACTATAAAACCATAAGGATAAAGCAACAATAGAATATAAACAGTAAAACATAGAATAATAACAGTCTATACCGCAAGGCTATTCGTACCATCAAGCTTACCAGGCTGTATGGAAAACATATCATCAACTATCTCTTTATGGAACATGATTATTAAGATAAGATATATTGCCACATAACATGAGGAACATATAAGTAACTATATGTATAGCAAGGTTAACTGCGCAAGCAAGGCCTCAATCAATGTTCCACATTTTGCCTTAAGCAATAAATACTATTCGGCTGGATTACATATTTTTATGCCCTGAGGAAGTGAACCGTACCATTCAAATCCAACCGACGGTTGCGAAACCCAGAGCCGGTGCCATACAAGGTCACATGGAAGAGTCGGACTCCACGACCTCCCACCTCGTGGTAAGTGCACGAGTATAACACAAGAAGGACCGCAGTCTCATGCTGAAGTGGTCTTAGCCACAGGGTCAGGCTACCCTCTGCCTAGCCCGCCTCGGTACAGGTATCAGCGCTAGTGAAACTGAGCCACGAGCCTGTTCACCGTGGTCTGAGCCATGAACGCATTCATGCTCCACATATCACATATCCTGAGCCATGGGCCTGTTCACCATGCTCTTCACATACTTGGTCTACGGGCCTGAATCCGCACCCTGGAGTCTACAACTGAAGTTGCACTCATACCTCCTCACTTTAGGCTTGGAGGAACCTTGCATATTCAACAATATGCGCTCCGGGTTAACCCGTAGGAGAACCCGTTTCACCATCACCAGCTCCTGACGATGATGGATCTATGGCCAGGGCAACTACATGATATATTCAACTGTGATTAATTAGTATCTTTTATGTGGATTGCAAGATTCAACCAAGTTGTATAACATGCAAACTATATCAACATATACAGTATGAAACTCAACAATATGCTTTCATTGTAGTCAACATCATCCTGATCCATCACAAGGATCCCTATTACATGTTATCACTTGGCCTCTTGCCATTCATCCAGATCCATCTCAAGGATCATCACATACCATGGGATCTCAATCCCTCATCATATACTGCCACTGCCTCTCAAGGCTTACATCATCATCAAGAGTAACTTATCAAAGTAGTGTTACTCATCATATATACCTCAAAGCCTTTTACTTGGCTAAGCTTCACCTGCATGGTTAGTGTACACAATAATCATAGGCTTAACAGAAAGATCATGCTTATCAATATAGGGTGACATTAATGATTATATATTTTATCAATTAAGCCTCAACTTGTGATTATGAGCTCATGTTTCATCATCAAGAAAACCATATTACATGCTTACCATTATCTCAGCTTTATACAGATAATCAAGATAATCACATACATGGGTAAAGGCATATGCATTACATAAACAAGCTTTACCATATCAATTACCATCAAAAGCCACCATCATGACTAACCAGATACATGCACACAACTTAGCATCGATGTGGTCTACTATATCGTGCACATTTCGGGTTACTACCAAAACCAATTGTGATGCAAGATCAGCATATCGATTCTATAAAGGGCAGGACCCTCACTAAAAGCACCCAATACCCTTACCATAGGTGATATCAGGCAGGGCATCCCCATCTATCATTCAACCCCTAAGGATAATGGGCAGCACTTGGGTATAATGCGCAACACTGCGTCGTGCTCTACGTGTATCTCGGTAATGCTGTGTCGTGCAGGGTGTGATGCGCTCTCGTGCATGTCGGCATCCACTTGTATCGGGCACCAAGGTATCGTGCAACAGGAGACAACATGCAACGTTGAGCTGCCAAAGCAAAGGCTGGGGTGACGCCCGTCACCAGGTTGCATAACGGGCTAGCAACCTCCACACCTCGTCGACACCAAGCTATACCTAAGACAGGTGTGTCGGGAAGGGTACTCCACAAGAAGCAACACCTAAAGATGTAACTCAAACAGCCAGCAGCCAACCTATCTATGGTCTGACGGCTGTCACAGAGCAAGGACTGTGGTGTGACGCCCGTCACAGGGACCGAGAGGTATCGTCCTCCACAACCACCATATCGGGCAAGGTATAACTCCCCAAGGTCGTCACCATCCTCAAGCACAAGAGCACCAAACCCTAATGGGTCAAACAGATGGCTCAGCTCAATCGACTAAGAAAGAGGGGTATTGCACACCATCTATCGCCAAATGGACACAAGAAAAAACCCTAGAAAGAGTCACCACGATCACTAAGCTCACCCTTCTAGTCCATGGTGAGAGGAGAGTGTTGCTCAAACAACTAGAACACAAGCTCACCTCTCAACTTAAAAGAGAGAGGAGTGTTGCTCATGATGCTAGGACTCAATCTCACTCCTCAAGACCTAGGAGAGAAAGGAGTATTTCTCACCAAGAAACCCTAAACCACAAGGATCGACCAACAAGAACAACTAGGCAAGAAACAAAGCTAGCAACATATAAGAACATGAAAGGAGGTAGTATAGTTAGGGTTAGGAGTTATGCAACCCGCCTTAAGCAAGCTCCAACCTCCAAGGAAGAAGAAAGATCCAAGGCAGGATCGGCCACCAAGCTAGCTCCTCCAAGGGTGTCATCCACCAAGCTTGCAAGGGAGAAGGGTATCGTGCACTAAGGTAGAGGATAAAACCAAGAGACTAAAGGATCCCTAGCAAGAGGAAAAGAACACATATATAGAAGGGGATGGAGGAGAAAACAAGGTAGAACTAAGCAAGGTGTCTTCCTCCTAGGGATACTTGTCCTAGTGAACGAGCCACCACTCTAGCAAGCCCTAAACACATGTCCAAGGCCATTGCCACATGCAAGCATCAAGAAACAAGTGTCCACTAGTGGTGACACAAATGAGGTCAAAGCTTGGTCAAAGGTCATGGGTGACACACCTCATGGGAGACACACCCCATGGGTGACACACTCCCTTCTTGGCCGATACAAACACTCCTGGCCGACACAAGGGTCCAACCAACCAAAGGCAAGGCACCTCAAGGCCCAAAAAACTCAACCAAGCCCAACAGAACTCCAAGAAACGAGCCTAAGCCTTCCTCTCTACACTAGAGGAAGCAAAGAGAGAGAGGAACACCTCACAAGGTGGCAAACTTGCCCACAAACCCTAGACTTGGGTTATTTGCAAGTAGCACCTTCAACTCTCAACAAAGCACAACCAAACCCTAATCACTACTAAAGGTGATTAGCAAGCACCAAAGCATCAAGGTTAAGCAAAACAAATAGGGTAAACCCTAAAAGAAGGTCAGGGTCCTTATAGGAAGGATGAATAGTTTTCTGTGACGCATCAAGGAACAGTTTGGGTTGTGTGTTGATGCAAGATAAAGAACATGATTTCCTTTGCTTTGCAACAAGGTTAAGAAGCACAAGGAGAACTACCCGACACATGATCTGGAGTTGGAAACTATGGTCCACACTTTGAAGATATGGATACACTACCTTTATGGCGAGAGGTGTTAGATCTACATCGACCACAAGAACCTACAATACATCTTCTTGCACCAGGAGTTGAATATGAGACAACAATGATGGATGGAGTTAATCAAGGATTATGATTGAATAATAGATTACCATCTAGGGAAGGTGAGCATGGTTGCATACGCTTTGAGTAGGAAGTCTTCTTCATCATAATTTGTGGATATGGCACAATTATGTTCCTTAGTGTGCCATAAGAGAGACATGTTGGTCTTCTTGCATCAGATAAATGAAAAGTTGGAGGTGTCCTTATTAGCATGACTGTTGATACAATCACCAGTGAAATTGACAATGAGTCAGCAGGTCAGAGTAGCACAATAGAACTGTGACATCTTCCATGAGTCATAGGATGGTACAAGTATATTACCATAGCAGAACAGTTGTTCCGGAGGTGATACCTTGAAGACATTGGTTCTTGAAAAGGTTTGCTCTTCTTTGTACCCTATGCATCCCAACAACACTAAGATGTATCAAAATCTGAAGAACCTATATTAGTGGCTAGGTTTGAAACATTATGTGGCTGGAGTTGGAGATAAGTGTGCTGTGCAGTAGTAGGTTAAGACAAGATATTAGAAATGTGCATGAACCTTACAAACTAATACATGTGCCGATTGATAAATGGATAGTATAAGAGAACGATACAGACCTCAAAGATCTGTTTAAGAGACTGTGTTTTATAGTTTTGGGAAGTAGAGATGTTCACCTCAATTTGATAGAAGTTCTCCTACAATAACAAATATCATGGGAGCATTGGTATGGCACCATATGAGGCTCTATATGGGAGACTGTAACACCCCTCCAAGTACATACATGACAATGGAAGCAAACCCTATGTTTTCATGACAACAGAAGCAAACCCTATGTTGTCTATAACATGGGTCACTCAACTTGGAGGAACATCAAAAAACATGATATACATAGAAATAAGATAAATGAAACACCATGCATTAACTTAAAATATAGATTCATACAATGTTCTTTAAAAAGGAAAACATAAATTGTCTCATCTCTATTCCAAGTCTAAAACATGCATGCTAAGCAAATCTAAAACATGGAATGATAAACTAGACTAGATAATCTATTGAGTTGGTAGATGGCACCTCACCAAGCTAAAGTCTCCTTGAGTCAGCTACACTTGAAGGCTAACTTCAATTCCCTCTTGCTCCTTGATCTAGGGACATCTCATCTCACGACCATGCAAAACAAAGCAACAACATCAGTAAGCAACACTATACACATTATAAGAAAACAAAGCACATATAATTGACTTGGAAGAAAATCTTGACATAAATTTAACTTAAGCATTCTCAAAATTAATTACTTGACATAAATAAGAATTAAATAAGTAAACTATGCACTATCTATGATTTTCCCACTTAAGAGCCCATAATTTGCACAAATGCCCATGATTTGACTAAAAAGTCCATAACGACCCCTTAAGGTCCATGACTGGCTATGAAAGCCCATAATTGGCATGAATGCCCATAACGACCCCTTGAGGTCCATGATGGTGAGAGCATATAAAACTTAGTCAAATTCTTATAACATGATTCTTTCATTTAAACATTAAATCTTTAACATAATGGGATTTCTCCCTCATGATCTTAATATTACGTAAATTTACATGATATTTCTTCAATACCTTAACCATTGCATGATCATAACATTAAACTAATGAGAATCTGTGATAAACACATGACCTCATTAATATAACAAACAACATGCAATTATATAATCTGAGACATGATCATTATCTTAATTTCATTCATTAACTTGAAATTTAAAGCATAATCATAAAGCATACATAACATGCAATTCAACCAAGGTACATATGTATAGTGGAATGACCCGCTTACTTGGAGCAAAGTAAACCCTAGTCTTAGCTTATCTGCTCTTGAGTCACTCGTGTGTTCCTAAAATTACATGATTTATATTAATTATCTTCATTAATATCCTAAACGCTAATCTTATGTTATTAGGAAAATATGGTCTAAAACTATTGAACTAGGGTTTTAAAACCTATAAATCAGGTTCCTCTTTAAAAATCCTTTCCATTGACTATTTTTGTGAAATTTTCTGATAAACTATTGATTTATTGTGATTTTGTGAATAATGGGCCAATTAGAAATCAAGGAAAATTGATTAATCACATTAAGGGATAAAAATCTGACTCACGAGCCCTAGATGACCTGACCCAATGGATGGATGCCGGATGGACCAAGGGGATCACATGTGGAGCCTGCCCAACCTAGGATAAAAGTCAAAAGTATCCATGCAAGCGCGACACAACAAAAATTGGTCTAGGGGTAAACCCGTCAATCTCGCGAACTAATTCATCAGGTGAACACCCGAACTCTCAATGGCGAGAAAGAACTCACAAAATGGAGAACTGGGGGAGAAATCTCAACCCCAATTTCCCACAACACATGGCTAAAATCATATGCCTAGATCAAAATGTGATCTTTTCCTCAAACTAGAGTCAGAGAGCTCACTCTAAGGCTAAACGAGAGCCAAAAATCTAGAGAAGCAAACTACTACCTCGCTATGGCAACCAGTGCAGGCAAGGAGAAAAAATGGCAAGTGAGAAAACAACTTCATATGAGGAAAACTACTAGCATGTGTGGGCTCGGGGCACCTTGGTGAAGGTGAAAGGGGTAAACTAGGCACAGATGTTACTGGAAAAAGTGGGAACTACTTCACGATGCATGATAGTCAAAGAAAGGGGAAAACTAGGGTAACTCGAATTACCTTGAATTAGTCAAAGAAGATGGCTGGGAAAGATCTCTTGGGTCTCTACTAACCATCTGGTGGATCTCCCTGGGTTTGTGGACAGAAGGACCCTTGGGACGAACTCAAGGTAGATGACGAAGACTGCTGGAGTAGGGTCTTCATGCTAGAGGACGATGGAGGGTGAAAAAGTGATGAAAACTAGTTTATAGATGATCCCTGATTGTAGGGAGGTAGCTTCTTGTATAGGTGGAGGCTTGGGGAGGATCAGGTGCCCCTCAGAGGTTGAAATAGGGGAGGCCTCTAGCAGTGGCGAGAGTCCAAAAGCTCTAGGACATGAAGTCCTAGGAATCCATGGATCAAACTGATCATAAGGATGAGGGGAAGCTAATGACAAGTCCCTCTAGATCTAGGATCATGTGGAGAGAGAGATCGATGATTAAAATGATTGCGGGGACTGTAGAGTCCAGAGAGGACCCGAGTCAGGTGAAGGGGATAAGTCCCAACTCACATTGCCCTGGGTCCGAGAGTTCGGCCCGGACTCTACCTAAAGGGGCCGTGACATCACAAAAATGTAGACTTTAGGTTAAATCATCAAATCAATGAATTTTTTTTCTCAAAAAATATATAAAAACTTTCTAAATTTGTTAGAGGGGTTAAACAAAGCCCTAATGACTTAAAAATTGGATCACATGTCAAACAAAAAGTCTACAATCTTCCCATACATTTAGATTTAGGTTTTGATAACATTTTGTCTATCAATCTCATAAAGGTCATCACTCCATGTATAAGAATTAAAATGAATAATCTTTTTCCTTAGTGAGTTCTATTTTGAATCAAAATTCAAGGTATGATGGAATAAATCATTATATTTGGGTAAATTGCATCTAAAATAGGATTTAGAATAGAAAAGTTAAAAATTTGCACTAAAGACCTTAAACTTGTTTTATTTACAAATTTGGGATGATATAGAAACAATGAAGATATCTGTCATGCTAGCATGAGACTGGTGTGTAGCCAATAAGTGGAGTTGCCACCTGATCTACCTATGTTGCATCCAATATTTCATGTTTCTATGTTGAGGGATTGTCACCCGAACACAAAGTTGATGTAACACCTGGGCCCACTACCCAAGGCTTTAGTAGAGTTTCAGGAATGACGACTGTCCCCAAAGACCACCACTAGCCTTAACTGTGCACTTTGTCCTCACTCATATGCATGCCAGGATCAACTTCTCGATAGGTCACCCATCCCAGTACTACTCCAAGCTGAGCATGCCTATGGAGTTCTTAGTGATGGGCTCTCGAAAAAGGAGGTGCACCTTGGTGATATGGGTAGTCCAATCATTCCTTTTAAGATCAACTTATCTGAGGCCTCAAATCTTGGGATGTTACAATCTCCCTCATTTAGACTCTTGACATCCTCGTCAAGGCTCAATTATAAGGCCTCATAATCTCTTCCCCATTTCAGTGCAGACCCATAATGGCCCATGGACACCCAACTCCCGATCACGGAATACCAGCGCAAGGGTGGCTACGTCAACCATGGACAACCCTTTCCTACATGCCTGGACCGCACGACTCAAGACTGGCATGCCATGCCCATGTGGGCCCCACCTACTGGAGGGTAATTGGCTCTGATACCATTTGTAATACCTGGGCCCACTTCCCAAGGCTTTAGAAGAGTTTCAGGAATGACGACTGTCCCCACAGACCACCACTAGCCTTAACTGCGCACTTTGTCCTCACTCATGTGCATGCTAGGATCAACTTCCTGATAGGTCACCCATCCCAGTACTACTCCAAGCTGAGCACCTTGGTGATATGGGTAGTCCAATCATTCCTTTTCAGATCAACTTATCCGAGGCCTCAAATCTTGGGATGTTACAATATCCCTCACTTAGACTCTTGACGTCCTCATCAAGACTCAATTATAAGGCCTCATAATCTCTTCCCCATTTCAGTGCAGACCCACAATGGCCCATGGACACCCAGCTCCCGATCACAGAATACCAGCACAAGGGTGGCTACGTCAACCATGGACAACCCTTTCCTACATACCTAGACCGCACGGCTCAAGACTGACATGCCATGCCCATGTGGGCCCCACCTACTGGAGGGGAATTGGCTCTGATACCATTTGTAACACTTGGGCCCACTGCCCAAGGCTTTAGTATAGTTTTAGGAATGACGACTGTCCCCACAGACCACCACTAGCCTTAACTAGGCACTTTGTCCTCACTCATGTGCATGCCAGGATCAACTTCCTGATAGGTCACCCATCCCAGTACTACTCCAAGCTGAGCACGCTTAACTATGAAGTTCTTAGTGATGGGCTCCCGAAAAAGGAGGTGCACCTTGGTGATATGGGTAGTCCAATCATTCCTTTTAAGATCAACTTATCTGAGGCCTCAAATCTTGGGATGTTACAGCTGACTATACAACCAATGAAGATGGAGTTAGATAAGGATGTGTCATGCGTGATAGATCTCGTGTTGACCCTGGATAGGAGGTTTAAGAAGTTGAGAAGATAGATATTCCTTTGGTTAAGATTCTGCGACATCACCATGGTGTTGAGGAAGCCACATGGGAGCCTAAGGAAGAGATGCATATGAAGTACCCATCTTTTTTCACTTAGGATTACAGGGACTAAATCCTTATTAGGGGTTTATGGTTGTAAGGCTCCTAATCTAGCTTAGTGCTTGAGTATGATTGCTTTGCTTAATTATATGCTTTAAACCTTAATCTAATCCTTTGAGATGTTTTTGGAACATGTGACAATCTTATGTTTTTAGTTTGGTCATGTTTGGATGATGTTTGAGCTTTATATGCTTGTTTTGGACCAAGTTGCAATTTACCCATGTTGAAGGGTTTAGATTGCAATTTGTCACATGTTGAGTGTTTCCTTAGTGCTTTAGCATCATGAGAGAGATAATTATGCTATGGGGTGCCTTTTTGGACCTTAGATGATGAGTTGGCATCATGTGGTGATGCTAGGGTTTTCTAGGGTTTTTAGCTTGTGGATGTTGAGTTTGGTTGAGTGTTGCGACCCATGTCTCAACCATGTTGGTGTGTCTTGAGTGTGTTTCGATCTAGAGACCTTATTTGAGTGATGTTGTCTCAACCTTGGTGCCCTAGATGTGTTTTGGTCGAGATGGTTGTCTCCTAGTGATGTGTTTCGACCATGATAATGAGGTGAGCTTTTGTTATGGTCGATACATGGTTCTTTGATGCTTGTTTTGACCTCTTGATGTGTTTTGACCAAAACCAGTGTATTGGTGACCTAAGTGGTTGATACCCAACATTGGTTGTATCACCATGTGTTGCATGCAAGTGTTTAGTAGTTGCATGTTAGTTTCTTTTGTGGATAAGTGTCCCTTTGATGCTCTCTTATGCTAACACCTCACCCCAACCTTACTTCCCTTCTCATTTGGGTATATAACCCCTTTCTCCTTCTTGCAAGTATCATTTTTTTGGCCCTCCTTCTTCTTCCTTCTCTTGTGTTCGACCTTGGAGCTTTGAGGAGAAAAGAAGGGGTGATCTAGGTGCTTTAGAGGTAGATAAACCTTGCATGTGGTGCTTTGGAGCTTGATCACCTTCCTTGTGGTGATTCTTGGTGGTTTCTCTTCTTAGTAAGTGGTTCTACCGTCTTGATTTCTATTTGGAACCCTACCTTCTTCTTCTCCTTTCTTGGCCGAAGACTATGGATCATCCATGGTGTTCTTCTTGAGAGAAGATTCTCATCACAAGGGCCGTAGACTATGTTTGACATGGTGGTATCCAAGTGAGAGGAACTTTTCTTCTCTTTCTCCTTTCTTCTTTTGGTTTGGACTAGGGTTTCTTACCCTCTTTCTTGAGCTTTTATTTGACCATGGTGTTCTTATCTTTTGAGGTTATCTTGTGGCCAAAGTTTTGATCCAAGTTGGAGTAACTTCTCTCTTGGAGCTCAGATCTCTGCATAAGGTGGGTTATATAACTTTCCCCTCTTCCATTTTAGCACTATAATCTTGCTTGCATGTTTCTATTTCTTTCTCTAAAATGTTATCTTAACATGATAGAAAATACTATTCTGATTTAGGCTTTGAGCCATGATAATAATCCCATGAGATTTGCTTCTAATCATAAACCCTTATTTCCTTATACCCAATTTTGAGATGAATGTGAGATGGATGGTTTCTCTTGCCCTTGATCTATGATTTCCATCTGCATGCATATGGTACAAAATACTTTAGTGTAACATGGGGTTTTGGTGATGTCTTTCATGTGTTTGATGTGAGTTTATCTATCTTACATAAGGTTCTTTCATGGTGATCTCCATGGTGCATATTTAGGGTTTTGGTGACCACCTTAGTATGGAGTTTTTCCAACTTAATGGTGATAAGTTTTCTTTGATGATAATATTTTGTTTTGACTGTGGTTCCTCCCTATTTTGAATATGGTTCATTGCCTTTGTGGTAGTTTGAGGTGGCCACTACACCTTTTCTTTAGTCATGGTTGACACATATGTTTGTTGAGTGATGTTTGAGGTGACGATCCTACATGTATTACCGTCCTTGATTTCATCAACATGATGTGCTTCAGTCATTATGTTTTTCTTGAGGTTTTGAACTAGCTTTCTTGAGGTTGAAGCTTGGCCTTCTTCCACCTAGTCAGTTTCTTGAAGTTTCATGTTGAAGTTTGGATTTCAAGACCTTGATGTTCATCTTAGTTTGGACTTTTCCATCTTGTTGATGATGAGTTCCCTTGATGTTAACCTTCTATTATGAACATAGTTTGTCTCTATTTTGAAGGTGGTTATGTGCCCTTGTGGTATCTTGACCTTGGTGGTTGCTACACCATTGTTTTGGTTTCGGTCAACACACCCTTAACCTTAGATTTTGGTTGTGATGCTTTATGTTGTTTCTGTCGAAACACATGGCTTTTATACCTTGGGTCGTGTCTCACTTGTATTGTGATTGTTGTACGCCTATTTTGTGTGGTGTGGACGAGACACCCATCTTTGTTTCGCTCATGACACAAGCTTTGAGTACTTTGGTTCCATGGTGTAGTGTAGTGGGTCGCTACATATATGGCATCCTTTGTCACAATCAAAACACTAACCCTAGGGTGGTTGAGACACTTGTTCTTGTGTTGGTCATGGAACCTTCTTTGTGAGTTCTTGTTTAGATTGCGAGGTGCTTTTGTGGGGCTCAAGACATGTGCTTTTGCTTGTAGTCGAGACACTTGTTTTGAGAGTGGTCGTGACACATGTTTGATGGGTGGTCGATACACTCACTATGTGGTCGTAACACATGTGGAACCTTGTTAAGTTTTTTACATATGTGCATGTAAATGTTGGTTGATACATAATGCTATTTAGATAGTTGATTATCCAAGTTAATAATGATGTTCTAATCTTAGGATGCTCCTAGAAAGTGGGTGATGGCATAATTAGGGTTTGGTGATTGATTTATGATATAGAACCCTAATCGGCTATACATGTAATCCTAATCCTAATGTCGAGAAATATGATGCATTTGCTTGTCCCATTTGAAGTGGTTCCCACATTATGATGTTTCCTCTCTATTGTTTATGAACCCCTAACCTTGCAGGTGAAATGAATGTCAAGCTTGTGAATGCTATGGTGATGGTTATGAGCCATATGAGGCATGCTGAGATAATGATGAGACACAACATATATGATGTGATGGGTCTTATGGCATGGTTGAGGCTTAATGCCTAGCATGAGGTGTTATCCTCTAGTGATGTGATTGAGGGATTTACATCCCATAGTGATGTGACATTAATGATGGCCTTGTGATTGGAAGTGCTACAAGTATCATGTGATGATGTGAGAAGTTCACACCTTATACATTTTATATCTTCTGAAGTTATATTATGCCCTTATCTTTGTAGAGTTTGTTTAGGGTTCATACGTTGTAACTTGATTGATGCTAAAAGATACCCAATTGGAAGAATTAACCAAGTGAAACACTAATCATGTAGTTGCCCTGTGCCATAGATCCATCTTCAACGTCAATACTTGCTGGATGGCGAAAATGGTTATCCCTTAGTGGAAGCTCGGAGTCGTATACTATTGAGTATATGTATTTTACAGGATTGGCTATAGTCATAACCTGGAAGGAGAACAATCAAGGCCATATCTCAATGAATATATGTATATTATATCTTTTGAGGATGGCTGCATTCATGCCTCGGTGGGAGTGCGACTGCAGTCGTAACTTAGTTTCACTAGCACTGTGGCCTATATACCAAGATGGTCTAGGCTGTTTTGTAGTTGGACTTGACATGTCACTGTGGCAGACTCAGACTGACTGAGGGTGTGGAGAGATCATAAGAGTATGTCTCCTCCTAGATCTTGTATGGCACTGATTTCGACTTGAAAAACCACTAGAGGGGGGGGTGAATAGGGTTTTATGATAATTTTAATATAATTTAACTCAAACAACCACAATTGAAATAATAAGAAGGACACAAGGTGTTTAGAGTGGTTCCAACCTTAGCAAATACTAAGGCAGTCAATACACTACCCGGTTGCTTACCCAACCGGGATTTTGAAAGTATTAAATTTTATTACCTCTCAAGGAATTTACATAAAATTACAATACTTTCTACACCCTTTGGAAAACCTTCACCTTGAAGTAGTTGCACCAACTTTGAAGCAACCTTCTTGAAGTAACTTCAAGCTCCCCCTTGAAGTAGCCTTCCTCTTGAAGTAGCTTCCCATTGCAACAACCTTCTAGAAGTAGTCCAAAGCCTCCTTCTTCACCAAGAAGATTAAACCTCTCCAATCCGCAACCTCCAACCCTAGGAGTAGCAAGGAGAGTACAAGCAATAAGAGTGAACAAGAAAGGAAAAGGAAATTACAATTACCACTTTGAAGCACAAGGCTTGATTTGCCTATATCAAGTGTATAGATCTCCTAACCAATGAGTATTGAAGTTTAGGTTTAGTGGATAGGAGATGCTAGCCTATAGGACACGAATTTAGAGCAAGGGAAGTGAGTAGCCAATGCTAGTGTTGCTCAATTACTCAAAACAGATTGCCAATTGCAAGTGTAAGCTCAAGTATAGCACAAGTGTATATTGGTGGGTTTAGGTGTCCTAAGGCATGCCCTATTTATAGAAATGACCTACAAGTGCTTAAGGACGTTCTAGACACTTTCTAGGGGGTTCCAATTTCTTAACTAGCCGTTAGGTACACTTTAGTTGCTTTAGCAATGACTAGTTAATTAATTCTGAAAAGTGCAGACAGAGACATTCTCGGTCGAGAGATTGTCGACCGAGATCCCAGTCGGTCGAAGTTTTGTCGACCAAGGGACTGTCTGGAGTTAAGTGTATATAACGTTCTAATTCAACTCCCAACTAATTTGTCTGCTGTGTCTAACGGCTACCTGGGTCATTCTCAGTCGAAGAGTTTGTCGACCGAGAGTGTCTCGGTCGAGAAGTTTGTCGACCGAGAATGACCCTGTTTCAACATTTTAAACTAAGTACTAAGTGTGTGTATGAGTGTGCAGATGTGACACTGTTTTAGGGGATGACCTATCTAAGTGTTGTGATTGGCTAAGAAAGATCTAACGCTTGATTTACATGATGTCTAAGTACTTGTACATTATATATTTGTACAAGTTTTACAATTGATTACATTCATGAAATTAAAGCAATTTAGCATATAGATCTTCCAAATATTTGTCATCCACTTTATTCCTGCAACACTCAAGTAGCACGTTTGATCGACAAGAATGAAATGTTTGTCATTATCAAAACAAAGGGATTTAAATGATGTCCATTTAGTCAACAATCTCCCCCTTTTTGAAGATGACAAACATTTCCAAAATATAAATCAACTAGTCTTTAAAATGAGTTGAGTTTCATACATGAGATTTACTTTGTGAATTTGTTCTCTTGTTTATGAAGTGTGTGCTTATTATTCCCAAAGAAGTATGGAACATAAAATCCAATCCTTTAGGGAATATAACAACTTTTAATGTAAAGCCAAGAGATTATGAAACTCATTGATTGAGTTTGTCAAAGTTACCATTTTAAGATTTACATTTATTTCCCCCCCTTTGTCATTTCAAAAAGATATCCATTAAAAATAGAAAAGCTCCCCCTTAATACGATATCTCCTATAAAAGGATAACCATCAAATCCTTCGAAAAAGATGTCCATTTAAAAGCCAAAAATGATATGATTAAAACCATTTTTAAGAAGCACAAATATCAAAGAAAACATCTTCTAAGGGAGTGATGAGTAGTTGCTTCCTTATTTTGTTAAATTGGTCTAGTGGAAGTGGTTTTGTAAAAATATCAGCCAATTGATCTTCCGTATCAACATGATGAAGGGATACATGATTCTTAGAGATATGATCCTGTAAAAAGTGATGACGGATTTCAATATGTTTAGCTCGGCTGTGTAAAATAGGATTGTGTGCTAAGTTTATAGCGCTTGTGTTGTCACAAAAGATAGGCGTGGATGAAAAAGTAAAACCATAATCTTTTAACACTTGTTGCATATAGAGTACTTGAGCACAACAAGATCCGGCTGCCATATATTCAACTTCAGTTGTAGAGAGGGCAACCTTATTTTGTTTCTTGCTAAACCAAGATACTAAGGCTCTTCCTAACAAGAAACAACTACCACTAGTGCTCTTGCGATCAAGTCGACAACCAGCATAGTCGGCATCAGTATAAGCTGTAAAATCCAAGGATTGTCCTTTAGGATACCATAAACCATAACATGTGGTGCCGGATAAGTATCGAAGAATCCGTTTGACGGCTTGAAAGTGAGAATGCATAGACTGTGATTGAAATCGAGCACAAAGACCAACTGAAAACATGATGTACGGTCTAGAAGTGGTTAAGTAAAGTAAACTACCAATCATGGCTCTATATAAGGAATCATCAATAGGTTCCCCATTTTCATCCTTATCAATTTTTGTAGAGGTAACCATTGGAGTGGTAGCATGTTTACACTGATCCATCCCAGAACATTTTAAGAGTTCATTGGTGTACTTTTCTTGGCTTATAAAAATCCCGGCAGGCGTTTGTTTAATTTGAAAACCAAGAAAGAAAGTTAGTTCACCCATGAGGCTCATTTCAAATTCTTGTTGCATAATATCACTGAATTGTTTGCATAATGATTCTTTTGAAGCACCAAAGATAATGTCATCAACATATATTTGAACAACTAGAAAATCAGATGCGTATGTTTTGAAGAATAAAGTAGAATCTGAATTTTCAATAGAAAAATCATTATCAAATAAATAGTTCTTGAGCCTTTCATACCAATTTCTAGGTGCTTGTTTCAAACCATAAAGTGCCTTCTTAAGTTTGTATACATATTCACCTTTTTCTGGTATTTTAAAACCTGGTGGTTGGGGAACATATACTTCTTCTTGGATTATCCCATTGAGAGATGCACTTTTTACATCCATTTGAAAAAGTTTGATGTTTTTGTGTGCAGCTATAGCTAGTAACATTCTAATTGCTTCAAGTCTTGCTAATGGTGCTTATGTTTCATCAAAGTCTATCCCTTCTTGTTGATTATATCCTTTTGCTACTAGCCTAGCTTTATTTCTTACCACTTCTCCTGCTTCATTTAATTTATTTCTAAAAACCCATTTTGTTCCAATAATGGTTTTATCTTGTGGTTTAGGAACTAAGTCCCATACGTCATTTTTAGTGAATTGGTTTAATTCTTCTTGAATTGCCATTATCCAATAGTCATCTTTGAGGGCTTCAGTTACCTTTTTAGGTTCAATTATAGAGACAAATGCCATATATGCAACATCTTTAAAAGAAGAACAAGTTTTGACTTTATCATTTGGATTTCCAATGATTAATTCTTGAGGATGATCCTTAATGAGTCTAGGAACAAGTTGTGTTTCAACTTGGTGATCACTAGTAGTGTTTTTGTCATTATCATTAGGTATTGATAAATTTTCTAATTGATGAGTAAAATCAATTACTTCAAGGTTTTCAGATTGTGGCTCTTCATGAAAAGAGATGCGAATTGATTCCTCAAATTTTCTAGAAATAGTGTTGTAAACTCTAAATGGTTTGCTAGAAGTAGAATATCCCAAGAAAAATGCTTTGTATGATTTAGAGTCAACCTTGTCTCTATCCTCTTTTGTGTTTAGAATGTAGCATGTTGATATGAAAGTATGAAAATTGTCAACCCTAGGTTTCTTATTATATATGATTTCATATGGTGTTTTCTTCAAATAGGAATGAACAATTACTCTATTTATCACATAGCAAGCTGTGTTTACCGCTTCAGCCCAAAATGTTTTAGGTGTATTATGTTCGAGCATCATAGTCCTAGCCATTTCTTGTAGTGGTTGATTTTTCCTTTCAACTATACCATTTTGTTGTGGAGTGCGTGGAGCAGAAAAATTGTGAGTGTAGCCTTGAGATGTGCAAAATTCTTCAAATAAATGGTTCTCAAATTCTCCACCATGATCACTCCTAATTGTACATATTTTGTTTTGTAATAGATTTTCAATCTTGGAACAAAATTTAATAAAAACTTGAAGAGTGTCATCTTTGTTTGCAAGAAAGTGTACCCATGTATATCTACTATAATCATCAACAATAACAAAACAATATCTTTTGCCACCAATAGATTATGTCTGCATAGGTCCAAATAGATCCATATGAATGAGTTCTAAGGATCTACAGGTGCTAAGTACATTTTTGGATTTAAAAGAGGTTTTTTTTTGTTTACCCAAAGTACATGGTTCACAATTTTTAGCTTGATCAAAAGATAAATTAGGCAACATGTGAACTAGATCATATTTAACTAGCTTTTTGATAACATGTGAACTAGCATGACCCAATTTTCTATGCCATAGTTGTAAAGAATTTTCATTTGCAAGTAAGCATTTTCCAACTACATATTTCATAGAGTTAGGTCTAAGAATATAAAGATTTCCAACTCTTTTTCCTTCATAAACAACATTTGTAGTATTTTCTATTAGTAACTTGCAGCAATTTTTGTTGAATAAAACATCATACCCACTATCACATAATTGATTAACACTTATTAAATTATGGTGCAATCCATCAACAAGTAAAACATTCTTTATTTCAAGATTTGTACCAATATTACCTATTCCAACAATTTTACCTTTACCATTGTCTCCAAAAGTGACTGTTTCACTTTTCTTTTCCTCAAAAGTTTGAAATGCATCCTTGTTTCCGGTCATGTGTTTGGAACATCCACTGTCAACCACCCAATCCTGCATTAAAATGTAGGTTTTGGTACCCATGTGATGGTCCGTTATGGTTAGGTGCATATAATTTCAAATGGAACATGTTTTAACAAAGAAAGCTGATAAGAACTTCATTCGGTCGACAAAAGTTCGACCGACATGTGTCTCGGTCGACCAATTTGTCGATCGAGAAAGTTGTTGTAATATCGATTAGAACTGAATAGGAGCAGGAGTCTGTTCGGTCAACCATTTTTCGATCGATTTTTGCTCCGATCGATCATTTCTCGACCAGAATAGTTTCTGTTTCATAAAGATTTCTGCTGTATATTTTGGTATGTCACAGGCATTTTATCGGTCGAAGTTTTCTCGACCGAGAGTATCTCGATCGAACTGTTTGTCGACCGAAAATGTTTCTGTTTGTTTCAGTAATCTGTTTATATCAGTTCTGAATTTAATACTTGAAGCTATTTGTTTAGTTGAGATAAGACATTTTGATTTTCAAGAGTAAGCATTAGATCATATCTCAACTAAATTACATTCAAGTTTTCTAAGTTTGAGGTTTAGGGACCCAAACTAACTCACAATCCTTCTTATTATAAGGGCATGAAAAAGAATAATGTCCAAGACATAGACAAAAATGACAGGAAATAGAGTCAATTTCATTTCTTTTTCTAGGATTTTGAATTGTAGTTTTAGGTACAAACATGGTCTTAGTCTTGGATGCTTGAGCTCTTTTACCTTTTGGAACATATCCCAAGCCTCTTCTTCCATTGTAGCTAGAGGAATTTTTTAGAATATTATCAAGAATGCCATTTCCCTTTAAACCATTTATTTCTCTTTGTAGCTTAGCAATCTCATCCATCTTCTTATTTATATCTATTCTTGCTTTATCTAAATCAGATAATAGAGAGTTTCTTTCCTTAACAACATTATCATAATCTAGATGATTACATAGAATAGGTTGAGTCTGAAAATTATTTATTTTAGCAAGCAAATCAACCTTTTCTTGAGAAAGAAGATCATGGTTCGTTTCTAAAGTAAGTAATTTTCTGTTACAATCATTTAAGGATGTTTGTAAAGACAAATTTTCAAGAGCAATGTTGTTCTTTTCAGAAGAAAGATCATTTAATCTAGCATATAATTCTTCATTTGTTTTGGTGATCTTCTTTAGTTTCTTTTTGTAGTCAACATATTTATCATGAGTTTCTTGTAGACTAGTAATTAAATCTTCTTTAGGTAGATCAAGAAGGCTTACCTCTTGGGAATCTTCATCATCTTCTTTTTCCATAAGACATTCCACCTTTTATTCTCCACTTTCACTCTCACTTGACTCATCCCATGCAGCTTTATAAGATTTTGTCCCTTCTTTTTGTGTGAGCTTTTCTTTCCTTTCTTTGCTTTAGGACATTCATTTTTGAGATGACCTTTCTTTCCACACTCAAAACACCTAGGAGGAGAAGAAGAAGAACTAGAAATTTTGTTAGATCTAAATCTTCTATATTTCTTACCATTGACAATTAAGGCTTCTTCTCCTTCTTCTTCACTTATTTCATCACTTTTCGGTGTGATGATCTTTGAAGCTTTTAGAGCCACATCTTTATTTCTCCCTTGTTGAAGTTCACGTTCTCTTCTTTCTTCCTCTTCTAAAGTTGCCTCATGAGCTTCTAGGTTGCCAATGAGTTGTTCCATCCTTAGTCGGGTGAGGTCATTTGCTTCTTCAATGGCCGTCACTTTGGGCTTGTATTTGGGAGGAAGAGATCTAAGAATCTTTGACACCTTATCTTTCTCACTAATCACTTTACCTAAAACATTCAAACCATTCAAAATAGAAGAGAATTTTGCATACATTTCACTAATAGATTCATTTTTATCCATATGGAATTGTTCAAATTTCTGTTTAAGCATTCCAATTTTAGAATTCTTAACTTGCACAGTTCCTTCATATGTTATAGAAAGTCTATGCCAAATTTCATAAGCCATTTCACAATTTGATATTCTATTAAATTCACCAACTAAAACTGAACAATAAAGTATACTTACAGCCTTTGTATTCATTTGGGCAGACTTTACCGTATTAGTATCCCAAGATGCATATTCCGCTTGGGGAAGTTCATAAGTGGTTGACACTATTCTCCATAAATCCCAACTGATCCCTTGGAAGTAAAATTGCATCCTTCTCTTCCAGTAGGTGTAGTTAGTACCATCAAATGTAGGAGGCTTAGCCACAAGCGTTCCTTCCAGGTTGAGGTTGTTGAGAAACCCATCACCCATTCTTTAAGACTTGGTTAGAGCTCCTTGAAGCCCGCTCTGATACCAATTGAAAAACCACTAGAGGGGGGTGAATAGGGTTTTATGATAATTTTAATATAATTTAACTCAAACAACCACAATTGAAATAATAAGAAGGAGATAAGGTGTTTAGAGTGGTTCCAACCTTAGCAAATACTAAGGCAGTCAATCCACTACCCGGTTGCTTACCCAACCGAGATTTTGAAAGTATAAAATTTTATTACCTCTCAAGGAATTTACATAAAATTACAATACTTTCTAAACCCTTTGGACAACCTTCACCTTGAAGTAGTTGCACCAACTTTGAAGCAGCCTTCTTGAACTAACTTCAAGCTCCCCCTTGAAGTAGCCTTCTTCTTGAAGTAGCTTCCCATTGCAACAGCCTTCTAGAAGTAGTCCAAAGCCTCCTTCTTCACCAAGAAGATTAAACCTCTCCAATACACAGCCTCCAACCCTAGGAGTAGCAAGGAGAGTACAAGCAATAAGAGTGAACAAGAAAGGAAAAGGATATTACAATTACCACTTTGAAGTACAAGGCTTTATTTGCCTATATCAAGCGTATAGATCTCCTAGCCAATGAGTATTGAAGTGTAGGTTTAGTGGACAGGAGATGCTAGCCTATAGGACACGAATTTAGAGCAAGGGAAGTGAGTAGCCAATGGTAGTGTTTCTCAATTGCTCAAAATAGATTGCCAATTGCAAGTGTAAGCTCAAGTATAACACACATGTATATTGGTGGGTTTAGGTGTCCTAAGGCATGTCCTATTTATAGAAATGACCTACAAGTGCTTAAGGACGTTCTAGACACTTTCTAGGGGGTTCCAAGTTCTTAACTAGCTGTTAGGTACACTTTAGTTGCTTTAGCAACGACTAGTTAATTAATTCTGAAAAGTGCAGATAGAGACATTCTCGATCGAGAGATTGTCGACCGAGACCCCAGTCGGTCGAAGTTTTATCGACCGAGGGACTGTCTGGAGTTAAGTGTATATAACGTTCTAATTCAACTCCCAACTACTTTGTCTGATGTGTCTAACGGCTACCCGAGTCATTCTCAGTCGAAGAGTTTGTCGACCGAGAGTGCCTCAGTCAGAGAAGTTTGTCGACCGAGAATGACCCTATTGCAACATTTTAAACTAAGTACTAAGTGTGTGTATGAGTGTGCAGATGTGCCACTATTTTAGGGGATGACCTATATAAGTGTTGTGATTGGCTAAGGAAGATCTAACGCTTGATTTACATGATGTCTAAGTACTTGTACATTATATATTTGTACAAGTTTTACAATTGATTACATTCATAAAATTAAAGCAATTTAGCATATAGATCTTCCAAATATTTTTCATCCACTTTATTCCTTCAACACTCAAGTAGCACGTTAGATCGTAAAGAATGAAATGTTTATCATTATCAAAACAAAGGGATTTAAATGATGCCCATTTAGTCAACACGACTTAGCAGTGGTCATTTGGAGCATGAGTGGTATGCTCCATCTCCTTAGGGCATCATAAAAGATGTAATACAATCGTGTAGTGCTTTTGCTTAGGGTCAGATACCAATAACATTGGATGACCCCTTTGCCTTACCTTTATACTGATTTCTTTATTTATAATGTGGCAAAAGAAATAAATTGTTATACATGCTCTTCGTATTCCTTCTTAAAGTATTAAATGTTCTACTACTCAGTGATAACTACCTAGACTATTTAATCTACTTTATCAATTTGATACCTATGGTTTAGCTGTATCATCTCACTTAGTAAAAATGATAACTTCCTGCTTTACTTTTCCTATGTTTAAAATAGACATTGGCAGGTAGTTATATCTCTCAGTGGGTCATTTGGTCTCACCCTTTGGGTTTCCACATATTTTAGGTGGACGTGTACACTAAGATAGAGATCGTGTTGTTGAAGCTGACAATAAGGGGAGCTGTAGCTATTTGGATCATGGACATCCAACTAGTGTCTAGTAATAGATTCCCATGTGTCGTCCCTCTACTCTCAGGTCCTTGGGGTCTTTTTTAGAAGTTATACATCGGTTTGAGTTTTTAACACTATACCATGGTGGCACATACATGTTTTGTATACGTAAACAAGTTATCATACGTAATAGGTTGTGACTAGTTAGTCAGTGAACAATGATATGTAACATCTTTTGGTATAATGAAATATAAGTGATATGATGTGCACAAATTCCATCATAATTTCATGCCACTTAAGTCACACATTTCACTCAGATTAACCATATTTCTATCCAAATTCATGCTAAGATGTTTGTTTCTTGTTGGTCTTACCCATCTCATGGTTTGAATTGCAGGTACTTCATATTTCACTCTAAAGGGAAGACAAATGCCCAATTTTTCATTTACATCACATTCTCCAAGATGTCCCAGTTTCTATAATCAAGAAATGCAGCAGAACAATGCCCTTACGACTTGTTGATAGTGCTGCACAACATGTGACTCTTAGGCAGAGGTCACCCTACAGTAGACACACCTTATAGCGTGTTGATTCCTTCCTATTCCGTAACAAGGGAGCTTAGAGTTCGACAGAAAACACATGTTATGATGTGTTACACATGTCACATGACATGTCGCTTATGTACACCACTACTGTTTGCATAATTCGATACTCACACACTGTAGCACATGTTTGTTATGCCATAACAGAAGCAATTTTTGTAGAATTTCTATTTTTAATCAATTAGTCAAAAATATAAAGAGCCACCATCCCTTGGTAAATGGATCATGTGTCATTTTGAGTGGTTAGAGACTGAGGAAGAGGCTAAAGCTCTGGATAGGCAATCTAAGAGATAAATCTAGGGTTTCTTGGGAGAGAATCCATTCCTAGCCCCATTTCTCTTCTCCTTTCCTTCCTAAAGTTGAAAAGAGAAGGTTGTTGCTGTTGGAGAACATTTTTAGAGACAAATATCTATCTCTTGGAGGGAGATCTCACCCATTTCTTCTCTTCCACGGATCCATTTGTTATTCCTCCTCTTTTCTCATGTTTGTTTCATTGATTCATCATTTGTTCTTGTATTCCCTCACCATGAGTGAGTAAACTCCATTTCTTGGATGTGAGAGAGTAGCTCCCATGTCATAACTCAATGTGACTCGAACTTCCTATCTAATATAAGTTAATCTTATGTTTCAAAATGAGTTATGGTGTTTATTTCATTGTTTGCATGGTTGTCCATCATGTTTACATGTTTTATGCCTCTTATTATTTCTAGAAAGACATATTAGGAGGTAAGGAATAATTGTTTTGACAGGACATCCTTGACCACGGGAATAGCTTGGATTGATTGAAGGTTTTAGGTTGTAGTTTGAATTCGGGTATATGCATGGGAATGCTATGCGAAGGTAGAACTATCTCATATCATCAGTAGATGTATTAGATGCTATCAACCTACCTTAGAAGATTAATTAATGTCGTTGGAATTCATAATTATTATTGAGTTGTGATCTGGAGGTGAAATGCCATATCTAGGATCCTCATAATATGAACCTAGTCCTCTCAAGTGACGTGTGATTTTGTTTTCATTTCTTTTATTTAAATTCATAATTAAGTTGACCCCAACCAACCATTTTAATTGTAACTGACCTATATTGTTGAAAGTTAAAGTTCTTGTGCCTAACTAGCCTAGCTCCCCGCGATTCGACCTTGACTACAATTAATCTTGTATACTTGCAGGTGATTGATGAGTTCAAAAAATTAATCATTTAAAACTCACTTTCCATTGGCATTCAACATGTTTTTGGCACCGTTTCTGGGGACCTACGGTATTTTGGTTAGAGGATAAATGATAATTAGTATTCGAGACAAGGTCATCATTTTCCACTATACATATTTGTGATATCTCCTTGTTTTTTATTTTCTCATTTAATGTTGTTCTTTTCAGGTTGCATGCATCATTCTAAGAGGGGTCTTAAGACATTCATTTTCCTAGACCCAAAAATTGAGTGTACCTTTTGCAGCCATAGGAGAGAAAAGGAGGGTGATAATTGTTTCAACTTGGAGGGATCACAACCACCATCACCCCCATTCAACACCTTCATCACTGCCTTCTCCCGATCATTCTCAAGAATTAGATATGGAGGAAAACCACCCACTCAAAGATTTTGTTGTGTCGACTGTCATCAACATTTGTGGAGCTATCAATCATCCAACTACTGAGGCCAACAATTTTTGTATCATCCCTACCATCTTGCAGATGATCCAGTAGAACCATTTTGGAGGAACTCCTATGGAAGATCCGAATCTTCACATAGCTGAGTTTTGCAGTATAGGAACACCTTCATGATCAATGGTGTCCCCACTAAAGGAGTATGTCTACTCTGGTTTCTATTCACCATGCGAGACCGAGCCAAGGCATGGCTCTCCTCATTGCCCCAACGATCAATCAAGAGTTGGGACGAACTGCTGAACACTTTTCTTACCAAGTATTTTCCTCCTAGAATGATGGCCCAACTGAGGAGCCAGCTCACCAACTTTAAGCAACATGAAGGAGAAACACTCTATGATATGTTGGAGAGATTTAAAGACTTGCAACACCTTTGTCCTCACCACAGGTTGACCAATTGGCTGTTGTTGCAAACTTTCTACAACGGGTTATTCTACAACACCCGTATGATTGTGGATGTCGCTGCAAATGGAGCACTTATGAACAAATCCTATAGTGAGGCACATGCAATCATAGAGGATATGGCACTCAATCATTGTCAGTGGATCACTGAAAGAACCTGCCAGCTGAGGATGAAGCTATATGAGAGCTCATGATGGACATGGGAAGCTCTTATCCTGAATTGTTCGAATGTTTTATGGAATTTTGAGGGAAAAATTCCTATAAGAGGGGAAGGATGTTACACTCCCAATTTTTGGGCTTGTATGATTTGAAATAAAAATTTTCAAATAAGTATGATTATGAAATTGTATGATTTATGTGTAATAATTGGATTACTTTGATAATGTTTCATTTAAATGTATGATTTCATGGATCCTACTGAGTTAGTGAGTCTAATATAAGGGATGGGTGAGTATGTAACATCTCATATCTAAGCTCCCAAGTAGTTTCTTCCAAACCATGATACTGCCAAAAAACTTTTACCAACTCAATCTCCTTATTCTTCAACTACTTAACTAGGGATTCAAGAATCTTCATAGGAAACTCTTCATAAGTTAAATTCTCTTGAATCTCCAAAGGCTCGATTGAGAGTACATGAGAAGGGTGTTTCACATACTTTCTTAGCACAGAGACATAGAATACAATATGGATCTTGTCATAGGTAGGACGGAGAGCTAAACAGTGTTTCCAAAGACCTTCATCATCTCTATTCTTTACTCCTGAGCTCTCTCACCTTGGTATCTCATACCCTCACAAGTGACTCAGGGTAAGTCAACCTCCCTTAGAGTTCAATAGGTTCAATGTTCAACACATGGCTCGAGTACATCACATAGTGCTCTAGATCGGACGCATGGAACACATCATACATTATATTATCCTGAGGGGGGTAAGGCTAAACAAAATCTCAAATGGACCCATGTATCAGGGACTCAACTTTCCTCTAATCTAATTAGTTGTAGCTCATAGGGATCAGATTTTCAAACACATGCTCTCCCACAGTGAACTGCAAGTCAGTCTGCTTCACATCAGTACACGACTCCTGTCGATCCTGGGATTTCTTCATACATTACTCAATCAAAGTGACTTCGTCTGCATACACTATGGTTTCTTTGAACTTCACAAGGTCCTCTCATCCACATCACCCTAGTGAAGCAGTGACTGGCATGGACTCCCTTAAAGAACTTCATAGATTCCGATACTGGCTTTGGTGGCTATCATAACAAGAAAACTCTACTAGGGGCAAGAACTGCTCCCATGAATCCACCCCAAATGAGCACACATGCTCTCATCAGACCTTCTAAAGTCTGGATCATATTCTGTTGACTGTCCATCAGTCGGGGGGGGGTGATATGCTGAACTAAACTTCAATCTAATATTGAGTTCTTCATGCACCTGCTTCCACAACATGGAAGTGAACTTAAGTCCATGCTCAAGAACATTCGAACCCAGATCATTGTGCATTCGAACCATCTCTCAAATATATAGCTCAACTAGATCTGTCACATTGGAAGTGGCTCCTAAGGCAAGGACATGTAATGATGTGGTAAGGCATTCTACCAGAACCCATATTGCATCATGACCTCTCTCAGTCCAAGGGAGACTTACTACTATGTCTATGGTGATCTGCTCCCATTCTTCTTAAGAACACCCAACCATCTATGGCACTTCATTGGGTTATTGGGGTTCATCCTTCACCCACTGGCATGTATGGCCACTATCTACGTATGCCTCTACATCCTTTTTCATTCCAGACCTCTAAGGTACCACTGCAAACTTTAACGATCTTGGTAGTGCTAGGGTGTACAGTGTACTTACAATCATGAGATTCTTGCACAACATGATTCTTTAAGGGAAAATCCTCAGAAACCCAAAAACACTCTAATAGTGGATTTCACCACCTACTCTTCCAGAGAGGTGCATCTGAGGTTCCTCTAAAAAACCTTTCATCTCATCAAGCTCTAGGCTAATCGGGCAACCACTAACTCGACCCACAGGTGTGGTTGTATCTGGATGTTAGCTACATAGGTCTAGTCTTCTAATGATCACATGGTCCACCTAGAAACCTCTTCCAGTCTCTCTATTGGTTAAACAAGATAGCTATACACTTGAGTTGTTTTCAGCTGAGAACATCTTGTTACCACATTAGCTTCCTTATGTTCTAGGTGATGGTGAAGACATAAACCTTCATATATCCCACTCATCATTCTTGTCTCGGGTTTATGTCTATTCGAGTCAAGAAAAATTCGAGCTCTTGCTTCCATCATCTCAGTTATCAAACCCAAATTTGTAACTCACAAATTCCAAACTACTCTAGGTAGGTATGTCCTCATATTACCTTTGTTCTTCTTATGCTTTTAAATCACCTATCCAATATATTCCCTAAAGGGTGTGGTACTTCCTTCAATCCTCCATTACCATATAAAGGTTTCAACTCAAGTATTAACCTCTCATGTCATTTTGATCCTTAGTATAGCATGCATGTTTTCCTGTCTCTCACACCCATAACAAGATGAAATAAGCATTTGGCTGCAGTCCAAATACAAAGTTCATCCCACTCCAAGAGTAGAGATGGTGCAACACACATCACCATTACACTTTCCAGTCTAAGTTGAAACATACTTCACATGTCTCCACACCATGAATATCTCAATTCTATGTTTATATCCATGGAAAGGTTGTTCCCAAACACTTTTGGGTCTTAACATCTCTCTTATGTACAATCCTTAGTCCTTACCTCAAGGTCTCTAGGGTGCCAGTACTTTTGGGGTGATCTGACCCTTATGTATCTAGGGAGTGCCTCTCACATTTACCCCTTAGTCCCCATGAACTCATGAAGGTGGCCAACCTCCTAACCCATGGTCCTCGGGCAAAGGTAGTTGTTACCTCCTGACCCTATGGTCTTGTGCATCCAGGGAACAGACAACTCCTACTTCCATTGGTCTTATCCCCCCTTGACCTTAGTATTGACTTAGGATTCTATCATAGCACATTTCAATCTTGAACCTCACCCCAATCTCCATCATCTCTCTGGGAACTCATGGTTAAACTTACATCCCTTCATAGAAATCATGTTAACCTACCTAACTTGGTCTGGCCCCATACAAATTACCCCTATGGTAACATATCCTCATGCCCCTTAGAGATGGTCACACATGGGTCTATAGATTCATGCTCATACTATGTGCTCTTACACTTAGCTCATCAAGCTCATACCAGTGACCTCTTCAGGTTACCTTAAATCTAATCAAAAGTTGGTGCTCACCCCAACATGAAGGGTCCCTTCCCAGGACAGGAGAAAACTATCACTTGATAGTAATAAAGGTCACAAAAATTCTTACCTCCAAGGTTTAAATCATCATGTATACGCTTAGCCCTATCATGCTACTTCTACTCATGGCTAGCAAGAAGACAACCTATTAAACCATTCTAAGTTCTATGTATGCCATACTTGTTCATTATGCCTCAAAGTTGGACCAATATCATACATGCATATGTTGCCAACCCCACTGAGTGGTTTATCAAACATATATCTCAGATCAAGTGGGGTTTCCTTTTTCTCTAATACATGGGAAGGGGTTCCATGCTTTATTCCTATGAACTCAATCAGCCTCGTGAGCATCATGTGCACTAGGTATTGGTACTTCCCCTCTTTGGTCCAAGAACCCCAGGTTCACCTCTTATGCATCAATTATCTAAACTGCATTCTCAGCTGCTCAAACATGAACCAAGCCTATACAAGATATGGCATATACTTCCTAATACTCTTCCACGTGGACATCCCTTAGAGTCCTACACAAGGACCACCAAGTGGGTGCGAGGCCTCACATCTTGGTACCATAGGATACCTCTTCAGAATCTATGGAACTCTCTCTCTATCCTACATTCACAAGATAAACACTCATATCATCTATACGTTTGTTTAGGAAGCCTCTTTCTCTTTTCTAGGTTTTGGTTCCTCTAGAGGTATCTAAGGCATGAAAACCTCTTTGGATCATGCATGAGCAACTCCACACATCTATTTATGGTCATTCATTCGAGGCCACATCATACCAAACCTTCTCGTGATTCCTCATGTAGGCCTCCAACCTTCTTCATCAGGGTCTCATCCTCTATCTAGAGCTAACCCTATAAATAGTCCTACCACTAGAGGTTATCTCTCATAAGATGGGTCAAACTCTTAAGGATACACATCTATCCCTACTTGGATGAAACATACTATCAAAACTTATGTCCGACCAAGATCATCCTAAGCTTTGCATCCCTATCTCATGAACTATCATGCATAACCCTTCTGTCTTAGGTCTAAAACCGATTTCCACTCACTTCTATGTAGGTGCATGCCTCCCTCCTACTCATATATGCCCGTCAGGGTTCCTATATGGTCACCACCAACCTTCTCAAGGAGGGAGCTATCCCTCACCTTAATAGGTACGACCCACCCAAGGTCGGGTCACCAAAAGGCACTAGGGGTCAAACAACCACACATAGTCTATGTTTCTCATGCATACCCAAAGCATCTACATAAAGCATGCATGTCTAACCCATGTACTTGCATGCATGGAAAACTAAGGTATCCAACTCATCATTTTCTCTTTTTCTCTATCCACCACTTAAGGTTTTGGATTGAGCATCATCCTTAGAGGATGCATCAGGTCTCTTCCCCTTGTTGGAGGCTTCTTCCTCCAAGGCTATCCCTCTCCTCATCTTCCTACAAGATGGTCTAAACTCGGCGTATTCCTGAGGGGTATCCAAGGGCACAACAACATGGCCATGTAATCTAAGCATGTAACTAACTTCAATCTAAGTTTCATCATTTATACTTATGTCCATGACATTTTTCTTGCATGCTTTTTATTATTTGGTGGAGGATTCCTTAATTCTTATTATTCTTAACCCCAAATCTCAGGACGAGGTGGAGAGAGAGAAACCCTAAGCACTTAGACTTATTCAATGAAATGGGGTAGAGAAGGGAAGAAGACAGATGAGAGAAGACCTAGAGGTATCTTATTTCGAGTCAAATACTCCGATTTCGTCCAGGCAATCACACAGATTCCGAGAGTCCTCATAGATCGACTAGAGGAGTGGAGGAAAATCTTGCCAACCCCCAGATTGTGATCCTTTTCTAGACACCTCCATCTTTGTACACTCCTCTAATGACTCCCTTGGGCTCTAAAGAATTTGTAAAATTTAATAATCATTAGAGATTAAATGGAAAACCATGCTTTGATACCAATTGTAATGAACCCACCTCTCAACAACCCCCATTTAAGGTAGGCTAAGAATATGGTGTTGTTATCCCAAAATAGGATCAATGGTTTTGCAAATAATAAAAAATAATTAATAAATTCTACTAAAGACTAAGCTTAAAGCATGATAAAAATTTACTTTTCACATACCTTTCAAAAATAGGAGATTGGAACTTTACCAAATGTAGAGTTCTATCTAAATAAATCCTCCTTTTTAAATTAGATTTATTCTTCAAATATCACTTTACTATTTGTCCCTTTTCAAGTATTCCTAAAATGCTAAAAAAATAAAACATCGGTCAGTATAAAGAATATATTGGTAAGTGGTGGCAACCAATATCTTGCACATATTTCATAATAACCTAATTACATTAAATAGTTGTTAACAATCCAAGATTATGTTTTCAATATAACTTCCTAACCACTTTTACTCATCCTTTGGGATACCCTCTCTTAGGGTTTAGTCTTTGCAAGGGACTTTAGGCTACCTTCTCCATCCTGAGCTTGGTACCTTATGGGTCACCTCTCTGGGTGCCATGTGGTCTTCTCTCCAAGGCTTGACCACCTTTGACCTTCCCTACAAGGCTTGGTCCTCTTAAATCTTACATCCAGAGATGGTATGTAGGTTCGAGCAAGTCATATATATTTTTACATGGTGATAATCATAGTCACATTATAGATTGCATAAAATAAATTCATCTAAGAAGTTATTTTCACACAATCGATGAAACCTCAGGAATCGTCATGAAACTAAAGCAAGTAATCATAAAATAACCACATACCTGATTTGGAGATCTCAAAGAATCAAGCAAAGTCTCAAATCCAACCAGGTAGTTCAATCAACCAATCAATCAAATCACACAAGAAAATATGAATCTTGAAAAACATGTATTACCTAATCATTACATACTCATCATAAACTCTTTTATTGACTTGGGAATCCCTTCTAGGGTTTCTAGGTTGAATTAGGGTTTCCTTATAGTTTCTTAGATCTATTTCTCACTCTTTACCTTCTTAGGTCAGCAAACCCTAAAACATCTTTTCTATGCATCAAAATCATAATTACTCAAATTATCCACATTAAGAACAGATATTCAAAAACTTACTAATAACAATGAAGCCTACATCATTAGAAATAAACAAGTATGGAAATATAATCCTCACTATATTCAATATTACATTTATAGAACAACTGCTGTGAAACTGTATTCGAATCTTTCTAAGCCTTTCTTACTTATAAGAAACTCTTTAAAACTTATATTATCATATTTTAGCTTATGCCCTGATCATATGCAGTATACTCTACATATGAAGACTCGTAGTGAACTACGATCTCTCCGTACAAGACTTAGCTGACACACCCGGGAATGCTAAGCCTGACTACGTCGCTGGTCTGCAACATGAAAATGGCTCTCTGGCCTCGGTACACCTATTATGCTGTAAAAAATGGACTCCTCTAACCTGAGCACATAGGCGGAGAGTCAAGCCACCTATTGGCTTTACTGTACTCTAGTGCCACCAGGGATCTCTTATTGATGTTGGACACTACATTCTGTATTTTAAGGAGACTTCTACTAGGGCTTCGTCCCCCGTACCACCTGTTAGTACGTTTCGACCCCCGTATACTGGACACTGCCAGGGTTAGGTCATTTCATCCCTATGACGCAAACCTCTCATAGGGAATCTACGATTTTCAGGGCTCTTCAGTCTATTATTTTATTATTCTTGGAAAACTCTTACGATATTGTATCTTTTCCCTTACTTATACTTGACTCTGGTATCTCTATGGTACCGTGTCTATTTATTTAAAGTTTATAACACAATATGTATATCATTCTAAACTTGGCAAAGTAGAATATTGAAAATACGGTGATATTCTGAGTAATCAATTACTATACATACAGGCATACTAAAATTCTTAAATAAACAGAATACATGTCAACTTGGCACTTTATGCACTAGAATCATGTAATTGAACTTCTTAATACACTGATAATATTGAACTGAATGCTTAACATATTGTTTACCCCTTTCTTAGGGTTTCTCCTTACTCATGCACATATAGAACTTCTCATGTATACAAACATATATCATGTCTACTAATATAAATATTCTCATTCAACATTTCTGACATTTATGCATGGCATCGATAACATACCTATCTAGGGTATGTCATATCTCCACTTGCAATAGCATAACAACATATGCATTTCATGACAAGTATTTGAGTTAGAAAATCAGAATCTCATAAACAAAGAATGTATGCATATAAGATAATATTCAGATAAAATCCCACAATATCACATGAATCATTTCAATCAACCATTTACTACTGAATTAGATATGCATACTTGTGAAAGCATACTAGATTGGGTTTCCATCCTTGATTACTTGCTATTCACATGATATGTATTGTGAAAATCAGAAACTCTATTTGTCCATATATCAAATCAAGAGATCAAACATGTAGAATTATATGCACTAGGAACATAAGTAAGATCATATAAACATAAATCCGAATTTCAGCTATAATGTTGTTCAAGCACTCGAATAACTTGAAAATTTAGATCTTCAGAAGATTTTCAATAAACTTATTAATTATGTAGAATTCAAGATACATGGATATCTATATCTATTTCATCATATAAACATTTTCAGATCATAGTTGGAACACGAATTGAAGTACACTATAAACTAAATTCAAGAACAGTTCTTTTCATTTATTGTCATCTAGGGAGAAATTGAGAATATAAATTAAAACCATATAATTGAGTACAATTGACTGAAATATTCTTTTACCCACTCACCCTAAGATGTAAAACAACTTAAAATCGCAGCTCATCCCTAAAAAACCCGATCTCATATCAAATCCCAAGCTATTCACCCGATTCTTCTTCCTTTCAACTCGGAAACCCTAGAAATGAGGGATTATGAAGAAAGAGTGAGAAAAGGGGAAGTTTTGATACCATTTTTGATCAAATCATAGGAGGGACAAAATCTTGACATGTGAGATAAGATTCACCATGAAAGGCTTTGCAAAGAAGCTAAACTTACATGATTTCATCATTCCTCGGACCGCAAAACCCTAGGTCAGCATCTCCATCACTGTCTCCTCTCAAACCCTAACTCTCCCTCTCTCTAGGATTTCATTTCTCTAGATTGAATCACGAATTATGAGAGTTACTTGTGTGTTAGGTTGACCATATAGAGAAATTAAGCTGGTTGGGTCAATTGCACATTGACCCCTCACTATACTTTCTCTTATTTCAGCGGAATTTTCTGTCATAAAAATATTACTATAATTCATCTATTGATAAGGTCTAAACGCATCAAAAAATTATGAAAATTTTACATGTTGTTTATTATTGAGTCTCAGATCTACATTTAAAATTTTATATTATTTGAAGTTACCAATAAATAAATAAAAATAAAACACTACACTATTTAAAAGCACTATGTCAACATTTTGGTCAAAGGATAGTTTGACCGAGAACCACAATCAAAGAACACTAAAATATTCTGAAATTTTTATCCAATATGAATGATTGAGTTATACATATCATATCCAAAATTCAATTAAATACAAAATTTTTAGAAAATATGAAAAATCATTTACCACACTGCTATCCTGATCAAATTCCACATTCATGTACTATCAAAACCCTAATTTTTGCCAATTAGGATTTACATTTCTCAAACCCTAATTCTTCAAACTAAAATCATAGTTAGAGTTTTTTCTTAGGTTTGAAACATCACAATTGATCTACTATCATTAATCAAGTCTAAATGATGTTCAATCTAATCAAGCATATAATCATTCAGGTAAACCCTAGTTTACCAATTAAGCACAAATGTGGTCATTACCCTAGTTTACCAATCATTCAGGTAAACCCTAGTACCATTGTTATGTATTACCTCTAAGTCAAAAAAGAGAGTTCACCATGTTCTTTTGAATTTTACTATTGTGCTACTCAAATAGCAAAATAGTCTTGAGTTGGAAGACTAGATTCAACAACAATTGTACAATTCTACTCACAACATCCCCATTGCATCATGGAAGCATAAGGTGAAGCATTACCATCACATTCCATATTATTCTCAAGTATGAACCCACACATAATTCAAGGTGTAACCATCAGGTTATAGCATACTAGGGTTTTAAAAATAGTAACAAAGTACTCCATGATTGTAATAGTCATTCAAGGACTATTCATACCCAATTACCATCACTTAGTTATATTAAAGCTAGGTATAACAAGCTATACCTCATTAGGGTTACATATCAATACAATATGGTTATCATACCTTCTATTCATATGAGTGAATAGGTAAGACTACCTTATTCAGGGTAACCCTTCATTTGTTTCGTCATTATTCAACCCATATAACCATACCACAATTGTACAATACTAAGATGGATTACTGGTATGAATGACTACAACTATCATACACCTTTAATTAACATATTGCTTACACATGTACACTAAAAATCATATGTAGAACCAATTTACATCCCTTAATATACCTTCAACAAATTATACTTCTAAAAACAAATTCACATATTACTAAAAGCCATTGTTTTCTCTTATCTCTCTCCTCATTCACTACTACTTACTTTTTGCTACTTATCCTTCTCATTTTAATCATGTAGATTAAACATTCCTAAAAGTGAAAATACAAGGTATAAATAGATTATTCATCATTCTTGCTATCACTACAAGAATTTATCCCATATCGCACTTCATTCATATTGTATTTCTCCTTTTGTTCAAAACACACTTGTTACATTTCAAATTTATATCTTACTCTTTACTCTGAATCATTTCCATATTGTTTATCTACCTTTCATATTAGTTATCTTTAAACCCTGGATTACTATCAGTGCTAGTTTACTTCTCATAGTGCAAGTCTCATGATCTTGTTTTATAGAGATGCTAGTATTCAAGGTCAAATCACTAGTGATATCCCTTGAACTACTACAACTCTAAACATTCTAGGGTTTGGTCCTTATCAGTAGCATGACGTTATTGTGATGTGACTTTTCTCTCTTAATTTGAAATTCAAACTTTGGATCTCACAAGTTTTACTAAAGTCTTCTTTATCTTATTGATTGAATTTCCTTTCTCTTACTTGGCCATTCAGATAGATTACATTCTCAATTACCCTGCTAGGGTTTCAACATCATATTGTGTGTCATTATTACATTCACTAGATGTCTCTACCACGGTGGTTATGCATCATATATGATTCATTTTCTTATCACTTCATTCCCACATTGTTGTCATTAAGGAAGATATGAAAGAGAAGATGATTTTGAGACTTAAAATTCTTATCTTCAAACATTCAATAATACATTTCTCATATGTAGGTTTAATTAATTATCAACAAGGATACTTGATTAATTAGCACTTTCTTGAATCTCGCAACCTCTTTCCTTTATAATCTATATTACTCCATTATGTTTCAAACCCTTCTTTACTTTTCATAATCCCCTTACCATATACTACTATTCCACATGTCATCTTTAACTTCTAGTTTTCTCTTATGATCATGCTGCTTCTTTTATGTGTATGTTCATGTATACCATGTTGCATATATTTCCTTTTATTCGTCTACTAATGTAAAGTTGAAATTCTAAATCAATAATCTCTCTACTAGAATCACCTCATGTTTAATACATTACATATCCTTCATTTTAAATCAAACGTCTCATGAATGGAAAAAACACAATTTCTCTTTCAATCAAGTTTTTTCCTTCCTAAATATAGTCTACCTTTGTATGACTTATTCATTTATTTAGCTACACTTGTGTTCTTTTTTTAGAAACTAGTTTGTTGTTATATAAAGACTTAAAATCCAAAGGTAGTAAGGATGAATGTATTAAACTTATTAACAAAGGTACACATTCCATTCTCTCAATTATATCATAACCCTCATTCCTTAATCAAGCTCATTATTTCCAACATTTCTCTTTGTTTCAACTAAGTTTCTTATCCTAGTCTTATGATTTACATGTGCATCTAATTCTCTTTATTGTAACTCTTCTGAAGACTCTTCACTTATATTTACTTATTGTCTACTCTTTTCTTCTATTTTCCCTTTGCTTTGGAGTACATAAAAACATTGTACTCGATTATATAGTCCATTCCTCATGATTGAGTCTTACTATCTTGGTCCTTACATACTTTTCTCATATCTTTTCCACATTTCATATTTAGAGTTCATATAATACTAATCATTAAACTTAATCTGAACCTTATGACGTGTTCCTTTATTCCCAATTAAGGGTTTCTCATATGAGTCCCCAAAGTTGGATCTCAGATATTAGTTCCAACTGATTCTTAGTTATCCCAGTCTTTCCCTTATACTTCAAAATCTTAGAGTATAGACATACATACTAGAATTTGGATCTAATCTATATACAATTTACTCTTGTTACGTTACTAATAGGAATCATTAGATCTGAGTAATGCATCTTGCCAGCCGGACCAGGCCGAACCTGCAGTCCTGAAGCCAATAGCTACTCAAGATTACTCAACTCCTATTCATCTCAAATGTGTTGAAGAAAACTTATCCACTTAGGAAATCTCATTAAAAGATCATCTCTAGTCTACTTGATACAAAGAATGTAATCAATAAATGCTACAAATGCATTGTGTACAACAAATCTTAAAGACCCATATATATTTCAAAATACTGAATATCTGAATTCAAACATATAAGAGCTTTTCTATTCATCTCCAATAAAACAACAATATGAAATGAAAGTTCTATCTCATTTTATATTTATGCTCTTAATTCATGTTACTTATCTTGTTTCTAACCCTAATATTTCTAGGGTTCCTCTCTAGACCATCCTTCCACTGTATACCTGGCCAGGGTATACATGAAAGAATAGACAAAGTAGCTTGATATTGGTTGATCCAAGTACTCAGATACTGGGCCAGGATATCCAAATACTCAAATCCCTAGAGCTAACATCATAACATCTCCTATCTGCCACACTTATGACTCTAACTTACTAACTTAATGGTCTCTAACAACTCATCCTAAGCTTTGATACCAAAGTTGTTACACCCCGATCTGACAATTACCATTTATCATGAGATTAGGGCATAAATTGAGGATTTAGCATAATACAAAGATCACCCTTAGTTTTTTCTTGTTTTTCAAACTCTTTGTTTACTCATATTGAACCACATAAACTAACTTTACAAGGGAATCTAAACATTTATTTCTCTAATCTGATTTCAACAGTATAAATGCATGTATGAACATTCAATATGTTTCTCATACTTTTAAGCACATAAGACTTGCTGATTCGCATATATTGCTAAAAGTGGAATAAGGTTATACATCATCATTTACAACTCTCTCTTATTTCTTTACAAGGACCTAGAGTGACAAGGACAGACTGAACTTAACTATACTCAGACTTAACTCTTATGGCAGATCTACTCTGATGCAATGATATCTTCAATCCCCATAATTTCCCTAAAAATTTTGAGTAGAGGGGTGGGCCTACTCGCTCAGTGAATGAGTAAAATAATAATGCAGTCTAAAGTACTGAATCAGACATTTATCATTTTGGATAACTGAAATCAAACAAGATAGTAATTTCAAATTAAAAGATTAGATATTCAAAAACTTACTAATAACATTGAAGCCTACATCATTAGAAATAAACAAGTATGGAAATATAATCCTCACTATATTCAATATTACATTAAAAAACAACTGTTGCGAAACAGTACTCGAATCTTTATTAGCCTTTCTTACTCATAAGAAACTCTTTAAAACTTATATTATCATATTTTTGCCTATACCTTGATCATATGCAGTGTATTCTACATATGAAGACTTGTAGCAAACTACAATCTCACTGTACAAGACTTAGCTGACACACCCGGGAATGCTAAGCCTGACTACGTCACTGGTCTGCAACAAGAAAATGGCACTCTGGCCTCGGCACACCTATTATGCCGTAAAAACTGGACTCCTTCTCTAACCTGAGCACACAGGTGGAGAGTCAAGCCACCTATTGGCTTTACTGTACTCTAGTGCCACTAGTATCTCTGGTTGATGTTGGACACTACATTATGTATTTTAAGGAGACTTCCACTAGGGCTTTGTTTCCTGTACCACATGTTAGTACGTTCCGACCCCCGTATACTGGACACTTCCAGGGTTAGGTCATTTCATCCCTACGGTGCGGACCTCTCATAGGGAATCTACGGTGTTCAGGGCTCTTAATTCTATTATTTTATTATTCTTGGAAAGCCCTTACTATATTGTATCTTTTCCCTTATACTTGACTTTGGTATCTTTATGGTACTGTTATAACCTCAATTTTCCAAATTATATAATGAGTTTTGTAAATATCATCTAAAGATCAATAAAGTTGCTTGATTGATGTGATATGGTTTGGAATGGATTCCACGTTTGATTGATTGCATGTTTCTTAATGGGCCTTGCCTTATTTGAAGCCCAAGTTGATATTATCAAAGAATACACAGAGAATTCCATAAAATAAAGAAAAGGATATGGAATATTTCCCTAAAAATAAGAATTTGAGATAATGGATACCTTGGAGTTCAAGGAACTCAAAACCAAGAAATAATGATAAAAGGATTTAGGGAAAGATGGAAAATGTGTTTAATATAATAATAACTTGCATATTAAGAAAAGGAATCGAATCCTTGTTATAATCACTCCAAATTTTGTAGGAAGGAAGAGAAACCTTTGAGGAAGCTTCCCTCAAAATTTGGTAAAAATAGGAGTAGCCAGTTGGGAGTTATTAAATTTCTAAGTTTCCATTGGAAATAAGCTTAATTGAATAATTTAGGAAATGTTTTCCTATTTTGGTTTGAACGCGGATAACCCGGATCGTTGGATCTGAATCCAACGATGAGCGGTCATCGTCCAGAGTCCCAAAAGGACTCGGAATGTAGCGCACCACAGAGCTACTTTCCCTTCGATTTCTTGATCGAATCAGAGGACGAGCACTCTGGATTAGAGTGTCAGTGAGTTCGGGAATCCAAACCGAAGTGGATGGACCCTGGTTTGGTAGGGTTTCATCGAGTATCTCGGAAATGCCCAAATTAGGCTAAAAGCGCAGTTGGAGTTGGATCGGGAAACCTCACGAGAGGTCTTCGCACCCTATATATATGGGGCCATCCAGTAGAGGGAGTCCTCACGATCACGAACGGCTAGTTTTGAAAGCTCGAAGCCCGTTACATCTTCCAATTGTTCTAAGCTCCGGCGAGCTTCGACGCGGCGCCACCGCACCTTGAAGTCAGGTCGAAGAGTAGCAGGTTGCGTCGGATCCTGATCGAACGGCTCGGTCGGGATAAGGCGGTAGCCCTTGGATCGGGATCCACCGTTGTCCAGGGAGATCTAGCGGTCGGCTCGGAGAGGCGCGGCTTTGCCAAGCCACGTCGGCCACAACCGTTCGATTGTGATCGAACGCTGAGATCAAACATAGACGGAAACGGTTAGATCGCGGAATACCGTGGACCAGTGAGATCTGACGGCTCCAGTGCAAGGCGCGTAAGTGGAGAGGAGGCACGCGCGAGGATCGTCCGATCGAGGCGTGGACCACGGGTCTAACGATCGAACGATCGACGAATTTCTGGTAATTCCTCTCTGTGACAAATAATCAGGAAAATGCCTTTTCTTGCTAAATTCGTAATAATAGCTAGGAATATCAGATGAGAAAACTTAATATATGAAAGTTGTACAGAAAAATGCAAGGAACACGATAAAAATAATTCCAGAACCTAAATCTGCCTGGTTTTACAAAAGTACTTTAATTGGCTATAAAGTTTATTAAAATTGAATGAGAAACCCTAATTACATGATTGAGAGGGTAATTAGGTAATTTAACAATTCAAATCGGTAAGTTTGACTCTGAGAAGGTTAATGGTAGTTTAATTTGCTATTTGAATGCAAAATGTTTAACTTGGAATTATAATGATTAAAAGGGGGGTTACTTTGCAAGAAAACCCTAAATTGAGATAAAGAGAGAGAAAAACCATATTTTCATGAAATAAGGTAATCAATTGTCTAATAAAGGAAATTCAATGAGAAAGTAGGAGTTTCATGATGATTGATAAATTAAGAATGTTAACGATGAAAGAAGAAGAAAAACCCTAATTTTTAAAAGAAACCCTAATTATGGAATTGGAATCCTAATTGGAATAATGGAAGTGGATAAATATTAATAAAAGGAAACTGTCCTTTTATTTCAAGATTTCTCTTCCTCATTGCTGGTTGATTGGATTTCTCTTTCTATCTTGAAAAGTACAATTGAAAGGTATGTGGTTACGCTTATGAATAATCGCATTAGTTTCCCGGCGATTCCCGAATGATTTACCGGTAGCTTGAAATAACTGATGAGTGTTTATTTATTTCATGCAACTATAAAGTGACTATGATTATCATCATAAGTATGCATATAACTGGCTAGATCCTTGTTCACCTCTGGTGTTTTAAAAAGGCTGAAAAGGGGGTAATACCTAGAGAAAGGTCTAGGATTGCCGTGAGTCAGAAACTGGATTGCCTTGTGCGTTCATGAGACTCTTCAGCATACCGAGAGTTAGAAACTGGATTGCCTTGTGCGTTCATGAGACTCTTCGGTTTACCATGTAACTCAATCCTAGAAACTGGTTTACCATTTTGGTGGATCATGAGGGGTTGTAGTTTGGTTTACAGGTCCACTGCAGGGACAGCACAGAGGTTATGGAACTTATGGATCGCTGATGTTATATTAAAATGTAATCTTGATTGTTAAAAAGATTAATTGCTTGATTACATTGTTAGCATAATTGCTTGATTATTGGATCCTCCACATACCGACTGACCGTTGTTTTGTTTGTCGGCGTTTTAGGTACATATTTCAAAGCACAAAACAATAAAGTGACACATTGTGAATTCAAGAACTAAAGAACAAGGAGGAGTTAATTAGAGTAGTTCTTTTGTGGTTAGAAGTCTAGTACTTCCAACTTTCCAAAGGTATGATAAAGAAAAATTTTATTACCTTTTTCAGTATAGTATGTTAGAATTTAATAATTGTTATTGGTTATATGTCGAACCTTTGATCCGGAATTTTATTGGTGCGGCTTCAACCTCTCGGTCTCCCTTAATTGGGGGTTATCGGAAGGTGGGGTCGTAACATTTGGTATCAGAGCCTGGGTTCCTCATTTAACCATTAATAATTATTAAATTTTACAAACTCCATAGAACCCAAGGGAGTTATTAGAGGAGTATCCGAAAGACGGAGGTGTCTAGAAAGGGATCACGACCGGGGGCTGGCAAGATTTTCCTCCGCACCGCTAGTCGGAATACGAGGACTCCCGGATCCGTGTGACCGCCTGGCCAAAGTCTTAGGGTATGAATCGAAATAAGATACCTTTAGGACTTCTCATCTTATTCATCCCTTCTCATCACAAAATTCTGATAAGGACATAAAGGATTAGGGTTTCCTTTCTTCTCCTCACGCTCTTGAGGTATGGGTAAGGTTAATAAGGTTTAAGGAATCCTCCACTAAATTAATGAAAGGCATGTAAATAAGATGTCATGGACATAAGCTTAATAGATTAAGCGCAAAATAAATAATAGATACATGCTTAGGTCGTATGACATAAGATGTCATGTCCTCAAGAGAGACCTGAGGCTAGACCTTCTTGTCAGGAGGATAAGTCAGTCTTGGAGATAGAGATCTCCATTTCTAGTAGAGACCTGGCACATCCTATGAGGATGATGCTAACCCTAACCCTAAGTGATGGTTAGAAAGAGATGAGTTGGACCAGGTGTTTGAAGGGACATGCCTTTGGGATGCCATATGATCCATGGATGACCTAAACCCTGGGAAGGATCGTGCATGTCAGGGTAAAGGATAACTCCTTAGATGATGAGGTTAGTGCAGGACCTTAGAAACCCTATGGGCTTATGCAAGTAGGGTATAGATGGCGCCTAGGGCACGTCATAGTGCTGACGGTAGGATGAAAGTCAGCCCATGAATGCAGAAAGAGAGATGATGAAGACTTGGGTAAGGTTCTAAGTGAACATGTACTATGATGGAGAATCCTAAGTTTATCCTAGGGTCAGGTAGGGATAAGACCGATGAAAGTAGGAGTTACCTAATTCCCCAGTTGCACATGACCATAGGGTCGAGAGGTTACAGTTATCATTGTCTGAGGGCCATGGGTTAGGAGATTGATCACCTTCATGAACCCATGGGACCCAAAGGAATATGAGTAGGGCACTCTCTTGATGCATGAGGGAAGAGGGATGACCCCAAAAGAGTCGGTACCCTATGAACCTAGAGGAGTTGACTAAGGATATAAACCTCAGTGGGTTCAAGATTAATTTGTTATCATGATGTCTGAGACACATGTGGCACATTTCAACTTAAAATTAAAAGGTGTATTGTCAAGGTGGGATGTACCATCTCTACTCTTGGAACAGGAAGAACTCTGTATTTGGACTGCAGCCAAATGCTTATTTCTTCTTGTTATGGGAGTGAGAGATAGGACATTACGCATGCCATACACCAAGGATAAGAGATGATGTAGGTTGAAATGTCGCCACGAGAAATAGGGATAGAGAATATAACCTACCCTAGTAAAGTGAATGATACATGGATGGTTTGAAAACACTAAGAGGAATGAGGTAGTTCCCTGATGAGGATGTTCTTATCATGAGCTATATGGAACTTACAAGTTGTACCAGGTTGAGTTTAATCACCACGATGATGAAATCAAAGAGTGTTCTTAATGAAGATAGATAGTGAGTTTAATGGGAGATCAATACTATGGATGTGGTGATGGGTCTCCCTTGGACCAAGGAAAGGTTGAAATGCAATATGGGTTATGGTAGGTCGCCTTACCTTGAGGACATGAGAAAGAAAGAGTTTTGTTGAACTACCCATGAGAAAGATGGTTCAACTACACCATGAAGTGAGTTCAAAGGTTCTTGAGTTTGACCTAAAAGGTTCACTTCCATAAAGTGGAAGTAGGTACATTGAGAACTCTATGTTAGTATAGTTATCACCCCTAACTATGGTTAGTATGATCCAGACTAAAGGGTCTGATGAGGGCATATGTGCTCGTTCAGGGTGATATCTAGAGACAGTTTTGTCCTATGAAAGATGTGACAATGACCACCATAGCCAGTATCGGGTTTTATATGAAGCTCTGTAAGGGAGGTTGTGTCGGTCACCACTTCAGTAAGGTGATGTTGGTGAAAAGGGCCACATGATGGTTAGAAAAGAACCACATGATGGTTAGAAAAGGGACCCCAGTGTGTGTAGATGAAGTCGCTTTGATCGTGCAATGGCTGAAAAGAGCCTAGAGACAATAAGAGTCGTGAGCAGATGCAACGTAGACTGACATACAGTTCACTGTGGGAGAAAATGTGACATGAAAATCCGACCCCTCTGAGCTACAAGTGAGAAAGCTGAGTCCCCGATACATGGGTCCTTTAGAGATGGAAGGGTGGATATGGTTAGGTTTTGACCCTACCTCAGGATAGAGTAATGGGAGATGTTTTCCATGTGTCCAATTTAGAGCACTATGTGAGGTACCCCGACCATGTGCTGAGCAATGAACCTAGTGAGCCCCAAGGGAGGCTGAAATGACCTGAGTCACCTGTGCAGTTTATAGACTCCGGGATGAAAGGACTCAAGGAAAAGGATATGTGATGGTAAAGGTTCTTTGGAAGTGCCATGAGTACGGTAAAGCCACATAGGGGCCAATGATGGACATGGGAAAAGACTTATCCTGAATTGTTTGTTTGGTTATGAATTTTGAGGACAAAATTCCTATAAGGAGGGGAGGATGTTATAACCTCAATTTTCCAAATTATATAATGAGTTTTGTAAATATCATCTAAAGATAAAGAAAGTTGCTTGATTGATGTGATATGGTTTGGAATGGATTCCACGTTTGATTGATTGCATGTTTCTTAATGGGCCTTGCCTTATTTGAAGCCCAAGTTGATATTATCAAAGAATACACAGAGAATTCCATAAAATAAGGAAAAGGATATGGAATATTTCCATAAAAATAAGAATTTGAGATAATGGATACCTTGGAGTTCAAGGAACTCAAAACCAAGAAATAATGATAAAAGGATTTAGGGAAAGATGGAAAATGTGTTTAATATAATAATAACTTGCATATTAAGAAAAGGAATCGAATCCTTGTTATAATCACTCCAAATTTTGTAGGAAGGAAGAGAAACCTTTGAGGAAGCTTCCCTCAAAATTTGGTAAAAATAGGAGTAGCCAGTTGGGAGTTATTAAATTTCTAAGTTTCCATTGGAAATAAGCTTAATTGAATAATTTAGGAAATGTTTTCCTATTTTGGTTTGAACGCGGATAACCCGGATCGTTGGATCTGAATCCAACGATGAGCGGTCATCGTCCAGAGTCCCAAAAGGACTCGGACTGTAGCGCACCACAGAGCTACTTTCCCTTCGATTTCTTGATCGAATCAGAGGACGAGCACTCTGGATTAGAGTGTCAGTGAGTTCGGGAATCCAAACCGAAGTGGATGGACCCTGGTTTGGTAGGGTTTCATCGAGTATCTCAGAAACGCCCAAATTAGGCTAAAAGCGCAGTTGGAGTTGGATCGGGAAACCTCACGAGAGGTCTTCGCACCCTATATATATGGGGCCATCCAGTAGAGGGAGTCCTCACGATCACGAACGGCTAGTTTTGAAAGCTCGAAGCCCGTTACATCTTCCAATTGTTCTAAGCTCCGACGAGCTTCGACGCGGCGCCACCGCACCTTGAAGTCAGGTCGAAGAGTAGCAGGTTGCGTCGTATCCTGATCGAACGGCTCGGTCGGGATAAGGCGGTAGCCCTTGGATCGGGATCCACCGTTGTCCAGGGAGATCTAGCGGTCGGCTCGGAGAGGCGCGGCTTTGCCAAGCCACGTCGGCCACAACCGTTCGATTGTGATCGAACGCTGAGATCAAACATAGACGGAAACGGTTAGATCGCGGAATACCGTGGACCAGCGAGATCCGACGGCTCTAGTGCAAGGCGCGTAAGTGGAGAGGAGGCGCGCGCGAGGATCGTCCGATCGAGGCGTGGACCACGGGTCTAACGATCGAACGATCGACGAATTTCTGGTAATTCCTCTCTGTGACAAATAATCAGGAAAATGCCTTTTCTTGCTAAATTCGTAATAATAGCTAGGAATATCAGATGAGAAAACTTAATATTTGAAAGTTGTACAGAAAAATGCAAGGAACATGATAAAAATAATTCCAGAACCTAAATCTGCCTGGTTTTACAAAAGTACTTTAATTGGCTATAAAGTTTATTAAAATTGAATGAGAAACCCTAATTACATGATTGAGAGGGTAATTAGGTAATTTAACAATTCAAATCGGTAAGTTTGACTCTGAGAAGGTTAATGGTAGTTTAATTTGCTATTTGAATGCAAAAATGTTTAACTTGGAATTATAATGATTAAAAGGGGGGTTACTTTGCAAGAAAACCCTAAATTGAGATAAAGAGAGAGAAAAACCATATTTTCATGAAATAAGGTAATCAATTGTCTAATAAAGGAAATTCAATGAGAAAGTAGGAGTTTCATGATGATTGATAAATTAAGAATGTTAATGATGAAAGAAGAAGAAAAACCCTAATTTTTAAAAGAAACCCTAATTATGGAATTGGAATCCTAATTGGAATAATGGAAGTGGATAAATATTAATAAAAGGAAACTGTCCTTTTATTTCAGGATTTCTCTTCCTCATTGCTGGTTGATTGGATTTCTCTTTCTATCTTGAAAAGTACAATTGAAAGGTATGTGGTTACGCTTATGAATAATCGCATTAGTTTCCCGGCGATTCCCGAATGATTTACCGGTAGCTTGAAATAACTGATGAGTGTTTATTTATTTCATGCAACTATAAAGTGACTATGATTATCATCATAAGTATGCATATAACTGGCTAGATCCTTGTTCACCTCTGGTGTTTTAAAAAGGCTGAAAAGGGGGTAATACCTAGAGAAAGGTCTAGGATTGCCGTGAGTCAGAAACTGGATTGCCTTGTGCGTTCATGAGACTCTTCAGCATACCGAGAGTTAGAAACTGGATTGCCTTGTGCGTTCATGAGACTCTTCGGTTTACCATGTAACTCAATCCTAGAAACTGGTTTACCATTTTGGTGGATCATGAGGGGTTGTAGTTTGGTTTACAGGTCCACTGCAGGGACAGCACAGAGGTTATGGAACTTATGGATCGCTGATGTTATATTAAAATGTAATCTTGATTGTTAAAAAGATTAATTGCTTGATTACATTGTTAGCATAATTGCTTGATTATTGGATCCTCCACATACCGACTGACCGTTGTTTTGTTTGTCGGCATTTTAGGTACATATTTCAAAGCACAAAACAGTAAAGTGACACATTGTGAATTCAAGAACTAAAGAACAAGGAGGAGTTAATTAGAGTAGTTCTTTTGTGGTTAGAAGTCTAGTACTTCCAACTTTCCAAAGGTATGATAAAGAAAAATTTTATTACCTTTTTCAGTATAGTATGTTAGAATTTAATAATTGTTATTGGTTATATGTCGAACCTTTGATCCGGAATTTTATTGGTGCGGCTTCAACCTCTCGGTCTCCCTTAATTGGGGGTTATCGGAAGGTGGGGTCGTAACAGGTACCATGTCTATTTATTTAAAGTTTATAACACAACATGTATATCATTCTAAACTTGGCAAAGAAGTATATTGAAAATACTGTGATATTCTGAGTAATCGTCATACTATACATACAAGCAGACTAAAATTCTTAAATAAACAGAATACATGTCAACTTGGCACTTTATGCACTAGAATCATGCAATTGAACTTCTTAATACACTGATAATACTGAACTGAATGCTTAACATATTGTTTACCCTTACTCATGCACATATAGCACTTCTCATGTATTCAAACATATATCATGTCTACTAATATAAATATTCTCATTCAACATTTCTCACATTTATGCATGGCATCGATAACATACCTATCTAGGGTATGTCATATCTCCACTTACAATAGCATAACAACATATGCATTTCATGACAAGTATTTGAGTTAGAAAATTAGAATCTCATAAACAAAGAATGTATGCATATAAGATAATATTCAGATAAAATCCCACAATATCATATGAATCATTTCAATCAGCCATTTACTACTAAATTAGATATGCATACTTGTGAAAGTATACTAGATTGGGTTTCCATCCTTGATTACTTGCTATTCACATGATATGTATTGTGAAAATCAGAAACTCTATTTGTCCATATATCAAATCAAGAGATCAAACATGTAGAATTATATGCACTAGGAACATAAGTAAGATCATATAAGCATAAATATGAATTTCAGCTATAATGTTGTTCAAGCACCCGAATAACTTGAAAATTCAGATCTTCAGAAGATTTTCAATAAACTTCTTGATTATGTAGTATTCAAGATACATGGATATCTATATCCATGTCATCACACAAACATTTTCCTATCATAGTTGGAATATGAATTGAAGTATTCACTACTACAGAACATGTCTTTGGCGTCGGTTGTTTATGCCCTTTTAGTGATAGTTCTCAAGCGATGCCTATGTGGGCGCCGCTAAAGGTCGAACTCTTCGGCGTCGGTTTTATAACTGACTCCAAAAGGCTTCACGCCATCGAAAACGCACCAGCAGGGCCCCGATAGGCATCGGTTATGTATAGTAAGCCGACGCCAAAAGGGTTCGCGCCACAAAAATGGCATCATCTAGGACACCTTCTGCGTCGGTTTGCAACTAAAAAACCGATGCCATATTTCCAAACGCCATGGCCGTGCTTCCCTGTACGGCCGTGTTTAGTACTATAGGCATCGATTTTAAACTAATAACCGACGCTTTTTCCACCACAGTCGTGCTTTCCTGCACGATCGAGCTTTCCTGCACGATCGAGTTGTTTGTCATATTAGGCGGCAGTTTTATCCAATAACCGACGATGTAAGCCTTTGATGACGGTGTTCTATAAATAATTGACGCCTATGTTTTTTTATTAGTTTGCAGCCCTGCTGTGGCTGGTCAGCAGGATGAGAACCTATAGTTCAGTTTTCTGAACTGTAGGTTTACGACATCCATTGATATCAACCTACAAACAGGCCACAAACCTGCAAAATCAACAAATATACTTTTCACACAAGTAGATACATTCAAACATCAATTGAATTCTCACATTCACACATGTAGAAACATTCAAATACATGTAGAAACATTTATACATGTATAAATATTCAGAAATATTCATTTACAAAATATCATTCAACATCGCTATCAGCATCCCAATTATATCTTACAATCGCCACTTCTTGTATGGCTCTTGCCCATTCTTCTCTTACTTCATTTAATAATTCTATCGTATATGGAGCATGTACATCTTTTAAGCGTTTACCTATAGTGTGGTCAGTTTTAAACACCTGCAAAGAGAATGATATGTAAATATATATATAAGTAATAATATAAAAATAAGATTGATATATTTCATACTAACTAATGAGACTATATATAATACCTCATGTATGGTATCGATGTCCAATGTGGCATATTAGATAATCATCTGCATAAATCGCATCACATAGTATGTGCATGCCCAGCCGTTGTCTTGTGTAGCACACTATAAATTGAAACATACAAAATATTAAAAAATACAACTAAGCACAGTTCACATAAATAATATATACATTGGAGTCAGGAACTTACTTTTACGTTCTCCCAAATTATTGGCTGGTTCTTTTTCCTTGGGACCTTTCCTCCAACATTTTTAAATGCATCTAAACCCCTACATGTTAATGTAACACAGTAAATTGCATAATTAAATAGTAATGTAATAACATATGTTAACGGATATAAAAATGAAATATTTCTCACCAGAATAATGGCATTTTCATTATGTATCCAATTTTAGTATTCAATGTACTCCCCGTAGGATCTAGATAATAAACAGTGAACGTCCCGGGGAGAATAACTAGTAACTCTCAATGCCTACCGCTAGAGGTAAAAAAGTTAAAAATTAATAACTCAAAATCCACAATAAAAATGTAATTTTCTTAAGTCCAAATTATAAGTAAAGTAAACTTACTTGACATTGAATGGAGCTATTATTATCGTCTTCTTTTGCTGACCAAAAATTATAAAAGTATCTATACAGTATTGTTGAACACTATCAGGGTCTTTAGCTACCATACTAATCAATGATGGAATAAAAAATCCCACATGGTCAAATGCAAATTGTTTGCATTGATTTTTGACTAAGTAGCTGCAAAACATGTATTACGTATGCATTAATATATAAGAAACCAGATCACCAGATCTTACACAAGGTAAATAGATGTATAAATAGGATCTCACCTTATCCATGTATCTATCATTGATGTGTTCAGCCAATCATATATAAACAGCTCAATAATATCTTGTATAAATAAAGAGTTTTCATATGATTGACCTGCATAATTCACTTCTAAAGAAACAATTATAGGGCAATGTATATTATGTGCCCATAGACAACATGCCATTCCCCTACAAGAAGGACCTAACGGGTATTTTAGGTCAGCTGGAACCCAACTTGGTAATGCAGGAAGTGGAGGTGGAGGCCTAGGTGCTCCGGGTGTCTTCTTTTTAACCTGTATATATAATTTCAGATCAATTGGCCTCATGTATACACATTAAAAATCTAAAGTAATGTAAATTTATCTTACAATTTCAGTAGTGTAGACGACATCTGCTTTGGGCCACAATATCACCCCGCCTTCTTCCTCAGCAAGTGTATCAATATCCGATGGGCATATGGAAATGTAGCTTCCCTCCAATCGGGTAATACACGTATCAGGCTCACACGAACGTAGCCCTGTGGCATTGGAGTCCCATGAAACGTTGCCCCAGGAAGGGACGAGTAAGCCTGCGCCTCTGCAACAACATAGTCTTGTATTCTTATGCGGCATGGCTTCAACGCCTACAAATTTACGTAAAGAATATTATACATATATACATATCATCTTGAAAACATATCATCTTGAAAAGACTAGCTACAATGTCATAAACAATACTTACAACAGACGTGTTAGGCAGTGGGTCTACATGATTACTCTCAGTCTGTGCATCAGGAGAAGAGTGGGTCGCCATAGGCTGATTGGAAGCCTGAGATGCCTGCCACCGCACTATTTCTTCCTTGACCTTCTCAGCAACTATATCATTGAACTTCTTAGCAACTATATCCTCGACTCTCTTATTCTCCTATACATGGATAAAAGAAACATTAGCTTCTTATTATTGAATTTCCTTTTGCAGTAACATTATAAAAAAAAGAATAGGTTACCTCTTCTTGTGAAAGTTCCACTCTGGGTTTGCACTGGGATGGCCCAAAGAATGCTTTGATTCCCACACCAGCGACTGCACCCCTAACACATCCAGGATGCTCTGGGTTATAGCTTACATTGGTATCCTTTCCATGTTCATCATGAACATCATGCTCATCATGGACTTCATGCTCATCATGGACATCATGCTCATCATGGTCAGCCATCTGAAAATGTCATTAAAAAGGCAAACATTTAGCATTTGTATTAACTAGAAGATAATGAAACATCAAATCTAAAAATGATATTGATATTAAAAAAGCAAACATTCTTATATATAATAAATGTGTACCACCTATCCCATCCTTGAACACCTAATCTCACTAGTAAGTGTATAATGTGTATTGGGTTTTCGAGAAAATTTCGACAGAATTTCCTCGTTGTTCTCTAAGTACATAAGTACATATGTACTTAGAGAACAAATAGGAAAATGCTACTGAAATTTTCTCAAAAAGCCAATACACATTATACACTTACATCCTAAGTGAGATTAGGTGTTCAAGAATAGTCCCAAACTGGGGACTATCTATGATTTACTCCTAATGAGTAAATCTTAGACGGGTTTCTAGGCCAAAAAACACGTGATGTCAATCTTATATATAATAAATGTGTACCACCTATCCCATCCTTGAACACCTAATCTCACTAGTAAGTGTATAATATGTATTGGGTTTTTAAGAAAATTTCAGCAGCATTTCCCCACTATTCTCTAAGTACATATATACTTAGAGAACAAATGGGGAAATGCTATCGAAATTTTCTCAAAAACCCAATACACATTATACACTTACATCCTAAGTGAGATTAGGTGTTCAAGAACACCCCAAACCGGGGACGATCCATGATTTGCTCCTAATGAGTAAATCTTGGACGAGTTTCTAGGTCAACAAACACAATAATAGATATGTACATGTTAGGGTTTCATCACAATTAATGTTAGGCTTTCATCACAATTAATGTTAGGGTTTCATCAATGTTAGGTTTAATCAAATCAAATTAGGATGCTAGAATGGACAAGTTTAAATCTTATTTCAACATGCATCAAAATTTACTGAATTAGGTCAAACATTAGGATTAGAAGCACAAATATATGCAAGCAAAAGATTTGTTCATATCCAAAGATTTACATAAAGCATTACATAAAGATTTGTTCATATCCTTACCAACAGCAAGCATGGCCGTGGTAGGCAAACATAGCCACGGTCGTGCTTGCTGTTGGTAAGGAGCTAGGGAGAAGGAGCTAGGGCTACCTGGAGCTAGCATGGAGAAGAGCGGCGGCGAGTGGCGGCAGCAGTGGCGGCGAGCAGGCAAAAAGCAGAGCAGAGCAGCACTCGCAGTGGCACCAGGAGAAGAGCAGAGCAGCAGAGAAGAGCAGAGCAGCAGTGGCGGCGAGCGGCGGCAGCAGTAGAGGATGCGGCGGTGGCAGCGGCGAGCAGAGGCGCACCAACAGCAGCGGCGGCGAGCAGCAACGGGGGTCGTCATACGATTTTAGGCGAGAGCGGCGAGCACAGGAGAAATATCGCAATGAAACAGGAAGAAAGGGGGAAGAGTCAGGTGATCGGGTCTATTAAGTTGTTCAACGACGTCGGTTATCTACAAAACCGACGCCTATTATTCTTCAGTGTCGGTTGATAGTAAAACACTGACGTCCAATTAGATAATCTTTGCCCTAAATTATTTGGCGGGAAACATTATCAGCGTCGGTTATCAAAGGATAACCGACACCGAACGTGGAACTTTTTGCGCAAATTTTCATCTTAAATAGGCATCGGTTAATAGTTAAACAACCACCATTGTATGTGACACTTTGGTGACAAATTTATTTTCGCTCGAAAATTGGATTTTGCGGGCGATTTTAGGCGTCAGTTTGTTATACCCAGCCGACACTGAATACAAAGCGGTACTCGTGTCTGGCTGGTCTTCGAATATAGACGTCGATTTTCCTAAATAACCGCCGTTGAATATTATAGGCATCGGTTTTCCTAAATAACCGACGCCCAAAAAAGCGACATTGAATGTTATTTCTGTAGTAGTGATTCTATAAACTGAATTCAAGAACAATTCTTTTCATTTATTGTCATCTAGGGAGAAATCAAGAATATAAATTAAAACCATATAATTGAGTACAATTGACTGAAATATTCTTTTACCCACTCACCCTAAGCTGTAAAACAACTTAAAAACACAACTCATTCCTGAAAATCTTGATCTCATATCAAATCCCTAGTAATTCACCCGATTCTTCTTCCTTTCAACTCGGAAACCCTAGAAATGAGGGATTATGAAGAAAGAGTGAGAAAAGGGGAAGTTTTGATACCATTTCAGATCAAATCAGAGGAGGGATGGAATCTTAACATGTGAGAGAAGATTAACCATAAATGGCTATGCAAAGAAGCTAAACTTACATGATTTCATCATTCCTTGGACCACAAAATCCTAGGTCAGCATCCCCATCACTTTCTCCTCTCAAACCCTAACTCTCCCTCTCTCTCTAGGATTTCATTTCTCTAGATTGAATCAAGAATTATGAGAGCTCCTTGTGTGTTAGGTTGACCATATAGAACAATTAAGCTGGTTGGGTCAATTGCACATTGACCCCTCACTATACTTTCTCTTATTTCAGCTGAATTTTTTGTCATAAAAATATTACTATAATTCGTCTACTGATAAGGTCTAAATGCATCAAAAAATTATAATAATTTTACATGATTATGATTGAGTTTTAGATCTCTTTTTAAAATTTAAAATCACTTGGAGTTATCAATAAATAATTAAAAATAAAACACTACACTGCTAAAAAGAACTCTATTAGCATTTTGGTCGAAGTATAGTTTGACCAAGAAACACATTCAAAGAACACTCAAATATTCTGAAATTTTTCTCCAAAATGCATGATTGAGTTATCCTTATCATATCCAAAATTTAATTAAATAAACAATTTGTAGAAAATATGAAAAATCATTTACCACACTGCTATCCTGATCAAATTCCATATTCATGTACTATCAAAACCCTAATTTTTGCCGATTAGGGTTTACATTTCTCAAACCCTAATTCTTCAAACTAAAATCATAGTTAGAGTTTCTTCTTAGGTTTGAAACATCACAATTGATCTACTATCATTAATGTCTAAACGATGTTCAATCTAATCAAGCATGTAATCATTCAAGTAAACCCTAGTTTAGCAATTAAGCACAGATGTGGTCATTACAATTCTCACCCCCTTAAAAAGTTTCATCCCCAAAACATAAATACGCAAACAAAGTATATTAAAAGTTTATTTTAAGCTTCTGAAATGTTACATGTCATTACATTCTTGTATTTTATACTTGAATGTAGTTTTCAACGTTGAGTCCTTTATTTCTTTTCTAATCACAACATGTTAAAACAGTTCTCAATGATAATAAACAAATTCTCTATGCCACAATCAATCATAGCAGAGAGAGAGAGAGAGTGAAACAACCATTTCAATATTTTTTTTATACTCTTGAGGTGTTACCTCAACATTGATAATCTGATCCAACTATCTCAATTCATACGGCTCAATATGTACTATTGTTATGTATTACCTCTAAGTCACAAAAGAGAGTTCACCGTGTTCTTTTGAATTTTACTATTGTTCTACTCAAATAGCAAAATTGTCTTGAGTTAGAAGACTAGATTCAACAACAATTGTACAAATCTACTCATGGCATCCCCATTGCATCATGGATGCATAAGGTGAAGCATTACCATCACATTCCATATTATTCTCAAGTATGAACCCACATATAATTCAAGGTGTAACCATCGGGTTATAGCATACTAGGGCTTCAACAATAGTAACAAAGTACTCCATGATTGTATTAGTCATTCAAGGACTATTCATACCCAATTACCATCACTTAGTTATATTAAAGCTAGGTATAACAAGCTATACCTCATTAGGGTTACATATCAATACAATATGGTTATCATCCCTTCTATTCATATGAGTGAATATGTAGACTACCTTATTTAGGGTAACCCTTCATTTGTTCCATCATTATTCAACCCATATCACCATGTACCACAACTGTACAATACTAAGATAGATTACTAGTATGAATGACAACAATTATTAGACACCTTTAATTAACATATTTCTAGCACATGTACATTGAAATCATACGTAGAACCAATTTACATCCTTTAATATACCTTTAACAAATATACTTCTAAAAACAAATTCACATATTAGTAAAAGCCATTGTTTTCTCTTATCTCTCTCCTCATTCACTACTACTTACTTTTTGCTACTTATCCTTCTCATTTTAATCATGTAGATTAAACATTCCTAAAATTGAAACATACAAGGTACAAATAGATTATTCATCATTCTTGCTATCACTGCAAGAATTTATCTCATATCTCACTTCACTCATATTGTATTTCTCCTTTTATTCAAAACACACTTGTTACATTTCAAATTTCTATCTTACTCTTTACTCTGAATCATTTCCATATTGTTTATCTACCTTTCATATTAGCTATCTCTAAACCCTAGATTACTATCAATGCTAGTTTACTTCTCATAGTGCAAATCTCATGATCTTATTTTATAGAGATGCTAGTATTCAAGGTCAAATCACTAGTGACATCCCTTGAACTACTACAACTCTAAACATTCTAGGGTTTGGTCCTTATCAGTAGCATGACGTTATTGTAATGTGACTTTGCTCCCTTAATTTGAAATTCAAACTTTGGATCTCACAAGTTTTACTAAAGTCTTCTTTATCTTATCGATTGAATTTCCTTTCTCTTACTTGGCCATTCAGATAGATTAAATTCTCAATTACCCTGTTAGGGTTTCATCATCATACTGTGTGTCATTATTTCATTCACTAGATGTCTCTACCACAATGGTTATGCATCATATATGATTCATTTTCTTATCACTTCATTCCCACATGGCTCTCATTAAGGAAGATATGAAAGAGAAGATGATTTTGAGACTTAGAATTCTTATCTTCAAACATTCAATAATACATTTCTCATATGTAGGTTTAATTAATTATCAACAAGGATACTTGACTAATTAGCACTTTCTTGAATCTCGCAACCTCTTTCCTTTATAATCTATATTACTCCATTATGTTTCAAACCCTTCTTTACTTTTCATAATCCCCTTACCATATACTACTATTCCACATGTCATCTTTAACTTCTAGTTTTCTCTTATGATCATGTTGCTTCTTTTATGTGTATGATCATGTATACCATGTTGTATATATTTCCTTTTATCCTTTGACTAATGTAAAGTTGAAATTCTAAATCAATAATCTCTCTACTAGAATCACCTCATGTTTAATACATTACATATCCTTCATTTTAAATCAAACAGCTCATGCATGGCTGAAACATAGTTTCTCTTTCAATTAAGTTTTTTCCTTCCTGAATATAGTCTACCTTTGTATGACTTATTCATTTATTTAGCTACACTTTTGTTCTTCTTTTAGAAACTAGTTTGTTGTTCTATAAAGACTTAGAATACAAAGGCAGTAAGGATGAATGTATTAAACTTATTAATAAAGGTATAAATTCCATGCTCTCAATTATATCATAACCCTCATTCCTTAATCAAGCTCATTATTTCCAACATTTCTCTTTGTTTTAACTAAGTTTCTTATCCTAGTCTTATAATTTACATGTTCATATAATTCTCTTTACTTTAACTCTTTTGAAGACTCTTCACTTATATTTACTTATTGTCTACTTAACTCTTTTCTTCTATTTTCCCTTTGCTTTGGAGTACATAAAAACATTGTACTCGATTATATAGTCCATTCCTCATGATTGATTCTTAATATCATGGTCCTTACATACTTTTCTCATATCTTTTCCACATTTCATATTTAGAGTTCATATAATACTAATCATTAAGCTTAATCTGAACCTTATGTCGTGTTCCTTTATTCCCAATTAAGGGTTTCTCATATGAGGCCCCAAAGTTGGATCTCAGATATCAGTTCCTACTGATTCTTAGTTATCCCAATTTTTCCCTTATACTTCAAAATCTTAGAGTATATACATACATACTAGAATTTGGATCTAATCTATCCAGAATTACTCTTGTTATGTTATTAATAGGAGTCATTAGATCCCAGTAATGCATCCTGCTAGCCAAACCAGGTCGAACCTGCAGTCCTGAAGCCAAGAGCTACTCAGGATTACTCAACTCATATTCATCTCAAATGTGTGGAAGAAAACTTATCCACTTAGGAAAGCTCATTCAAAGATCATTTCTAGTCTACTTGATACAAAGAATGTAATCAATAAATGCTACAATTGCATAGTGTACAACAAATCTTAAAGACCCATATATATTTCAAAATACTGAATATCTGAATTCAAACATATAAGAGTTTTTCTATTAATCTCCAATAAAACAACAATATGAAATGAAAGTTCTATCTCATTTTATATTTATGCTCTTAATTCATGTTACTTATCTTGTTTCTAACCCTAATATTTCTAGGGTTCCTCTCTAGACCATCCTTCCACTATATACCTGGCCAGGGTATACATGAAAGAATAGATAGAGTATCTTGATATTGGTTGATCCAAGTACTCAGATACCGGGCCAGGATATCCAAATACTCAAAACCCCAGAGCTAACATCATAAAATCTCCTATCTGCCACACTTATGACTCTAACTTACTAACTTAATGGTCCCTGACAACCCAGCCTAAGCTCTGATACCAAAGTTGTTACACCCCAATCTCACAATTACCATTAATCATGAGATTAGGGCATAAATTGAGGATTTAACATAATATAAAGATGACCCTTAGATTTGTCTTCTTTTCAAACCCTTTGTTTACTCGCATTGAACCACATAAACTGACTTTACAAGAGAATCTAAACATTGATTTCTCTAATCTGATTTCAACACTAAAAATGCATGTATGGATATTCATTATGTTTCTCATACTTTTAAGCACATAAGACTTGCTGATTCACATATATTACTAAAAGAGGAATAATGTTATACATCATCATTTACAACTCTCTCTTATTTCTTTACAAGTACCTAGAGTGACAAGGACCGACTGAACTTAACTATACTCAGACTTAACTCTTGTGGCAGATCTACTCTGATGCAATGATATCTTCAATCCCCACAGTTTCCCTAAAAATTTTGAGTAGAGGGGTGAGCCTATTCACTCAGTGAATGAGTAAAACAATAATGCAGTCTAAAGTACTGAATTAGACATTTATCATTCTTGGATAATTGAAATAAAACATGATAGTAATTTCAAATTAGAAGACTTGATGTTCAAAAACTTACTAATAACATTGAAGCCTACATCATTAGAAATAAACAAGTATGGAAATATAATCCTCACTATATTAAATATTACATTTAAAGAACAACTGCTGCACAACTTTACTCAAATCTTTCTTAGCCTTTCTTACTTATAAGAAACTCTTTAAAACTTATATTATCATATTTTAGCTTATGCCCTGATCATATGCAATATACTCTACATATGAAGACTCGTAGTGAACTACGATCTCTCAGTACAAGACTTAGCTGACACACCCGGGAATGCTAAGCCTGACTACGTCACTAGTCTGCAACATGAAAATGGCTCTCTGGCCTCGGCACGCCTATTATGCCGTAAAAAATGGACTCCTCCTCTTACCTGAGCACATAGGCGGAGAGTCAAGCCACCTATTGGCTTTACTGTACTCTAGTGCCACCAGGGATCTCTTGTTGATGTTGGACACTACATTCTGTATTTTAAGGAGACTTCTACTAGGGCTTCGTCCCCCATACCACATGTTAGTATGTTCCGACCCTCGTATACTGGACACTGCCAGGGTTAGGTCATTTCATCCCTACGACACAAACCTCTCATAGGGAATCTACAGTTTTCAGGGCTCTTCAGTCTATTATTTTATTATTCTTGTAAAGCTCTTACTATATTGTATTTTTTCCCTTACTTATACTTGACTCTGGTATCTCTATGGTACCGTGTCTATTTATTTAAAGTTTATAACACAACATGTATATCATTCTAAACTTGGCAAAACAGTATATTAAAAATACTATGATATTCTGAGTAATCATCATACTATACATACAAGAAGACTAAAATTCTTAAATAAATAGAATACTTGTCAACTTGGCACTTTATCCACTAGAATCATGCAATTGAACTTCTTAATACACTGATAATACTGAACTGAATGCTTAAAATATTGTTTACCCCTTTCTTAGGGTTTCTTCTTACTCATGCACATATAACACTTCTCATGCATTCAAACATATATTATGTCTACTAATATAAATATTCTCATTCAACATTTCTCACATTTATCCATGGCATCGATAACATACCTATCTAGGGTATGTCATATCTCCACTTGCAATAGCATAACGACATATGCATTTCATGACAAGTATTTGAGTTAGAAAATTCAAATCTCATAAACAAAGCATGTATGCATATAAGATAATATTCAGACAAAGCATGTATGCATATAAGATAATATTCAGATAAAATCCCACAATATCACATGAATCATTTCAATAAGCTATTTACTACTAAATTAGATATGTATACTTGTAAAAGCATACTAGATTGGGTTTCCATCCTTGATTACTTGCTATTCACAAGATATGTATTGTGAAAATCAGAAAATCTATTTGTCCATATATCAAATCAAGAGATCAAACATGTAGAATTGTATGCACTAGGAACATAAGTAAGATCATATAAACATAAATCCAAATTTCAGCTATAATGTTGTTCAAGCACCCGAATAACTTGAAAATTCAGATCTTCAGAAGATTTTCAATAAACTTCTTGATTTTGTAGTATTCAAGATACATGGATATCTATATCCATGTCATCATATAAAAATTTTCAGATCATAGTTGGAACATGAATTTAAGTATTCTATAAATTGAATTCAAGAACAATTCTTTTTCATTTATTGTCATCTAGGGAGAAATCGAGAATATAAATTAAAACCATCCAATTGAGTACAATTGACTGAAATATTATTTTACCCACTCATCCTAAGCTGTAAAATAGTTTAAAAATGTAGAGCATCCCTAAAAATCTTGATCTCATATCAAATCCCTAGCAATTCACCTGATTCTTCTTTCTTTCAACACGAAAACCCTAGAAATGAGGGATTATGAAGAAAGAGTGACAAAAAGGGGAAGTTTTGATACCATTTCGGATCAAATTAAAGGAGGGACAGAATCTTGACATGTGAGATAAGATTCACCATGAAAGGCTATGCAAAGAAGCTAAACTTACATGATTTCATCATTCCTTAGACCGCAAAACCCTAGGTCAGCATCTCCATCACTTTCTCCTCTCAAACCTTAACTCTCCCTCTCTCTCTGGGATTTTGTTTCTCTGGATGGAATCATGAATTATGAGATCTTCTTGTTTTTTAGGTTGACCATATAGAGCAATTAAGCTACTTGGGTCAATTGCACATTGACCCCTCACTATACTTTCTCTTATTTCAGCTGAATTTTCTATCATAAAATATTACTGTAATTCGTCTAATGATAAGGTCTAAATGCATCCAAAAATTATGAAATTTTTTAATATTGTTTATGATTGAGTTTTAAATATCCAGTTAAAATTTATATCATTTGGAATTACCAATAAATAATTAAAAATAAAACACTACACTGCTAAAAAGCACTCTATTAGCATTTTGGTCAAAGTATAGTTTGACCAATAACCGCATTCAAAGAACACTCAAATATTCTGAAATATTTCTCCAATATGCATGATTTAGTTATCCATATCATATACAAAATTCAATTAAATACAAAATTTTTAGAAAATATGAAAAATCATTTACCACGTTGCTATCTTGATCAAATTCCATATTCATATACTATCAAAACCCTAATTTTTGCCAATTAGGGTTTACATTTCTCAAACCCTAATTCTTCAAACTAAAATAATAGTTAGAGTTTCGTCTTAGGTTTGAAACATCACAATTGATCTACTATCATTAATCAAGTGTAAACGATGTTCAATCTAAACAAGCATGTAATCATTCAGGTAAACCCTAGTTTACCAATTAAGCACAAATGTGGTCATTACATTATGGAAGTTGATGCTCCAGCCTGTGAGAGAAGGGTCAAGAAGGTTGTTGCCTCTTCATCATCACACCCGCCTCTGTGGCCCACTCAAACAAGACATTCCACATATTTAGTGCAGCCACATACCACACAAAATCCACGAGACAGAGGTTGTTGATTGGGAAAGAGGAATAAGACAATGACACACCAACTGAGATGGTGCCCTTGGACACAAGTTTGGGGTCACACAACTATGAAGAGGATGAAGGAGAAGAAACCAAGAGTGAGGAGATGGATGATGAGTTGGTTGACATTTTGTCTCAATTAGAGGAGGACATGCTGAAATTCTTGGGGAAACAACCAGAAGGAGCTAGCTTTGGGAGGGAAACACCAAGGAGAGTTTTTCTAAAGCCTCTTAACCATGAGTTCTTGATGAGGAGAGTATTTCCCAGAAGATATGTATCTATGACCATGACACAAGCTCTAGGGATCAATTATTTCTTCAAGCACTTTATAAGAAAATCTAGGTTGCTTGAGCTGTTGACTAAGGTCCAAGAGACCTATGTTAAAATCACCCAAGAATTATTTGGGTCATTAGATAAGGTCACTTCATAGAGGTGATGATTCTATTTGTTTTAGGCTCAATGGTTAACCACATGTTCTTATAGTAGGCCTTCTCAACAAAATCTTAGCAGCAACACATGAGATTGAAAAGAACTTTGATCAAGGGAGGTGCGAAAAGAGTGACATATCCTCTTATTCATCAATGTGGAAGGACTTCACCGGATAAGATACCTTTGCAGTGGGAAAATCCAAGACAAGCAAACTTTTTAAACCCACCATTAGGTGTACCAAAAGGTATTAGCAAACACAATTTTTGACCGATACAAAAATCAAGTTTGCTTCTCACAAAAAGATTTATTTCTAATGGCTATGATAATAATGTATAACTACGTCAACATAGGATCTATGATGATAGATCACTTGAATAAAATCCCTTTAAAACACAAAAATCCATTCATAATAGGGGGTGATAGTCACTACCACCGCTCTACCCCTAGATTGTAATCTAGAAGGGCTCACGAAGGTTGAGGTACCCAAATTAGTTGATTTGAATTACCTTGTGATGTTCCACATGATACCCCTAATGAATGAAAGGATCATTTACAAAATAAACCCTGGGTACCCTAGAAAAACTTTGGAGTTACCCTGCCATGTCGTTGTTCTTCTTGATATCTTGGATCCAAAAGATGATGTCATGGAAAAGCTTACCAACTGGGAAAGCAATTTCTTATGAGAAGACTATAGGACACCACCAGTTGATCTACTTGAGGGGGAGGGAGAAATAGACATACCAAAGTAGCAGCATATCTTGACCGGACTCACTGTATGAGATAGAGGCATGAGGAGTTTGATGTACAACCATCTCCAACAAATGCATATGACATGTCATCCATTCATGCACATTTGGAGGATATTCACCAGACTCAGGGAGCCATGTTTCTAGACTAGTAGTAGATGCACCACTAGATCAACCACATGTACCTCTACCAGCATGTGCAAGTTCAGAGAAACCCCCAATGGGGGGAGGACTTCTTCAGAGCTTTTTTCTGGTGTCAAGAGACATAGCTGCCTCCAAAGAATGACTATTGGGAATCTACCACTAGCATCATCTACCATATGGGGGGCCTCCTCAAGATCCACCAATGGCACAACATTGACCGCTACCCTATAATTCCTAAGCTTTAGTTTCATGTTGAAGATAATATGATTCAAAAGTTTGGGGCGGTAGGGTGGTATGCCCTCTTTTCTCAGCTCATTTTAGTTACACTTGTTTCACCTTGTTTCACTTGCTTTGATTGAATGATTTTCAAACCACCCTATCTAATGTAAACCTCTTTTTTCTTACATAAATGCATATCATGTAGTTATATTTCATGCATTTTGTGTAATTTTTAAAACTTTCACTTTCCATCTCATACATTGTATTTCATGTAGATTTTTGTAATTTTTTTGTTTTTTAGCTAGGATTTGATTGCTTTATGCTTTTTATTTCCTAAATGTAGGTTTAGATGTAATTGAAGGCAAGTTGGCACCATTTTGGCCAAATTTTTCCAAACTTGAATTCACTTTCTTAATGGTGTGTTCCAAAAAAATCTCCATCTATGTGATGTGCATGTTTATAATTGGGATAAAGCAACTTGTTTATGATGTTTTTGACTAAATGAGTCATATGTAGGCATTTTGCATGAGTTTCATGCCTTTTGCAAGTAATTGGTTATTTTGATAAATATGTGATTCTTGCAAGATTTAAGCATTTGGTATTACTCATTCCATGTAAAAAGAATGTAATCACCATATTGTTCATTTTATGCATGGTTTTCTAATTGGTGAATTTTGAATGGATTAGATTTATTGAATGAGATCATACATAAATTTCCACTTCTTGTGACCCCTCTTTGAATGGACACCTCTTCTACCATCTTCTTACCTCTCTGCCTCATGAAAAGATGCCAATAGTGCACATATTAGCCCTGACCACCCACCCAAAAATATTGGAGTGGTCATATCTATATTCTCCTACTTCACTCTTATCAACATATGCCCTCCTTACATATAGGGTAGAGAAAAAGAAAAAGAAATAAGGGGTAAATCTATGTAATAGGCTCTCAAGAAAAGAAAAAAAGAATGAGTGATCCTATGTAATAGAACTCCACTCCCTTCCATAACCTTTTCTTATCCATTTATGTCTAGTAATGATAGCGTAAATCAACTATAGTCCTTACACCCCTACACAAGCCAATTGGTTCAAGGGAGGTGGAATAAAGTCTGTGATGTAATTCTAGTAAGTGAAACAACAACTTAAACCATTTTGATGTATGTCATGCATGATACAGTTTAACTAAGATTTATGAAAATTGCATCACTTTCATGTGTAAATCATATCCCATATTTGAATTTTTTGTGATTTGTGCTTGATTCACACTTGAAAACATAAAATGAGTATATATTAGTGGATTGCAAATGTAACTCACATTTGAACTCATTATAGCCAATAAACATCATGATGATTGCATTTTCCATGATTTTCTTTGATGAATTGAAAGAGAGATTAAGTTGGAACATACCTGAGGATAAGTGTGTTTTAAAATTTGGGATGGTGATGCAATCCTATTTTAGGGCTTCATCTCAAATCTTCTTGCATTTTAAGCACATCTAGACATGTTAGATTGCAAGCTATTTATCCTAATAAATGGTTTTCTATCAAATGCACTTATGGATACTATTTGCATGATTGTTAGGTACTTGGACCATGCCTTGGATGGTCAGGAGAAAATGAGAATAATCCTAGGGTTCCTCTACCCGTGGGGGAGTCCAAAGAAGATCCTAGATCTCCTCCAACCTACCCCTAGTGGACAAGGGTCAAATTGAAGCAAGGTTTCCATTAATATCAAAGTTTTAAGCTAAAAGTGCATGCCAAGTCCCAAGCATGACCATGGTGACATAGGACGACCATGCTACAAATGAAGAAATCACAATTTGATTCCATAAATGATGAATCTATAGTAGCTCTAGTAGAACGGTTGAGCCAGCCAGCACAACCGTGCTAAGAATACACCAGCACAACCATGCCGTCTGGAGTCAAAATTCTCATGCCCAAGATAATGACCAAGTCCTCAAATCACCCACCATGATCGTGCTACCCAACATGACAGTGCTATCCAACACAAAGTTCTACCGACCTCCATTTTCCCTTTCTCCACTGACTTTTTCACACCCATCAAAATGGTCATTCATTCTCAGCATGACCATTCTATCCTATACCCACTACAGTTGTTCTACCCAGCACGGGTGTGCTGTCACCAAAACTCTATATTTTTCTATGTGGATTTTCCCAAACTACCCCCACTTAACCTAGTGTTTCCCTACCACATATATATACTTTAATGGTGGTTGTATCATGAGGTTAGCCACCTCTAGCATTCATTTTTACCTACCTAGTGTGTTTAAGGAGCTCCCAACTACCTCCACTTCATTTCCACCTTCCTCTACTTCAAACCCTAGTTTTCTAGGGTTTTGGCCACCTTCCATCACCATTCCATGCCATCCATCCACCTTGGGAGAAGAAGGGTGTAAGACTTGTGACCTAGCTTAATGCTTAATTGTGCTTAATTTGTATAATGAGATTCGTAAACCTTAATCTATGTTCAAAATATGTCTTAATGTCATGTGACAAACTTATATTTTCATTTTGGTCCAATTTGATTAATGTCTGAACTATCTTTGCTATATATGTGCTTGTTTTGGACTACTCTATAATTTACCCATGAGAGGGGGTTATCTTGAAAAATGTCACATGACAAGAGTGTACTTTGTACCTTGGCATCAAGATAGAAGATGATGTAATGGGGTGCCTTATTTGAATCATGGATGATGATGTGACCATCACGTGATATTAGGCTTTCTAGGGTTTGCAAAGTTGATAAGTGATTGACTTAGGGTTTAAGTGTTGTAACCCTACACCACTTGTGGTGAGGATCGCAATTGAAACACATGCTTTGGATGCATGGTCACAATTGAGACAACCTTGTGAAGGGTGGGTCGAAACACCTTGTCTTCTAGTGTCTCGACCATGTACATGTAAGAGCTAGGGTTTCAACCTTGAAGTATCTCAACCAAGACAAGGGTGTGCTTGAGAGTGTCTTGATCGAGAAATGAGGGAAACTGACCTAGTAGGTTGTGAAAATATGGCAGGATAAGTATGAACATTTCTATTTATGCATGCAAGTGGAAAGAAGGTTATCTCTTTTATGAACATGTGTCCCTTGACGATCTAATATGTTGACACCTCACATATCTTCACGTCTCTCCTCCTTTGAGTATATAACCCATCCTCTTCACAAGCAAGTAACCTTTTCGGCCACAACTCTTTCTTCTACCTCAATATCATCCTTGGAAGATTGAGGAGTAAGGAAGGTTTGAGCTAGGACCTTGGGTGGCCGATCTACTTTGCTTGGGGAAGATCTTATTCTAGATCAACATCTTAGTGGTGATTTTGTGGATATCTCTTCTCTTGGTAACTAGTCTTACTCTTTATCATGATTCATCTCTCCTAAAACCTCTATCTCCTTCTTCCTTCTTGGCCAAAGGTTGTGGAAAATCCATGGTGGCCATTTGAGAGGAACTCCTAACCGAATAAAAGGATGATTCTTTCTCCTTTCTCCTTTCTCCTTTAGATCAGCTAGGTCTATTTTTCTTCCTTCTTGAGCTTTGTTGTGACCATGGTTTCTTTCTGTTCTTGGAAGTGATTCCTTGGCTGAGGTGCTAAAGCTTGTTTATAGATCTTGGATCCTGAGATCTTGGGAGATTGTTTCTCTTCAGATCGGGCGAGTTTTATAACTTTCCCTAACTATTATGTGCATACTTAAACCTACTCTTATACTACTTTCTATATGGTCTATCATACTTGAAACCACAGAAAGTTCTGATATGATATATGTGCATAGGAGTTTTTGTTTTTCTCTCTAAGTATACATCTTTTGATGATCTTTCATCATCACGTTCAGGGTTTAATGAACACTATGAACTAGGGCGTTATCCACCATGTTGACACCTTGTATTCTTGGGTTGATCACATGTTTCAACCTTGGTTCATATATGTTATGAGTAGAACAGGTGGTCGACACAAACTCTTGGTCTTCTATTATGTTCGACACTCTTTGATGGGTGGTTTTAGTTGTGACATCTTCTTTAAGCCTTAGAATGGTCGCTAGCTATCACCTTGGTTGCGACACATCGTTGATGCATGGTTGTTTAACATTACAGCTATAACGGCTGAGTGTGTGGATTGTAACCTTTGTTTAGGTCTTGGTAGCAGGCAAGACGTGTCCATGAGTTGGGAGGTCTAGACACTTGGATAAAGGAGTTGGTCATAACACCCTTGAGGATAGTGGTCACGACGCACTTTGTGTAGCAATCTCGACATCATGTTGCATGGCTTTGGTGTCACGGTCGTGACATCATATTGCTATGGGGTCGTGACACCTTGTTATAGTGCTAATCATGACCCCATTTGGTCTAGTGCCTTGGTCATAACAAAGGTTGATGTGATACGATGGTAACCAATTGGATTGAGGTCATAACACCCATATATGGTGACGGTCAAGACTTGGTGCATGGTTGATCGTAAACATGAGATGTTTCCCAGTCGAGACACATGTGTTGTGTCTCAATCGCAACACCTCGTTGTTGACCAGGTCGACACTCATGTACCAAGGGATGATCGACACTCATGTGTTGAAGGTTGTTAAAACACATAAATGTAAGTATGAACATGGTCAGTGTATAGGGTTTTGGTCTACCTAAAAGTGTTGTGGTTATGAATGGCTAATTATCAATAATGATGCTTAACTCTCCAACAATATGGGAACTGATGGAATTAAGATTTAGAGGTAGTTTAATGTTAGGAAACCCTAATCAGGTACATATAGACCCTAACCCTAATTTGATGATAACATGATAAGTGTGCTCACTTTTTTTTAAGGTTGTTATTCTACGATTGCATTTTCTCTCTCCTATTGGTGTAACACTAACTGGAAAGTGAGATGAATGGTATAGCTAAGAAAATTCTATGGTGAGTCATATACAATATAGAGTGGTGATTATGAGTAATGTTGAGGATTTTTTTGTGATATTGAATGAGCAAGAGTATTCAAATTGATCTAATGACCTAGCAAGTGCCTTGTGCATAAACAGGTTGTGAAATGTAACAACTATGGCTTGATAGCCTTTGAACATAAATATGTATCGTCTTTTGGCATATAATGAATATAGATGGACTGTGATGAAGTCTTGTTGTGATAAAATTCTACTTGAGACATTGAATTGCAAAATAGTTTAAATTTACCCTATTTTGTGGTAATATTGTTGATAACGATAATTCCACACTTTGTTTTGAGTAATCTCACTTTGTGTGGTGATTGTCATCACAATTTGGTTGGTATTATATCCATAGGTTTGTTGAGTCTACAGGGACATAGCATTAGGGTTTGAGTATGTTCTAGTGTCCTCCAATTATCTTATGGTCACTTCTGCTTATGTAGAAGAAGAAGAGAAGAAAAGATGTCTGGATAACATGAAGAACATGTTGAAGAAAGCGGTGTTTCTGCACTAGGAGGTGGTGAAACGAGGTAGGAAAGGGTTGATCTTGTGCCTGAGTTTCCTCAAGTCAACCCATTTGATGTAGCCAATCCTGCTTTTAGGGATATGTTTGGACAGTTTATGGTTATTATGACACACATGGTGGATAGGATGCCCGTAAATCAACATAGGGTGACAGTTCTCAATGTTGAAACTCATGGTTCTGGGAAGACTTTTGAAAGACTTTGACATGTAGGAGCGTTGGAGTATGTGGGGACATCTGATCCAGTAGATGCATATATGTGGCTGACTGAGCTGGAAAAGGCTTTCAAAATTCTCAATATCCCTGAGGAAGATAAAGTAAAACATGTTGTGTATCTACTGAAAGTGGACCATTGAAGAGGAGAAAAGTTTGAGTGTTGTGATTACTTGGGAAGAATTCCGACGAGATTTTTTAAGTCAGTACTTTCCGGAGACATACTTGGATGAGAAGATTGTACAATTTGAGAATATCCGACAGGGATATATGTTAGTTAGTGCTTATGAAGATAAGTTTATGGAACTCCTAAGTTTTGTCTGCATATGGCTGTAACAGACAAGGAGAGGATTAAGCTCTTTGAGAAGGGTCTGAGTCCTGAGTTGAGAACTCTAGTGTCATCCTTGGAGAACATGGAAGGTTTGCTACTTTTGTGGAGTCATACGAGAGGGTACAACGGTCAGTTTTGGAGAAACGTGAGTCAAAGGCTAAGAAGAGCCCTATGTAGTACCAACGACAATCTTCAGGAAGCTTCAAGAAGCCCAGGTACTCATCACCTCAGTCCCAACAGAGGTCGGTAACTCACTCACAGTGGACACAGAGTAGAGGCAGAGGCCATAGTTTTTCACCTACAAGAGCTCACAGTGCAACATCAGTATCTGTAACATGGCTGCCTAGGCCATGGTATGAGGGTAAAAACTATTTCAAGTGTGGACAGGTGGGGCATACTAAGTGGTATTGCCCTGTGAAGGATGAAGAGGTGACTCAATAAATAAAGCAGAGTCAGCAAGGGTCGCAGTAGCGACAACAACACAGGGACAGAGGACACGGTCAAGCGTCATAGGTCGGTTCCTTAGGGCAAGCTTGTAGAGGAAGGGGATGACAATGAGCGACAAATAGATTATATGTGATGAGTCGGTTGGAGGGATTCATCAACCCAAGGGTCATGATAGGTCATATGGAATAATTTCATTATGATTTGTCTTCTTCATGTTTTGTATATGTTCTGATTGACCCGGGTGTGATGTATTCTTTTATTACTAGAGAAGTGATTGCTAGCTATTTCTTACCTGTTCGTCATAGACAAGATAGTCTTCATCTAGAAGCTCCTCTAGTTAGTTCCGTCGAGTTGTGGGAAGTATGTCAATCTTGTGTTCTATCTTTTTTGGGACATAACATTCAAGTGGATCTTCTACCACTTGATATGCATGTGTTTGATGTAATCCTCGGGATGGATACTTTGGAAAAGCATCAGGTGATCTTGGACTGTAGTGTCAAGATAGAAAACTTTGTATATGATGATGTTTCATGGGTCTTCCAAGGTGATAGAAAGATTCTTTCGACATGTTTAGTTTCAACTATAACAATAGAGAAGTGGATGGGACATGGTTTTGATGCATTCTTGGAATATGTGATGGATACCAAGGCAAAGGGTCCTAGTATTCAGGAAGTGCCAATTGTATGAGAATTCGAGGATGTGTTTCCTGATGAGTTCCCAGATGTACCTCCTCCTAGAGAGATTGACTTTGAAATCAATCTAGCTTTCGGTACGCAACCCACAACGCAGACACCTTATAGGATGGCACCAGTAGAGATGATAGAGCTTAAGAAATAGTTGTAAGAACTAATTGAGAAAGGTTTCATTAGGGTGAGAACGTCTCCTTGGGATGCTCCCATTTTGTTTGTAAAGAAGAAATAAGGATCGATGTGGTTGTGTATTGACTATAGATAGTTGAATAAGATGACACTTAAGAATAAGTATATGTTGCCATGTATAGATGATTTGTTTGATCAGTTACGAAGTGCCACAATATTTTCTAAGATATATCTAAGATTGGGTTATCATCAGTTGAGGATCAAGGCAGATGACGTACCTAAGTTAGTTTGTAGGGCAAGGTATGGCCATTATGAGTTTGTAGTTATGCCATTTGGGCTAGCCAATGCTCCAACAACCTTTATAGATCTGATGAACAGAGTGTTCAACCTCATCTTAGACCAGTTTGTAGTTGTGTTTACAGACGATATCTTGATCTATTCTAGAGATGGTCAACAACATGAGAAACACTTACATCAGGCTTTGACTTTGCTGATACATCATTAGTTGTAATCAAAGTTCAGTAAGTGTGAGTTCTGGTTAAAGGAAGTAGCTTTCCTAGGGCATGTAATATCTACTAGAGGAGTTTTTGTAGATCCAAAGAAGGTGGAGTCATTGTTAGAGTGGGATCAACCAAAAACACCTACAGAGGTTGGCAACTTTCTAGGTTTGACAGGATATTACTTAAGGTTCATTAAGAACTTCATTGTCGTAGCTTTACCCCTAACAAAACTTACAAGGAAGGATGTGACATTTGTTTGGGATGATAGATGTCAATGATATTTTATGATCCAGAAGGAGAGATTAACTAGTGCACCAGTGTTAGTGTTGCTAGAGTAGGAAAAGGGTTTATTGTCTTTTGTGATGCATCTAAGAATGGTCTGGGTTGTGTGTTTATGCAGGATAAGAATGTGATTTCTTTTACCTCATGACAGCTTAAGAAACACGAGGAGAACTACCCAACTCATGATTCGGAGTTAGCAGTTGTGGTCCATGCTTTGAAAGTATGGAGACACTAGTTGTATGGTGAGAACTATCGTATATTTACTACCCATAAGAACCTGCAATTTATCTTTCCCAAGGAGTTGAACATGCGAAAAAGATGTTGGATGGAGTTAATTAAAGACTATGATTACACCATAGATTACCATCCAGGGAAGGCAAATGCAGTGGCGGATGCTCTAAGTAGGAAGTCTTCTACATCATCATTCTTTGAAAAAGCACAGTTAAGTGCTTTGGTATGCCATAATAGAGACATGTTGGTCTCCTTACGACAAATGAATGTACAATTAGAGGTTTCCATGTTAGCAGGTATGTTGGCATAGTTACAAGTAAAGCCAACATTGAATCAGCAGATCATAGATGTACAGTAGAATGATACTATAGTACAACAGATGCGGGTAAAATTGGGCAGTGAAAAATGTGAGGGTTTTCATGAATCTGAGGACGGGACAATATGTTATCATGGCAAAGTAGTTGTACTAGATGTTAATAATTTGAGGACATTAGATTTGGAAAAAGCTCACTCATCCATGTATGTTATGCATCCAGGAAGCACCAAGATGTATCAGAATCTGAAAGATCTGTACTGGTGGCCAGGATTGAAGTAGGATGTAGCTGAGTTCGTAGCTAAGTGTGCAGTATGTCAGTAGGTTAAAGTCGAGCATCAACAACCTATCGAGATTTTGCAACCATTTCTTAGACCATAGTGGATGTGGGATCATATCACAATGGACTTTGTGGTTGGACTTCCAAGGATAGCCAAAGGTCATGATTCCATTTGGGTAATAGTGGACAGGTTGACTAAGTCAACACACTTTCTTCATGCAGAGACAACATATACAATGGAGAAACTTGCACAGGTGTATGTCGATGACATAGTACGTCTGCATGGTATCCCAGTCACTATAGTATCAGAAAGATGTCCTCAGTTCACTAGTTGTTTTTAGGAACACCTACATAAAGTGATGGGTACACAGCTAAGGTTTAGCACTACATTCCATCCTTAGACATATGGACAATTTGAAAGGACAATTCAGACCTTAGAGGATCTAATAAGAGCATATGTATTGTAGTTTTTGGCCAGTTGGGATATACACCTTATCTTGATAGAGTTTGCCTACAAAAATAGCTATCAGAGGAGCATCAGCATGGCACATATGAAGTGTTATATGGGATATGTTCTAAATCTCCTTTGTATTGGTATGAGATGGGGGATATCAGCTTTTAGGTCCTGAGCTAGTGCAGTAGATGATAGAAAGGATCAAAGTCATTCAATAGCAGTTGCAAGTAGTACAAGACAGATAGAAATCTTACACTGATAACCATCATAGACCTTTATATTTACAAGTGGGAGACATGGTGTTGCTCAAAGTCTCTCCTTATAAAGGTGCTTTAAGGTTTGGAAAGAAGGGCAAGATAGCTCCCAGATATATGGTACCTTATCCTATAGTTGCACGTGTTGGGAAGGTATCTTATAAGTTGGAGTTGTCACCTAAGTTTTAGAAGTTACATCCTATGTTTCACATCTCTATGTTGAGGAAGTGTCATCTTGATATGGAGTTGACTCTTCAGCTTGTTGAGGTAAAGTTAGATAATGATATATCTTGTGTAGAAGGACCCGTGTTGATCCTGGATAGGAGGATCAAAAAGTTGAATAAAAAGGACATTGTGTTAGTTATGTTTTTTTGGCATCATTGTGGCATTGAAGAATCCAAGTGGGAGCTTGAAGATGAGATGCGAAAGAAATATCCATCTCTTTTTATGTAGGATTGGGGGGGAATCCCTATTAGGGGTTTATAGTTGTAAGACACCTAACCTAAATTAATGCTTAATTGTGCTTACTTTGTATAATGAGATGCTTAAACCTTAATCTAAGTTCTTAAGATGTCTTAACATCATGTGACAAGCTTATATTTTCATTTTGGTCCAATTTGATTAATGTTTGACCTATCTTTGCAGTATATTTGCTTTTTTGGACTAGTTTGCAATTTACCCCTGAGAGCGAGTTATCTTGCAAAATGTCACATGAATAGAGTGTTCTTTGTACTTTGGCATCATGAAAGAGAATATTATGCAATGGGGCACCTTGTTTGAATCATGGATGATGGTGTGACATCATCATGTGATATTAGGCTTTCTAGAGTTTGCATTGTTGATAAGTGATTGACTTAGGGTATAGGTGTTGTAACCCTACACCACTTGTGGTGAGGGTTGTGATGGAAACACATGCTTTTGATGCATGGTCATGACTGAGACAACCTTGTGAAGGGTAGGTCAAAACACCGTGTGTTCTAGTGTCTCGACCATGTACATGTGAGAGTTAGGGTTTCAACCTTGAAGTATATCGATCGAGACAAGGGTGTGCTTGAGAGTGTCTCAACCGATCGAGACATGAGGGAAACTGACCTATTAGGTTGTTACACTACGGATGGATAAGTACGGACATTTCTATTTATGCATGCAAGTGGAAATAAGGTTATCTCTTTGATGAACATGTGTCCCTTGATGATCTAATATGTTGACACCTCACATATCTTCACTTCTCTCCTCCTTTGGATATATAACCCATCCTCTTCACAAGAAAGTAACCATTTCGGCCACAACTCTTTCTTCTACCTTGAGATAGTCCTTAGAATCTTGAGGAGTAAGTAAGGTCAGAGCTTGGACCTTGGGTGGCCGATCTACCTTGCTTGGGGAAAATCTTGTGCTAGATCAACATCTTGGTGGTGATTTCATGGAGATTTCTTCTCTTGGTAAGTGATCTTATTCTTAATTATGATTCCACTCTCCTAAAACCTCTATCTCCTTCTTCCTTCTTGACCAAACTCTATGGAAAATCCATGGTGGCCGTTTGAGAGGAACTCCTAACCAAATAAAAGGATGATTTTTTCTCTTTTCTCCTTTCTCCTTTGGATCAGCTAGGTCTATTTTTCTTCCTTCTTGAGTTGTGTTGTGACCATGGTTTCTTTCTCTTCTTGGAGGTGATTCCTTGGTTGAGGTGTTGAATCTTGTTTGCAGATCTTGGAGATTGAAATCTTGGGAGATCATTTCTTTTCATATCAGGCACGTTTTATAACTTTTCCTAACTCTATTATGTGCATCCTTAAACCTACTTGTATACTACTTTCTATATGGTTTGTCATACTTGAAACAAAAAAAAGTTCTGATCTAATATATGTGCATAAGAGTTTTGGTTTTTCTCTCTAAGTATACCTCTTTTGATGATCTTTCATCACCACATTTAGGGTTTAATGAACACTATGAACTAGGCATTGTCCACCCTATTAACGACTGGTATTCTTGGGTTGATCACCCATTTCAACCTTGGTTCAGATCTGTTATGAGTAGAGAAAGTGGTCAAGACAAACTATTGGTCTTTTGTTATGGTAGTGGTCAGGACTTGGTGCATGGTTGATCATAAACATGAGATGTGTCCCAGTCGAGACACATGTGTTGTGTCTTGGTCGCAACACCTCATTGCTTACCAGGTCGACACTCGTGTACCAAGGGGTGATAAACACTCATGTATTGAAGGTGGTTCAAAAACATAAATGTAAGAATGAAAATGGTCAGTGCATATGGTTTTTGTCTACCTAAAAGTGTTGTGGTTATGAATGGATAATTATTAATATTAATGCTTAGCTCTCCAACAATATGGGAAGTGATGGAATTAGGGTCTAGAGGCAGTTTAATGGTAGGAAACCCTAATTGGGTACATCTAGACCCCAACCCAAATTTGATGATAACATGATACGTGTGTTAACTTTATTTGAAGATTGTTATTCTATGATTGTATTTTCTCTCTCCTACTAGTGTAACACTAACTTGCAGGTGAGATGAATTGTATAGCTAAGTAAATGCTATGGTGAGTCCTATACAATATAGAGTGGTGATTATGAGTAATGTTGACGCTTTTTGTGATATTGAATGAGCAAGAGTATACAAATTGGTCTAATGACCTAGCAAGTGCCTTGTGCATAAATTGAGGGATTGACATCCCATAGAGATGTAACATTGTTAATACCTTGTGAATGGTAGTGTTACAAGTGCCATATGATGACGAGACAAGTCCTCAATTAATACGTTTTATATCTGAATTTGCATCCTACCTTAACTTTGTAGAGTTTGTTTAGGGTTAATATGTTGTAACTTGATTTATGCATTAAAAGCTACTCAATTGGTATATCTAATCAAGTGAAACCCTAGTCATGTAGTTGCCTTATACCATAGATCCATCTTCGATGTTAGTATTTATCTCGATGGTGAAATGTGTAACTCCTATGGGAAACTCAGAGCGTGTAGTGTTGAATATGTGGGGTACCATTGGAGATAACTCCATGTATCCTTAAATTTTTGAAATAGTGGTATATTGTTTATTATTGAATGGCCATGTGTGAGCCAGTTCTGTAGTGTTGTGCCATGTACTAAGGCAGACTAGTTGTTTTATAGGACCACAACCTTCACTATGAGTTGTTGTCTCTACGGGTCTGTAGCTTTGACTACAAGTTGTTGTCTTTGCAGTTTGACTGTTAAGTCACTGCATTGCAGACTCAAACTGACCGAGTGGTGCTGATGATGATCATGGAGTCCAGCTCTTCCATGAATCTTGTATGGTACTTATTTTGACTTAGAAATGGTCAGTTGGATTTGAGTGGCACGCCTCAAATCCTCAGGGCATTATAATAAAAGTGATAATACAGTCATGTAGTATAGTTGCTTAGGGTCAAATACAAATCACATTGGATGACCCCCATGCCTTATTTCGTGTACTTTTTAGTTTATAATAATTATACATGTTCTTCATATTCCTTTTATTAGTATAAAATGTTATACTTCTCAGTTGTAACTACTTAAACTACACAAATAGTATTACCTACTTTATTTACTGCTCTTTCTAGTACTATGATTATAATAGACATTAGTGCATAGTGATATCTATCACTGGGAGGTTTGATCTCACTCTATGGGTTTCACAACTTTTTAGGTGATCGTGGATGAGGAGGCCAAGGTCGTGGTGTAGGTGTTGAGCATCATAGTTAATAGTAGCTAATAGAGGTTGGACATGCTACCAGTTAGAGTAATGTAGTAGAGTCCTATGTGCCATCCCTATACTCTTAGGTTTTTGGGGAGATCTTATTGTATTGTATATCGACACATAGGTTTTGGCATTAAATGTTTGTGTATAAATGGCATGTACACATAAATAGGTTGTGAAATGTAACAATTGTGGCTTGATAGCCTTTGAACATAAATATGTATCATCTTTTGGCATATAATGAATATAGATGGCATGTGACGAAGCTAGTTGTGATAAACTTTTGCTTGAGAAATTGAATTGCAAAATGGTTTAAATTTACCATGTTTTGTGGTAATATTGTTGATAATGATAATTCCACACTTTGTTTTGAGTAATTTCGCTTTGTGTGGTGATGGTCATCACAAAGGGAGTGCTCCAACTGCTAGTAGGTGAAGAAGGAGGAGTCTTCACCAAGCTTCTATGGCTATTCACTCCTCTACTCCTTCTTTCTTCTTCTTTTGTTTTGTTATGAGTAGCTTAGTCTCTTCGTTGGGTTGTTTGGGGTACAAAAGTTACTTTGATACCATGTTGGGGGGAAATAACTTGTAAATACTGTAGATTCAATCTACGGTCATTTTTTTCTATTTTTATCTTATTTACCATATTTCTTCTCGTGGTTTGTACTTAACAACATGGATTGCTTGTTGATTTGTGCTTGAAACCATTTAGATTCTAGGAGAGAATGACTTGTATGTGGCTATCTTAGGTAATGCTCCTAGGTCCAACTAGTGAGTCCCTAGCTAGCACCCTATCTTCCCACATACACATCCCCTCTCTTAGTTATCTAAGTAACTAGTGTAGGAGTATTTAGTGGACTTGCCTAGAAGTTTGCTAAAGACTATATGGTGAGTGGTGTGAGGGAAAACACCCTCACCTCCACTCTCCATTCCTACCCTTGGCTCCCAATTTTCCCAAGAACACCTACTCTAAAGATCTAGACTTTCTAGATCCTATTAAAATTTCACCTAAGCCCTAGTTCAATTGAGTCTTGTAAGGTTGGATAGGGTGTGGAAGGGTGTAGTTCCCGTTTGCACACCTTATACCACCCATGGACAACTATTATCTTAGGGAAATTCTATGGCATTTATCCTATTTTTTGTTTGATAATCTAGAATGAATGGATAGAATTTGCATGTTATGACCCCCCAGCCTAGGATCCAGTCACATTCACCCAAACAGCCCACACCTCCATCAATTGCTTAAAACCCATGTTTCTTCCTTGTTAGTCCATGCTTGCTTTGTTAGTTGCCTTAGTTGTTTTGTTAGTTAATTTCATTATTCTTGATAGATAGGTCTTGATACAGTAGTTAGTGCACCTTGGTGCTTGTTTATGCTAATCTTAGATAGTTAGAGTTAGTCTTAGTCTCTTGCTTACCTTAGTTATCAATTGCTAGTTTAGTCTTATTGTTAGTTCTTTCTTTGCTCTACTTAGTCAAGATTTCTCTCTATCTTTCTTAGCTTTGCATCCCCTATTCTTTAGAACTAAATTTTCTAGGATTAACTTATGTTTTGATTGCTTGTTCCCTTTAATTGATTACTTGTCCAACTTCAGTTTCACAAACAAACCCAAATCAAACCATTGAACCTAGACTCCGCTTTAGAAACTAGCTAACCCAACTAATCTCTCGTATCCCCTCTCTTCCTAAGGATCAACCCCTAACTTTCCTCTCTCATATACTATAACATGACCCCATTCTCTTGTAGGTAAGTGTGTAAGTCTATGTGAGTGTGCCTACTAGGGCCTTATAAATTTTGAAAGATCATATTGTGTGTGCTAAAGGTGCATCTAATCAAATTTAATTGGTTGGGAGAACCCTATGTGAAAATGCATGACACTCAGTTAGTGAAGCTCCACCACAAAACCAAAAGTGACTCACATATTGAAGCATTGGATGAAATTCAATTTCTTGGTTGTTGGGGAATCTCTAGGAAAGCAAAAAGATGAATTTGACTAATGCAAAGGAGGTGGATTTTAGCTTCAATGCATAGAGCCTGAAGATAACTTGGGATTGACAAGTTGTGGCCATCTCTGATTGAAATTGTGTCATGTAGGTGGTTGTATGTGACTCAAGGTAGGATTTGTGGGATTTAATATTTTTTATTGAACGTCATTGGATAGGGTGGTCTATATTAAACATACATGTAAGGTAATGGGGTGAAGAGTATGTACTTTTGTTATTGAGAGAGGGGAAAGTTTATGTTGTTTCTGTGCTAAAATAGAAATAGAAATATGATTGTGTCGAGATCATCACAAATCAATATGTATAGGGAACTGGGTATTCGGTAGAAAAATGGCCTAGATAATTAAATGAAATAGAATGAAGGACCATTGATTGGGTAATTATGATAAAATGGTAAGAAAATTCATTTTTAGAAAAGATAAAAAATGGTAAAATCCAAAGCTTGAAGTGAAACATTCATATTGGAAATTTGAAACATAAAGCAAAAAATTAATTTGATATTTCTATCTTCTTATTATCCCTATTTATCTACCCTATCAATAAATAAAATATTTAAGTGCCCATAAATTCAATACTTCAAAACTATTCAATAATCATTCTACGAAATTCAATAATATCATTATATTTTAGGAGTCCAAAAATAGGGTATGATAGCTATGAATCTAAAAATGTTTTGGGATCTAAGTTTGATCAATTCTTTAACCTAGACCCACATGCCACTACTTTTAAAATTTCTAACTTGTTTGCAAAAAAACCCTCTAACATTCCCTTTTAAACCATATCCGTTATAAACCCTAAGACACACACAACACAAACACACACACACACACACACACACATACATATATATATATATATATATATATATATATATATAAACACACATATATACATATGTATATATATGATTCTTGTATCACATTCCTTTATAATATTTATTTTAATGGCTCGATGATGTTTCTCTTGTATTGATTTAAAACTCTATAGTCTTTATTTCATATTCTAGAAGTGTTATAAAGGATATCTAAGGTGTTAAGGAATCTTATTAATCCATTTATACTAAAGTATATCATCTTATCTAAAAGCTTATAAAATCCAACATGCCTATGTTAAGTCCAGTTGTAATCTAAATGAGGTAACATATATAGTCATGTTTCCCACGTGTGTGACAACAATTCATTTCCTATAAGTGACATGATGTTACTAGAAGACTCAAATTATATATATTAGAGAAAAATTGGAAATACAAGAAAAAATTGTAAATAAACTATGAATGTTTTTTTGTCAAAAGTAGGGAAATGGTTTTCATGACCAAAAGAAACCAATGACACACATGTAATTAAGAATGCAAAATTGTGACTAAACACTGATAATTTCACTCTCCTTGTGGTAGTTCCAAATTAAGACAACAGTCATGTGATTGAGTAGCATAGTTATAATACCCAAGCAGATGTTATAACCATGCTATGTATATATATATATATATATGTGTGTGTGTGTGTGTGTGTGTGTGTATTTATTAATATTTATATATGAACTAAACTAAAACATAATTGAAAATTCAAAACATGGTGAAAGAAGGAATTCTTAATAGATAAATAAGAAATGATTATGTTTATATGATATTTCAAATCTTGTGGCCATATTCGGAGTTGTCATTTTTAGAATATTTAAGATATAACTTCTGTAAGAAGTTACTCATAATCAGTAAGTAGGAATACAAGCAAATACTATAATGAAAAAGATAATATGAAAATCTTGTATGCCATAGAATTTCAACATTGGTTTTATTCCAACTTAGTTTAACATCTAACCTAAAATCACATACCATACAATAAGTAGCTTATTTCCATATTATTTACTAATCAAGATGTTCAAGAATATATCTAGTGATTCATTATCTAGATTCCAATAAGAAATTGTCTACAAACCAATTAGTTATATATACTGAAGTTTCTAGTAGAATTCTAATATACTCATGTAATTATCATCTACTGAAAACATGTATGTATATGACCTACCAATAAAGTTATCGCAAACCCAGTATGACTTTTCCATACTAATTCAATAAATCAATGTGTGAGGTAATCCACTCACCTTGGTGTATTCAATGTGAATGTTCTTCGCTAATAAAGAATAGAGTAGGCTCTGAATTGTTCATCAATTCCAGCAAAACACCATTATAAGCATCAATAGAGTTGTTATAGAAAGTTCCCAAAGAGACCAAGAGTTGCAATAATTCACTGATAACTATGTTGGGAGTAATTCCCCTATAATATTACAATAGCAAAAGTTGATAAGGAGAGGGAGGAAAAAAGAATTAGATGTAGGGCTTGCCTAGTTTAAGGAAACCAGACTCAAGCTGAAATTTACCTTTTCTACACTTATTCCCACCATGGCTTTCCATTATCTTCTAAAAAACAATGGGTTCTCTAATGAAAAATACATTTTGATTCATTAGGGAGTTACAAATATAATATGGGAGGGATTGGCTTTGAGCAAAACCCATAAGATACCATTTTAACTACTTTATAGTTTTTCCAATTTCAAGCTTAAGGTTGAACATTTCTCTCACGTATCCCAAATTTCCAAAAGTTGGTTGACCCCTTAGTTTGACCCTTAGCAAAGGCTGACATGACTTCTGGGACCTTTTTAGAAATCTAAGTTAGAGTTAGGGTAAAACCTTGATTCTTGTAGTAGATAAAAACTTCCACTTTAGAATTTGGTAAAATGGTTGTATAGTTTATTTTTAAACATTAATTAATTATATAAACCAAAAATAAATTGTATTAACTTATTTTACATTAAGTGGTATAATCAGTATATTTCATGTATTAAAGTAAGCAAACATATACCTAATAGAAATGGAAATTTGCTCAAAAATAGATGTGGGTTATCACAAATATGCTAAAGAATTCATGTTTATCTACTCTTATAAAGAATTTTAAATGTCTAGGAAAATTCCATCCTATATCCATCATGATGGTTTTACACGTACCATTGAAAAACTTCACCAATGTGTCACTGCTCTACTATATTTACTCACATGAAAAGTTAAGCATGCACAATATTCAAGGTTGTAATTTCTCATTTGTATTCCCTATACTTTCTCTTTTTCTAGTTTTTGTGACATCATGTTATGCTTTCTTGCATGAACTTTGTCTATAATATGTAGATTACCATCTATAGTGTCTCGTGGAGAACATTTTTTTTTCATATTGTCGTCAACAATAGGAGTTATTACATGTAGACAAGAATTTGAAGAGGCGAGCCCCTTTTAAGGTTTTAACTGAGAAGGAAATCTAGGTATGTGAAACATGCAGGGGCTCAATTTTATATGTTTCTTCCTACCATTATTCATCTTCTTTTGGCTTCCATTGCATTGTTTTGATTGAAAAATCATGTTTCCATTAAAAAACTTATCATTAAAAATCTAGGTATGTGAAACTAATGATATCGGTAGTGACTTTATGGGGAAAGAATGTAGTAGTCGTATCACACTACAAAATGATTTATAAGCAATAGAAACATAACTATTTACAAATTCACAAGATATGCAATTGTAGAAATGTTTCTCACCTTAAAGTGGTATTGCAACATAAGAGAGACAAATCTAATCGTACACAAAGAACCTGTATAGAGGGAAACCTGGACATATCAAGATATCCTTCAAAGTCCATAATTATATCTCAAGACTCTCTCTAGTCATCATTCTCTACAACATCTACTTCTAGGTGGTTTCAGATCAACACCCAATATAAGAAATAAAAAGTATGCATAATAAGCTAGGTATGCAAGAGGGGCTTATCAACATGTAGGTAAGTTCAACAAAAACAAGAATAAGAATGAGGTATTTATGAATAAGAGAAATAAAATATTATTAAATATTTTTCCATGAATCAATCCATAAAATCATAAAATAAATTGCATGTAGTTAAAATAGACTAGAGGTAGTTGTGGTAGAGACAAGACAACATTAAATCTTTAGCCAAAAGCTGGATGGAAAGACACACCTTGAATATAAAGACACACCCATATATATATATATATATATATATATATATATATATATATAGAGAGAGAGAGAGAGAGAGAGAGAGAGTCAGGCTAGAATACACTCGAGTGTACGGATCGCACGAATACACTCAAGTGTGTTTGCATATCAAGACCATTTTTTGCAAAATGTAAACCATTGATCTTCACCGTCATACTATAACTAGGCTACATACAAATTTTGAGCCCATTTGGATGAGTGTAAGTCACTCATCCAAGGGCAACAAAATCGACACGTGAAACTAATTTGAAATGCATAATTTTTGCGGTCTTCATAACATGAGCTATACATATCCAAATGTGCTCAAATTTTGCGTATGAGTTGTTCACGAGATGTTTAAGAAGATCAATGGATTAGATTTTCAAAAAAAACATTGCATCATGAAAAACTACTTGAGTGTATTCCGCTCCGGATACACTCGAGTGTATTCTAGCCTGACTCATATATATATATATATATATATATATATATATATATATATATATATATATATATATATATACAATATATATATACAATATATATATACAATATATATATATACAATATATATATATACAATATATATATATATATTCCAATTCAATAGGGAATACTATATGGACGTAGCAAATTCAAATTTTATTATTAAGTGTGTTACCTATATCACTCTTTCACTTCTACTAAGTCTATAGTGTTTTATCATTTCTTCTAATTTTACTTGTTTCCTCTTAGAAAAGGTGGAAACTCCTTGATAATTCTTAATTTTGTTCTTTTATATGAAAATAATTACTCTTATATGTGTTATTGACTCCCTATCCAGTAAAACATTAAGCAAACTCATCCAAGACAAGAAACGTGCAGTGCAACATCTATTTACGAGGTTTTTGATAGTTTTAGTATATAATTTGTTGTGCCTAATAGTGATTCCTACATATACATCTAAATAATTTTTTTAATATTCATTCAGATACCAACCCTCATTGTCTACATAAAAACTGCAACAAACAATATTAAGCAATCAATCCAAAATAATAGCCTAGGAACATTCAGATTACATTATACACTTTACTAACATGTTTCTTCATTCTAATTATCAACAAAACTTGTCACACACCCAAACCTCCCCCAAAAACCTTAAAAATAGACACTATAAACTAAGAAGTTCACCTCCTTAAGTGAGTCCTTGTATAACATTTCCCATGCGGTTCGAATGACTACGAAGCTACATGAAGTTCAACACACTGGGTTTTTTTTCAAACTGAAAAAGAGAAATCAATATGCAAATTGTAATGAGAAAAATGACATTGCACATATGAATTCTAAGATTTATATCACGTAAATATGATTTGATTGACATTAAATGAATTTATGTCTACTTCTATAGTCGAGCCATTAGCATCTTAGATCGAATTTTGGTCCTTCCAACATTATGTATACTCTAGGAAGGATTTAACCTTTTCTTCTAAGGGCATCCTTGTATCCTCAAAGAAAGGTCAAACCCATATTTTTATTTCCTAACAACATTTTTTAACTTTAAGGAAAATATTGCCAATTTTCTCTTACCAATCGTGATCAATCCTTTAAATATCATTCTTTGTAATTTGGTGACCACAGTGCATCCTAACATTAACGGTTTATTGTTTGCCTCCAAACTTGATAAATATTTCACGAAATACCTTTTTTGTTGTTTGACTTTCGTAGGTCCTCGGGGGAGAAGGATTTTTCCTTTTATTTTGTTGATCTTAATGCATCTTTTAGTAAAAAAAATCCCCATTTCACAAAGCTGGTGATTTGTCTTGTCAATGTTTTCTTTTCTTTTATAATTCAACCTCAATATTCAATATAGGTAGGTTTATTATTTTTTGAACCCATATTACATCCAAGAAGGTAGGTCTATCCTTTTGCATTCACCTCAACATAACTACCCTATATTCTTTTTATTTCATGTAAACCTCGGTACTCCATATAGAAGGTTTTGTTTTTCCTACTAACATTTGTGCTTCATTGGAAAGCCATGATTTTTTACCAACCTCAAAATATCTTCAACAATTCCTTTTTCCTAGATATTATTCTCAATTTATCCTTTAAAGAAGCCCTTATCTTTTCTTTTATGATGAGTCACTACATATTATAGGTGAAAATATGTTCTTCTGCATAAATCTTGGTGTATGTTACAAAGAATTATATTTTTCTTTCCATTAGTTTTGGTGAATATCATGGAGAAATCTCTATTTTTATACAATGTATCCTCCAAGTAAGGCCTAATTTATGAACAAGCTTTTATGTATCCATTATGAAAGTGTATTTCCTTTCTACTAACTATGTTGTATTCCCTAAGTTGGTTTTTACATTATTTTCTATTGGATTTTGGTGCATCTCTGATACAATCTTTTTCCACGAACATGGTAATATTCTTATTTAGCCTGCATTACCATAGTAGGAATTAAAATAATTACAATACTTATTACAAGGATCCATTTTATGGGATCCAAATGAGATATTATTTGGTATTTTATCTCTCAGACCTATAGGTGCCTGAGACAGAAAAAGAACATGAATGTTTGAATGAATATGCATCTTTAAAACATCATTGACATCTTGATTTGAATGTTGTTGAACCTTCAATATATTGACAAAGCATGCATTTTGAGAGAAGAGAGGTATATGTCTCTTCAATTCAAGAAATAAGCAAGAATTTTCTTTAGATTCATGAATATCTTGTATATCATAGATGCTTTCAAATTCTAAGACAATACGAGTCAAAACTTGTGTCCAAGAATTTTTTAGAGAAAATTCAGTAGCTGCCATTTTTGCCACCCAAATTGTAGATGATGGTAAGGTTTTCACCCAACAACATATCAAGGAACCATTATGCGATCGAGCAACAACTGCAATGGAATATTTACCATCTTTTACTGATTCATAAACATTAACCTTGAACCAACCCCAAGAAGGATGTGTCAATGCAGAGGGGAATAAGTTGGTATTTTATGATTGCTCTATGATAACCTCCTTCATTCAAATCCAATCAATTGTTGGAAATAGAAGCCTAGATTCTTATTATTGTTTGATTAATATTGAAAATAGTTTCATTGAAGATATAAATATTTCCACACTTCCATATTTCAAGTGAACAATAGATATGGTACAAATTTTAGATTTCATTTGTAGGCAGTGTTCTAAATTTTGTGTTTATGTTGCAAATATGAATAGGAAAACCTTTCATATAAATAGGTGGTTCCCTTGGCCACTTATGATGATGGTGTACAATTCTCTGCATATCAATAGATATGATAAACATGTTACTGTGATCTTCTCATGAATGATGTTGGAAAATTTATATAGACATTTGATTGCCTTATTGGTTAATGGAGTAAGTAGGATTAGTTTGTTAGGCTTTTTACTTCTATACTTTTCTCATTGTGGCTCAATTGGATTTGGGGTTTGATTGTGTTTTAATTCTAGTGTGGGATGCCATAATAAAAGCTTGTACTCTTAATGAAGTATTAGCTCTCAAGTTTTTCCACAATACCAATGATGAAGGACGTCAATTATACAAATATGATGGATAAGTTATTTTCCATAGGATAACAACCTAGAACTTTCCGTAACTAGCCTCCACATAAGCAAGTGTCTCCCAAGTGCTACAAAACATAATCAAATGATGATCGTGAATCTAGTAGTACATTGATTTGCTTGCAATCAGCCTTCATCTATCCACCACAAACTTGTTGTCATCCAACAATCACTAACCCTCCTAATTTCCCCAATTATGAATACAATCATCCAGCAATCTAAATTCCCATCATCATCCCACAACAACCACAAACTATATCCTCACATACATCATATTCCATAAAAGAAATTCCGCTTCAAATCACTTGACTCACACACCAGTCCACTTCCACAACCAAGACAGATTATCATGAATGCTCACATTTGTAGGTTCGGTACCATAATAAGAGAAATCCAAGTAATAAAATATATATTGACTTTGAATAGTATGATCATTTCTAGAGATCAACCTCTATGAAAATGTAAAACTATCTAACTTCATAAAAAACTATGAGCATGGTGAATATTGCACATGGGTTCATTATACACATATACAAGGCATCTCAAAAAATACATTAAATTATTGCTTGAGCTATTCATGTGAAAAAATATTTGACTTGTGTGTATCTAATTGAACTTTATCAACTAGAAATACCACATCTTACAATATTAGCATTATATGTACCACTATGAATTCTATGGGACCACACATGGAGAGGAAAGCATTGAATTTGGCATGCATAAAGGGATGAATGTTTTCCAATATGAGTGGACAATGGAGGTACACCAAATTAAAATACATGTTGATTGAAGTGTTAATTCAAATCATCATTCAAGAGATACACCAACAGTTTCAAGAGTCATGGTGATATGTTCACACCCATCCTTCAATAGATCATCAATGTTGGAATCTATTAGAGTCCAATAACAATTTATCCCTTTGTTAAACCATAAAAAATGGCCAGAAAAATTGCCACGGATATTAGGCCAACAAGTGATAGAGTAAATAAGAAATTTTTTTGGAAAAGTAACTCCAGTTTTGTATGTCATGAAGGTTCTCATGATAACATAAACGGTTTCCATTTTGGAAGCTAGAATCAAGAAATAAAAAATTACGTAAGTAGTTCATTTATTGTGTGTAACACCCAATGTTATCTTCACCAATATCTAGTAATAATTGACTCTTTTAGAGATTTTCTTCAAAACAAAACATGTTGCTAGTTTGGTACAATATCATAAAGAGGTGTCACTGTCACATAATAAAGGAGATTCATCTAGAAATTGTGACTCGTGCAACAAATTTTATAGTACTCAGTAAATTCAAGTAAATAATGATGCAACATCCTTCTAATATACCACCAATTCAAAATTATTGGTTAGAAAATTTGAAGGATCTACTTAATACTAGAACCTATGGTAGTTGTTGGCACCTCAACCAGGGGTTGGGATATCCAAAATAGGTTGTTTAAACAATAAAACTTGCAGATGTCAAAGAATTTAAAGACATCTTTGAGAAATATATAGATCACACTAGAGACTTCCTTGATAAGTGTCTTAAGATGTTCACTATGAAGTACTAATGTAGGAAACTCAAATAACTTTAAGTAATAAATAATAAGTCACCCGCATTCATGCTTTTATATGAGGCTATCATTCCTCTTTTGAAACATAGTTGGGTTGGTAGTAACAATTAGATACAATTGTTTTTTAACTTCAATACATAGCACCTAAGTACCACCATCACCATCACTAATAGTTAGAAGATCTTCGTTAGCAGTGTTGATAGGTAGATACAATGACTGGGTGGGGAATTTTTCTTATCAATTACAAGAGTTATTGTGCATAGTTTTCTTGTTGGTATTATCATATTCTTTCCCATGTCATCCCGTCTACCAAGTAACTATGATCCAACAATCTAATGTCATTTCAATTGATCTCCAACGATGAGTTGAAAAATCTTTGAGTTTGTGTGATGTCATTCAATATCTAACCGATGAATGTCATATAGTGGATACATCTATGTAGTACCAAATTTGCATGAAATTATTAACCTTAGTATACCTTGAGACAAAACTAGTTTACTCTATTGTCTACTATGGTACATCTTCTAGTGACATATTATTGTTGAGTAAATGTAATGTTATGTTATCATAAATCATTTGTATGACCTTTTCAAAATATCAAATACCCTATTCATATAGAAATATTAAGAATGCAAAGGCATTCTAGCTTTAGATATGAAAAAAGATTACAATGTCCATCCTAAGGCATTGAACTCTCATAGACCTCGATCCCTTTTTCCAAAAGAGGAATCTAGTTCAAATTTGACCTTAAAAGAGGAATTAGGGTCAGGGTCTTTGTCTTTCCATAGTTTTTCTATTGTCATTAGCATTGGTTCATGTTTTTAAAACCTTAATAGATCTTATTTTAATACTTAATAAATTCACCATGGAAGGTTACGTTTCCCTTCTTTGTGTACCTTCCAAGTTTAGTTTTATATTCTTTCACTAAACTTTGAAGAACCTACCAAATAACTTTTAACTATTTCTCCACCTTGATACACATTCTAGTGGAAGGAACCTTTAAAATCCTTTGAAAAAGGTTAAGCCATGTTCCCCCTTTTGTCTAATCTCTAAAATGCATTTTTTCATTTTATTAGTAACTCTATCAAGGAGTATCAACCTTTTCTATCTATAGTATACCTTCTAGAAGTTATGGCTCTACCCATATCAATGAATCTTTTTGAGCAGGTTTACACTCCATGTTCCTTTTATACCATCAACAATAAAGTTTATCATAGTTGTTTAATTTGATAAATCTATTGGAGAGGGCTTATCATTTATCCTTGATCCTAGTATGCATTCCATGGATGGGTTTATCCCATTTTATCAACTTTTAGAAACTCATTGCATATGGTTTTTCCTTTTCCTTAATCATGGTATATCCTATTTGAGTGGCTATGTGTTCTATCCTATTGGAAGTATTTATTATAGTAGTGTTATCTTGTTTCTATGTTTATATTATACCCTTAGCAATTAGGTTCATAATTATTACAACTTTGATGGACTAATAGTTTATGCTCTTACCTTCTTCTTTTCATACTTCCATATGTGAAGTTCATCGTATGTTACCAACTTTAGTGAATCTTATATACGAGATTCATTCTTTTTCATAGTTGTGGTCTACCTCTGAAGAGAAGATAGTTCATTTATCATTGACTGTGTTGCGTCTCTCACATAATATCATTCTTATTTCACTAGACTTGTAATACATTATGGGGGTAAGTTTACCTTTTTAATGTCAAAGTCAAAATCTTATATAGGTTGTTTGCTTATCTTTACCCTAGGAAAAACATTAATAAGGAAGGATTTTTCTTTTTCCTTATTCTCGGTATGCCATCCAAGAGTAGGTTTATATATTGACACCAAATTCATTTAATCCAATAAATATGGGTAATTTTTATTATTTTAATACATTCAAGTTTGTCCTCTCACTCATTCTAAAAAATTCCTTTGGAAAAAGATTATTTTCTTACTTGTCCTTGGTATATTCTTCAAGAATAAGTTTATGCGCATGTATAAAATTGATGAATCAACTAATGAAGGTCCCTAGTTTCCATGCATCTGGTACACCTTTTAGGAGTGGACTTACCTTCTTGTCGATTTTGATAGATATACTAAAATACAAATATCTTCTTATACATGTTTTGTGTATCCTTTAGGAACTCAATATCTATTGTCTTTCTTCCTAAAATTCCTTTTATGAAAATGTACATACCATTCTACAATCTCCATAAATCCATTACAAAATTTTATCCATTTTACCTTATATTGTGTATATTCTCTATGATTAGTTTTTTTAGCATTGACCTTACTCATATGCAAACTTTATCTAATTTTTACATCTTGCACCTATCTTGAAATCTATAAATGCTCTCGAAAATGGTAATTGTTTTACAACAATCAAGATGTCCATACAAATATCAATATATATATTTCTATAAGTAAAACAATCATAGGTGTTTGATCATAGATCTTGGATAAATTATCTATATTACCCTAAAGTTTGATAAGGACTCTTATGTATCATTGAGCGACTATAATAAGTTGTATTATGGTCAATGTACTTCTCTACATGAATCTATCCAAGATAAAGTATCAAGGTATTTTTTAGAAACATATAAGTCCATGACCATCCTGGCATGAATAGAGGCATGTGTAAGCTAAATAATGTGAATCATTTGCAATCCTACAAAGAAAATCAATCTTTCACAACAATAATTACTTTCTTAAAGAAAAATGGATCCCAAAAATGGAGTAGGGCTCAAATAGTTAGTGTACTTATAGAACATATTGTCCCACTTGTTGAACACATCAAACTTCAAATTTTCATGAATCATCTTTGTGTGACTTTAATAATCTGGATCATGATTATTCAATTTGTAGGTCTTAGAAGACGATGTTTAGTAACATGAAGTACTCACTTGCAAACAAATGGTGCATGTCTCTAATAAATTATTAAAAATTTCATGATCTCTAATCCATAATAATTTGGGTTGCTCTAATACTTGACATATTTCTAAATTTGGGACAAAAATAATTCAAAGCGTACTAAATGACAAAATTTATGCAAGAAAAAAATCTTTTTGAGACCAACAAAACACAACTTTACAATTTCTCTATGGCATAGATTAACAAGTCCCTATGGATGATTAGAATCCATAAAAGACTTTAGTTGATAGGAATATATGGAGAGAATCTGATCTATTGATAGCATGGAGGGTATGGGGGATGATGTAAACTGGCTTGGTCCCAAAATTTCAATGGTTGCGCGACTAGGTGAATCGAGGTCCCAAATACAAAAAGTGGTCGCATTATTAGGTGAATAGATATATTATCAAAACTAAGGATCTATAAAAGACATATATGGATGATCCCTACCAAGTGAAAATTGAGATAGCAATATATCATTAGCCTATGAAATAATTATCCAACCAGGTTGTGATGCATAACAAAATGGTTTGGGAAAGAAGAGGTCAAATGGTTTACTTGGATTTTGATCATGATGATCAAGAATAAAACAAAATCTATAATATTTTAGTAAAATTAACATGATGGGTTGACATCATATCCACTTATGTTAGTCAATTTTCATTATCAATGTGTTTTTAATCATATAATGCTTTTCATCTTGAATTTATTTCAATCTAATGGTCATTTGGGCCCATTACCAATAATCCATTACAACCACTCCTTATAAAAGTTGTATATTATAGCACATTTGAAACCAATGACCTTTCTTGATGATCCATAGTAACAATGGATCTCTTATTCACACACTTACACTCATCCTCTATGGGAACTTAAAGTATCCTAATAGGGAAGCTATCATTTCTCCAACTTTGATGAACCCTCAAAGTAGGTATACTACTACCTTTAGCAATATTTAGGAATTATATGTATCACCTTCTCTCAACTATATACTTTAGGAGTAGATCATACATTCTCGTCAATTTTAAAAAAATGTTTTGTGTTATACACCTTGGTTTTTTGGTGTGGTAGGATTCCAATTGCTCAAAATTCATCATCCTTTTGCCCATAAGAGAAAAAGAAACAAGCCTTCTATCTTGTCTTTAAATTTACTAGGAAGGCAACTTTTGAAAGGGTCCTAATCTATATGACACAAAAAATGAGTCAAGGATTCATGATTTGAATCTTCATCATGACTAGATTCTTACATGAATTAAGCCATATATATATAATTTCTATAAATATGAATGTGCAATAAACATTTGCGTATGTATAAACTCAAGATAGATGAACTCATCTTTGATTTTGAGTAATTTGTTATATATTATCCTTGATATCATATATTTCCATATGAGGGACAAATGTAGGCATTCTCATCTATTATCACATTGACTAAAAAATTCTCCTACTAACCCTCAAAAATCCACCATAATAAAATAATCTATATCCACAGTCGAAAACCATACAATCACCTATTTTCCTAATTTTTATAATATAAAAAAGGTATGACTATTACACATGTCTATGGAATATGTTTATTCCATGACTATAGCATGTAAAAAATACAAACAAATTCTACATTTGAGTATGTTAGGGTAGGCAGGAATACTATTGAAGCTTGTATTTTTCAACAATACCTTCCATAAACAACCTTGACTAGGTCATAAACATTATCCACAGATATCCATATAGGCAAGTGGGTCTGGTCGTGACACTTTCTATGTTAGTTAATGTTCATAATTATATAATTTTTCCTACTACACTTCTCTTAGATATAAGCAATGAAAGATAACTCAACACTGATTATGATTTGTAATATTTGAACATTATCCTCCTACATTCCTTTATTAATGAATAAGAATCAACTTTTCAAAGGACCTTATACATTCAAGTACTTTTTTCTAGTCTACAGCAACAAGTGGAGTTAAGGACCCTTGAATATGTCATGAAATATTCTATGTAAGGCTTTTATTGTCAAAATAAGTATACAAAGAGTACAAATATTTGTTTTTCCATTTAGGTTTTACATACATGAGATAAGTATTCTGTGTATTGTTAGTTAGCTTACTTTTATAATATCCATGAAAAGTCATACTGAAATTAAATATAGTGTCAACAACTAAGTATAGTAGTGGTTGTCTCCATATGGAATGGAGGTGGATTCATATAAAAGCATATGGGTGGTAGTCTAAGATGGTATTTAGCCATATACATAATAGTCCACATCAAAAAACTAGATGATTCAGATAGTAAAAGCTCTTGCTTGTTCATATTAAAAATGTTTATGTTAGTTTGAGTGACTCATTTGTAATTACTTAAAAAAAGTGAAAATGTGTCTAGAAATATTCAAGTGGTTAGACAAATGGTTATTCCAGGTCTGAATAGAAAATTGAACCATACCAGATTGCCTAATAAAACCATTCAGTTTGAATTGGTTTTAGTAAGGTGAATGTTATGTCTTACTTCTGAATTTATGTAATGTTAAAACATAGATCGACATGGCTTGAGGGTGAAACTTGACCAAACCAAGCCAAGTAAATACATTTCATATATATGTACTTATGCATGTAAGAACACTCATACAAAATTGGGTGATATTAGTTAACATGAATGCTTATTTCAAAATGTTAAACTATTGATAAATAGAAAAGACTAAATTTTCCATTAATACAAAAATGTTACATGTTACACATGTACTTGGAGTATGTCAATGCATAGTGTACATCTATATTTTAACATTCCCTAATGCTTCTTAATATATTTTTATGATAGTTTTAATATATTCAATGAATAGATAAAGATGTTAGAAAATGGTTAAATTTTTTTATGGATGTCTAATATACAACTTTATAGTATCTTATATAATAGTTTGAAACCAAAATAAGTAAAACCAATATACAAAACAATAGTTTAACTTTGTTTAGTTTTTATCCAGTTAATATTTTGGTTGGATTTGAAAAGTTTCGAAACCAATGTTTGTGGTTTTGTTTGTAGTTATTGAGTTACAGAAAACCAATACAAGCCATGACCATTCCTAGGTTATGCCACTAGGAGAAAAAGAGGAGACAATCTAACTCTCAACTCAAGTGTTCATAATGCTCCAACTTTTCAGTATCGTATCATATATTTCATATTGACTTTTTGCACTTGGAAACCATCCATAATCATATGATATTACATAAATGCCCATAAAAATTGAAATAAAGAATATTTAAAAAACTCAGTTTCAAACTTTATCATTTCAAAATATAATGCATCCCTTTTACATTTTTCAACAACAAAACTATTAGCATTCTTATTGTGCATTAATGTAGTTCAAGAACCCTAGTTACCAATGGTCACATTCATCATCGCTTATACATTGTTGAATACTTTGTGATATAACACCGTCCCACTTGTTCCTCTCAAGTTTAAGTTATAAATGGTAGATATAACAACACAAAATTAGGGTTTGTACAGTAATTATAGATATTGTGGACCGTGGTGTGATCAATAACCAAGCATCATCTACAATTGACCTCATAGGAATTAGTAAGAATAGTTGGATCAAATCCCTTTACTTTTCTAGAACCAAAAACTTGTTTTTATCTCTATATAAACCTAAATTTTATTTAAAGTCATGTTTGAATCATATACTTTTCATTCTTAATTTTGTCCTAAGTCATGTTTGAATGGTACATTCTGAACTCCCACCTTTTCAATAGAGGTCATTATAAAATTTCTCCTAAAATTTTTGAACTGATTTTATACACTTTGGACTTCCAATCAAGGATCCAATGCCTAACAAGGCTATAACCTTGGAATGAAAATCTACTAATATACATTTTAAGAGCAATACATTACCAAACACTCACTAATTGGATGTGATAGTTTTGCCTCCTCCCTAGGTCAGGCCCCTACAACACTAATACCCTTATGAACGCCTCATATATATTTTATGACCTAAAGTAGTCCTTATGATTATATATGTTAATGGGATGGCTTGACACCTAAAATGTGTGTATCAATGCGTTTGTTGGTTCAATAACTGTTTGATACACATGTTGAGTTCATTAAAGAATCTGATGCCAATTATGAGGTACCATATGATTGTCCAATTGGGTAAACTAAGCTAAACCCCATAATTTAAATTGTATTGAATCTGGTGGGAAAAGTAAAAATAGTTTCCAACAAGGATAACGACTTGAAAATTTTAGATCTAATTCAATACTATGATATTAGAACCAAAATTGGGTAATAAGTGAAATGATACGACTCTGGTTTATGAATTTAAGATTTAGGCCTAAATTGAGTCTTCAATTGAGTAGTAAAGAACTAATGAGAAAATGTGTTGATATGAGTCTTCAATTGATACTACGATGATCAAATCTTTAATTGTAAAGTTATAGTTTGGTGGAGCTTATTGATTCATCACAAGGCATGAGTTTAAACCATGGACCAAGAATATAAGTAAATTCTAATTGGACTATTTTGAGTTGCAAATAGGTCCAGGAGATATATGTTAAATAAATTGGTTATTTGTGCATAAAACATAATGATATTAACCTTATGATTTGATTGGTAAATGAATTATGAGATAATGAGAAATATTTTGTAAGATTCTAAAGTAATAAGTTCCCAGGTAATTACTTAAGCAATCATGTAGTCTTTGCTTGGATTCCAAGTTGTGATCATAAGATAATCCATTGTGGAATCATAGTTAAGTGAAGGTATATCCAAGTTTAGAGATAATAATGTGACTATGTGTGACCTACATAATTAAGTAAATAATTGAAGAACAAGGAAAGGGTGATTATTGTATCCCTTTTTATCCCAAACTTTACCAAATCCAAGATATCAATAATATGGAAGTCATCATAAAGTAAGGTATTAATTGGGTACTCTTATAGGCCTATAGAAGATTTTGAAAAGATGATACTAATAATTGATTAATTGTAGATAAATCACATTTTCATAACATTGGAAAACCTAAGATTAGGAAAGCCTCGGACCTTAGGCATGGCCACATAATAGGGCCATTACCTGAAGCCGATTGGATGGCAATCCAACGCATGTCATGTCATCATCAACCTCTTGACGAGAGTGCCAACATGACTTAGATTGCTCTTTTATCTCTTAGTGACCCTCTAGCCTATGATTTTTCATGATGACACTCAGAATGACTTTGGGAGTTTGATTTGAGCCTAAAAAACCTAGACTTCACCCTTGATTCCACCTGTGGAGATATGCCTGAATCTAGGATAAACTAGGACCTTGGGGAAATTTACTGATACCTCCACTTGCAGACGCAGACCTATGTGATACCCTTAGTAGAAATGCCAAGACTCTCTAATCTCAACACCACCCCCAATTTCATCCCAAATACCCCAATGTTAGACTCACCATCTTTGTCCTCCTACTCTTCCAGTTGGCCTCTAGTTAGCACCTCCCAGACCACCTCACTCATTGGAAAAGGGTTGGACAAGTCTGAAGAACCTCAGTGAAGGTCACTAGAGAGACAATTCCACCAAATTTGGGGAGAGTAGAGTCAATGTTGGGGTTGATCCCCTCCTCATCTCATTAGAGCCATTTGTGGGAAGAAGAAGACAGGGAGAAATAACTCTCTCACCCAAAGAAAGACAATAGGACGGCAAGGACAACGCGATCCTTTCATAATGGTTTTTAGCTCTAGTTTCATTGGAGTGGGTGTCGATGTGGCTTGAGCCCATTGACCTAGACTCGGCCCCAGGCTTTTGTAGAAATAGGATTTTATTTATTTAGATGCCAAGATTTCATTGGTCCAATTATGTTTAATTTGTAGCAGATGTAGAAAATGAATGGTAGATCATATTATATTGAACCTTTATACCGAATTGATCAAAAGCATATGTAAAATCCAAGTAAATTATATTTAATGTTTGATTTGTCTTCTTGATCAAAAATGATATGTTAATACATGAATATAATGTGACAAACATATATGAAAACCCAAGATTTGATGAAATAATGTTTATATCTTTCTCAATTGATGAAAAATGTTATAATCTAGTTATAAGACAATTTTATTCTTAATATATGACTTAGGGTTACACATAATGCTTAATTAGGGTTTCTAAACCTTAATATAGATAATATGGTAGAATTAGGGTTTGTTACTCTTAATCATAATAAGATCCTAAGTTGACCCTAAACCCTAATCTTGGACCCAAATTAGACATGAATAGTATCATATGGATACAACAGTGATACTTTAGGGTTATGTATAATTCCATATCATGATGATTTCTTGGGTCTACGCCTAAAATTTGGAACATATACTTGAAGTACAATTTCATGTATTCTTCGTTGAAGGTAGATGGTTATTTATAAATACTCAATGCTATTGACTGCTAATAAATTTTGAAGTAATTGGTCTTAGGATAAAGTGTCTAGATGTTTATTTGATTCTAGTTCAATATATAATGCTTTTGTGTACCCACAATATACATACAAAGATATTCTGAACCCAAGGTTAGACCTACCACATGCTAGATCATATAGGTTCAATGATGGATAGAAAAATGATTACACCTGAGGTGGTGTGACAAGCATGACTTAGAATATTTAATTGAAAATACAAGTCCATATGTGCAAGTAGTTGATTTGATTAGTAATATATGTTGCTAATAATATATGAATACTTTTGAGTGCACCCACATACATAATATAGCAATATAGTGATTATGTGTTTGCTTGCGGTGTTTTAGGTACTTTGACTACTTATAAATATGAAGATTAAGATGAATGTATTGAAGATAATAAATTTAATTTCACAAGGAGGATCAGATCGATAGTAATATCTTTTCATGTAGTATATCTCTTCTTATAGATTCTTTTTGCTTGGAAAATTATGTAAACTCCCTTGAGGAGAAATTACATCCTTTTGTATCAAATAAGTGTCATGAGTTAACAACCTAACTCCACTCTACACCTCAAGCGCCAACATAAGGTATACAACAGAGTTAAAGTTGCTTGTCCCTGAGTGGATCAAACACATGAATATATAAATGCACCGAATAAAGAGCTTCCATACATAAACCAAAGTGTTCATTACATAGGGGCCTGAAGGCATAGGAATTCTACAGAAGAAAACTTAATACATGAGAAACTAATTACAACAAAAAAATAACATAATCTAAGAGTCCCATTTAGCTTTAGCATCCCCGTGATAGATTTGATTTTTGTGAGCCAGCATATAGAGTAGCAATATCATCCTTCCATCATAAGCATCATAAGCAGAAGGTACCTATAAAACATTTGCATGTGGTACACGTCAACACAATATATAAATATATTGTACTGAGTATGCCTACGTGTCATTTAATTTAACTCTCATTATATCTTAACAATAACATTAAAAGTAAACTTGGCAAGAAATAACAATATAACAAAAACATCCTTGAACAAAAGAAAGTGCATGATTAACAAAAGGGAACTCATATCTTTTAAGCATATTTTTCCATTATATCATCCATGCATTTACTACCTCAGAGTTGAATGCATTAAGGCCTTTTTGATCTACTTCCAAAGAGTTGGATCATTTTAAAATGTGATCTACTACCAAAGAGTTGGATCGCCAATAAGTACTTTACTACCAAAGAGTTGAAGTACTTTAATTCCCAGCACCTTACTACCAAAGAATTGAAGTGCTTTGGATATAATGGATAGAAATATATTATGTTCAGGTTTTGCAAAAATATATATATAGAAAACATCATCAAAGTTGGATACTCATATAGCTTTGTTTCAAATAATACCATATGACAAGTTCTTACATTATTTTACAACCATACATTATTATAGGCCAACTGAAATTTAATGGCATACCTTCTACTTATAAGTGGGGAGTCCAGAGATGCTCCTCATTGGTACCTTTGATTTCCTAAAATTATTGGAGATTTGGTACTTATTAGTTATATTGTTCAAATCACCATAATTCTAAAGAATATATATATAAAAGGCCCTTTTATAGTGTTGAAGTCATGAGAGTTGAGTAAGAGTCTTGGAGTATGGATTTGAGTTCTAGATTAGTAATGTCACATCAGGGTAGGGTTATAAGGTCAAAATCATGGTCTTTAGATCATATTGACTAATTATGCACATTTTGGTAGATCAAAATAGGGAAAAGAGTGATAATTAGGTTTTATTGATAATTGAGTCACAATAATTGGATCTTATCATTCCATAATTACCTAGATGCAAAAAGATTATGATCATAGGTTTTTGGTGATTTAATCAGGATCGAGTATTTTCTAACTAATTAAACAAGATATAAATATATTTGGGCAAGATCCTTTATTGAGTCAGATTTAGGGTCAACAGATGTCAGATTCGTGATATTCGCATTTTTCTAAGCAAGATGGACTATTTATATGTATTTTTTTGACATTCCTACTATTTATAACGAATTTCCCAAAATTAGTCTATTTACTTAATTTCGAGTGAATAAAATGATTTTAGAAAAAGTGTGGACCGTTGGATGAATAGATCCAATGGCCGAGATCTCACATGCATATTTTAGAAATGATTAGAGGTTATGATGTGGATAATTAGGCTGCTTACTTGGCGGGTTGTGATTCATCCACTTGGATCCTAGTCAGCTCCACGTGGGCTCGAGTGGTTGGTCCAACTCAGCCAGGCGGGTCCCTCTCTTCTCCTTGCTCAACGCTCACAGCAGGCAGGGAGATGAACTTTGGCGAGCTTGTGTCAGTGGAGGAGGATCTCTTGTGTGTGGGCAAACGCGGGACGATCTTCGTGAAGGTCCAACGCAGCTGGACGACTAGCTTCCGGGTCGTGGCTCCCTCCTAGACAATGGGTCGACTAGGAGATCGGCGAGTTGTACAGCTCACAACGGAGGAAGATTGGAGGGGGAGCAACAGGCAATCGGGCTTGGCGTTGAGGAGCCTTTAGAATGTAAGGGAGTGATGCGGAGCTCAGGGAGCGATCAATGGGGGACGAGGAGGTCGGGAGCAGCCTGCCCAGCAGCTTGACGGTGGTGGGCAGTGCTGAGGTGAAAAGCTAGAGCTCGGGGTGAGGGGTGCTCGTTCCAGGTAAATTGAGGGTAGAAAGGTGTCAAAGGGAGGTCGATGAGCAATGTAGTGAGCTTAAATAGAATGGAGAGTGAGAGAGAAGAGAATTCCCAAATGGGTTGGTTTGTAGTTGGAGAGATCTCACATCGGCGAGGTCGTGGAGGGCAATTTCGAAGGTCGTGTGAGTACTTGGCCGGTTTGTGGAGACGAGGGGAGGCGTTTGCCTCGGTCAGTTTTGTGCGAGGTGGCGTGAAGTGGCGAGGAGTGGGTCGCATTTGTGTGGGTGGTTGTAGCCACGTTCTCGCGAGGTGATCGGAGGTAGGGGACGATCGGGTGGTCATCCGATCTACCTTGGATCCATGGACGCACCATCCGACGATCCAGAAAGCTCATAAGGGAGTGTTCGAGGATCGTTGACGTCAGCTCCACATGACCAAAGATCAAAAATTTGAAACTTAGGTTAAAAGATGATATCGTGACATATATTAGATCAAACCTTAATCAAATCTTGTAAAAATCATAGAGGGGGCTAGGAATGTCCAAATGACATGAAATGTTGACCATAGCTTCACCATAGCATATCCCACATGTTGGTAAAGTTTGGGCTCAAGATTCCAAATCTTTGAGTGGTCAAATTATCTTTAGGAGAATTAGGGTTTTGAATTAGATTAAAGTAAAAGAACCAAGGTAATAAAGGAAAGATAAAAACCATTTTATCACATCCTACTAACCTTAAAAGAAATTTTGTCCTCAAAATTAAAATGGATGAAAGAGGTGAGGAAAACGTTGCTCCATATCTGTTCATAATTCCCAGGTTGCATCTTCTACACCATGGTGGTTCCACTGTACCTTCACCATCTGGATTTGCTTGTTCCTGAGCTCTTTGACCCTAGCGAGTTGAGAATCTTTGTAGGTTGTTCTAGATAAGAGAGATTCTCCCACAACTCAAGAGGCTCGTGACTCAGCACATGACTATCATCCTTCACATACTGCTTCAGATTGGACGCATGAAAGACATTGTGCATCATGTTGTACTACGGAGGAAGAGCAATCTGATAAGCACATTCACCAATGCACTCCAGAACTTTAAAAGGACCCACATATCTCGGACTAAGCTTCCCTTTGTTCTTTGTTGTGGCACATATGGGTCTGATCTTCAAGAACACATAGTCACCATCATTAAATTGTCTGTCAGACTTGTGTGCATCTGCATATGACTTATGATGATCTTGGTCCTGTTTCAACCTCTTCTTAATCAAGGACACCTTCAGCATAAAATTGCAATTCCTCAGAATTCAGCATCCTTCTTTCTCCAACTTCATACCAATGGAGAGGGGATCTACATGGCCTACCATAGAGAGCTTCATAGGGAGGCATATCAATATTAGACGGATAGCTATTATTGTAAGCGAACTCTGCTAATGGAAGTTAGTAATACCAAGATCCTCCCCAATCTAAGACGCATGCTCTGAGAAGATCCTCCAAGATTTGGATAGTGCATTCTGACTGGCCATCAGTTTGGGGATGATATGTTGTGCTGAAATTTAACTGTGTACCTAGCTCATTCTGCACCTACTTCCATAGATGTGATGTGAACTTTGGATCTTGATCTGAAACAATAGATATTGGTACTGCATGCAGCCGTACAATCTCCTTAATATACAACTCATCAAGTTTAGGAACCTTGGTCATAGTCCGCATAGGTAAGAAATGTGCAGACTTGGTCAACCGGTATACTATGACCTAAACTGCATCATAACCCTTCTTGGTCCTAGGTAGTCCCACCACGAAATCCATGGTGATATTTTCCCATTTCCATTCGGGAATTGGTAAGGGTTGCAATAGACCACTGGGACGTTGGTTCTCTGCCTTAATCTACTGGAAAGTGAGACACTTAGAGATAAATTTTTCTATGTCGTTCTTCATACCTCTCCACCAAAAGTGTCTCTACAGATCCTTATACATCTTAGTAGATCCACGATGTATGGAATACTTAGACCCATGTGCCTCTTACAGAATACGCTTCTTAATCTCCAACTCTTCAGGTACCCACATCCTATGCTTGTACCTCAATCCACCATCCATACCAACAGATAGATGTGTCTGGGGCTTAGTCGTAAGAGTTGTCATCTCCTCCAAGCTAGGGTTGTTCTGTTGAGATATCAGGAGTTCAGAAAGAAGAGAAGGAATAATATTGATATTTTCCACAATAATAGAGCCAGATTCTGCTTGAGATGACCCAGAAGATGAAGGTTCCAGATGCATTGATGCACAAATCGACTTCTTACGACTAAGAGCATCAGCTACAACATTGGCCTTTCCTGGATGATATGCAATTGTGAAAGCATAATCTTTGAGATACTCCAACCATCTCCTCTATCGAATATTGAGGTCCTTCTGAGTCAAGAGGTGTTTGAGACTATTGTGGTCCGTGAATATATCAAAAGTAGCACCATATAGATAATGTCTCTAGATTTTGAGAGCATAGACAATGGTAACTAATTCCAAATCATGAGTTGGATAATTGACCTCATTAGGTTTCAATTTGTCAAAGGCATAGGCAACAACTTTACCATATTGCATGAGGACACAACCCAAACCCATTTTAGAAGCATAAGAAAATATTACAAAGCCATCATTACTAGAAGGTAAGGTCAAAACAAGAGCAGAAGTCAAGAGAGATTTCAATTCTTGGAAACTAGCTTCACACTCAAGAGTCCAAACGAATTTGGCATCTTCTCTGGTAAGTTTAGTCATGGGTAGGGTTATTTTGCTGAAATTAAGGATAAACGACAGTAATAGCCTGCTAGACAAAGGAAGCTATGAATTTCAGAAGCATTAGTAGGGGCTTTCCAATCAAGGATAGCTAGAACTTTGGTAGGGTCAACAAAAATTTTCCCACCCCAAATGACATGGCCAAGAAACATGACTTGGTCAATCCAAAACTCACATTTAGATAATTTAGCATACAATTTCTGGGATCTCAAAACATCAAGGACTTTATGGAGGTGTTCACGATGTTGATCAATAGAATTTGAATATATAAGAATATCATCAATGAAGACTACAAAAAAGTTGTCAAGAAATGGCTGGAAGACAGTATTCATCAGATTCATAAATACTCCAGGAGCATTAGTCAAGCCAAACGGCATCACCACAAATTCATAATGTCCATATCTAGTTCTGAAAGTTGTCTTTGAAGTATCACAATCTTTTACTCGTAATTGATGATAACCTGATCTAAGGTCAATCTTGGAGAACACAGTGGCAGTACAAAGCTGGTCAAACAAGTCATCAATTCTTGGGAGGGGATATTTATTTTTAATGGTGTCTTGGTTGATCATGCGATAATCAATACACATTTGCATTGACCCATCTTTCTTTTTAACAAAAAAGGATAGGAGCACTCCAAGGAGAAGTACTAGGACGGATGAAGCCTTTATCAAGAAGTTCCTCTAATTGTTTCTTGAGCTCTGCAAGCTCGACAGGTGCCATCCTATAAGGTGCCTTAGAGATTGGTGCGGTGCCCGGTGCTAACTCAATTGAGAACTCAATCTCACAAACTAGAGGTAGCCCTAGAAGTTCCTCAGGAAAAATGTTTAGGTAATATATCACCACATCCAAGCTCTCTAAAGGTCTCACCTTAGGATCAGGCACGGATACAACAGCAAGATAGGCTCTACATCCTTTGTCTATCAAGGTTTCAGCTTTAAGAGAATAAATAATCATATTTCGGTTTCTTTCTTTTGTCCCAAAAATAATCAAAGGTTTAGAATTGGGTGCACAAAAGACTACTTTCTTGCCTCGACAATCAAGCATAGAAAAGTTGGAAAAGAGCCAATCCATCCCCAAAATTAGATCAAAATCTTCCATATCAAGAAGAATGAAAGTAGATTGAAATTCATGACCACCAAAAGAAAAAGGCAAGGTTTTGGTTTTCTGAAGAGAAGTATAAATTTTTCCACTAGGAGTTGTCACATTCAAGATATAACCTAGATCATTAATCTCTAGATTGATCATGGAAGCAAGATTTCTAGATATGAAGGTATGTGTTGATCCTGAATCGAAAAGGGCCACAACAGGATGATCTTGGAGACATATCATACCTTCATTATGATTTTTGTATGAGATCATGGTTTTCAACGATTTATTATAATAAAGAATTATTAACATTATTACCTTCAATCAGACGGTTGTCATTGGCCTTAACTTACTCTACATCAATTGCAAAGACTCGGCCCTGACGATGTTCTGGCTGAGCCTGAGCTAAAGGGATAGCTGGTTGAGCAGATGGAGCTCCAGGCTGAGGTAACGGGGCAGGACGGTTTTGAGGTGCCCCTAGACCAGATTTGGGCAATTGTACCTCATGTGCCCCTCATTCTTCCAGTAGTAACACACTGGTTTTTGAACTTGCATTTTACCCCATGCATACCTCCACAGATCCTGCATCTGATAGCATTAGGTGGTGGGCCTCAGTGTGGCCCACCCCGACCTCAGCCTCCTCGATTTGGTCCTCCTCGGTATGATTGACCCCTATGGTGATTTCCTCCTCCTCTTCCCGTGCCATGGCTGTTAGGCTTCTTCTTATCATTCTCCTTCTCCTTGCCCTTGGTGACAGATGCATCGGTTAAACCTAGGTATCCCAAGCTTGGTGTTTTGTTCTTCCCTAAGGTTCTTTCTTGGGTAAGGGCATTGTTGATGGCGGCTTCAAAGGTAGGATGGGTGGAGGTGCAAAGGTAAACTTTGATTTCTTGGTTAAGGCCATCTATGAAGTGTTCAATCTTTTCATCTTCATCAAGGTTGTGAGCATGATGCTCTAGGAGTCTAAAGGCCCTAACATAGTCAGCAACAGATAGGTTTCCTTGGGTGAGGTTATTGAACTGTTTCTTCTTCTCCTTCCTAGCAGATATGGGCATGAAACGGTTGGTAAAGATCCCCTAAACTCCTCCCAACCTATGGGGGCATCTGGAAGTGCTCGTGCATGGTAATAATTTTCCCACCACAACTTTGCATACCCCCTAAGTTGGTAGGTAGCAAAGGTGACCTTATCTTCCTCAGGACACTTAAGGGCTCTAAAGGCATTTTCAACAGATAAGATCCATGCATCAGCTTTATCTAGGACTTCACCTAAGTCTTCTCCATGAAAGGTTTCGAGTTTGAGCTTAAGGAAGTCACTAATGGTGGTTTCAGAGTTGGTCCTAGAAGATGAGGCACCATTGTTGGTTTCTTTTTGGGCTAGGGCATGCATACATTCTAACATCACCTTCTTTTGTTCTTCCCAATTGCCTACAGCCATGGTCTTACTAGGGTTTGATTGAGATTCATCACCAGAGCCATCAATAGATCTTTCTCTCTTGGACCTAGTTTTTTGAGGCATCTGCAAGTTTGTATAAAAGATAGTTTAGATATTTATTTGAGATAGATCATAAAGCAACCAACAAAGATTTAGCAATCGTGGTATATATATTTTTCCAATTTTTTTCATATATTTTAGTTGTTCCCATTTCTCCTAATCTACCCACATAATAGAGAGAGTATATCATTGATCATGGTCATGAGAGAGAAAATAGATGAGAATCCTAGTGTGTATCATTCACTAAATAGGTGGCTGGGGGTAGTCCTTAATTGAGAAAAGATGGGAGGAAAGATTTTTCTAAGGTAAGGGTGCCCACTTTAATAATAATTGTGTTAGCCAGGCAGATAGCTTGCGGCGGGAACCCTCTCACCATAAAAATGGATGGGGAGAGTGATTATGTTAGAACCTTCCGCAAGGTACCCTTCTAGACACCTCGGCAATTTACTACTAAATGTGGGTTACCTCAGGTCTAAGTAAGGTTACTAATTATTTGGTACACCTATATTGATTCATGTGCTTGCTCTGATACCATCTATCACGGGTTAACAGCCTAACTCCACTCTACACTTCAGGTGCCAACATAAGGTGTATAATAGAGTTAAATTTTCCCATCCCTGAGTGGATCAAATACATGAATATATAAATGCACCGAATAAAGAGCTTCCATAAATAAACCAAATTGTTCATTACATAGGGGAACAAAGGCATAGGAGTTCTACAGAAGAAAACTTAATACATGAGAAACTAATTACAGCAGAAAAAGAACATAATCTAAGAATCCCATTTAGCTTTAGCATCCCCATGATAGATCAGATTTTTATGAGCCAGCATATAGAGTAGCAATATCATCTTCCTTTCATCATAAGCATCATAAGCAGAAGGTACCTATAAAACATTTGCATGTGGTACACATCAGCACAATATATAAATATATTGTACTGAGTACGCCTATATGTCATTTAATTTAACTCTCATTATATCTTGGCAATAACATTAAAAGTAAACTTGGCAAGAAATAACAATATAAAAAAACATCCTTGAACAAAAGAAAGTGTATGATTAATAAAATGGAACTCATATCTTTTAAGCATATTTTTCCATTATATCATCCATGCATTTACTACCTCAGAGTTGAATGCATTAAGGCCTTTTGATCTACTACCAAAGAGTTGGATCATTTCAAAATGTGATCTACTACCAAAGAGTTGGATCACCAATAAGTACTTTACTACCAAAGAGTTGAAGTACTTTAATTCCCAGCACTTTACTACCAAAGAGTGAAATGCTATGGATATGATGGAAAGAAATATATGATGTTCAGGTTTTGAAAATATATATATATATATATATATAGAAAACATCATCAAAGTTGGATACTCATATAGCTCTATTTCAAACAATACCATATGCCAAGTTCTTACACTATTTTACAACCATATTTTATTATAGTCCATGTGAGAGTTAATGGCATACCTTCTACTCAGAAGTGGGGAGTCCATAGATGCTCCTCATTGGTACCTTTGATTTCCTAAAATTATTGGAGATTTGCTACTTATTAGTTATATTATTCAAATCACCATTATTCTAAAGAATATATATAAAAGGCCCTTTATAGTGTTGGAGTCATGAGAGTTGAGTACGAGTCTTGGAGTATGGATTTGAGTTCAAGATTAGTAATTTCACATCAGGTTAGGGTTATAAGGTCAAAATCATAGTCTTTAGATCATATTGACTAATTATGCACATTTTGGTAGATCAAAATAGGGAAAAGAGTGATAAGGTTTTATTGATAATTGAGTCACAATAATTGGATCTGATCATTCCATAATTACCTAGATGCAAAAAGATAATGATCACATGTTTTTGGAGATTTAATCAGGATTGAGTATTTTCTAACTAATTAAACAAGATATAAATATATTTGGGCAAGATCCTTTATTCAAGACATATTTAGGGTCAACAGGTGTCAGATTCATGATCTTCACATTTTTTGAGCAAGATGGACTACTTATATATATTTTCTGACATTCCTACTATTTATAACGAATTTCCCAAAATTAGTCTATTTACTAAATTTCAAGTGAATAAAATGATTTTAGAAAACGTGTGGACCGTTGGATGATCAGATCCAATGGCTGAGATCTTGCATGCATATTTTAGAAACGATTAGAGATTATGATGTGGATAATTAGGTTGCTTACTTGGCAAGTTGTGATTCATCCACTTGGATCCTAGTCAGCTCCACGTGGGCTTGAGTGGTTGGTCCAACTCAGCCAGGCGGGTCCCTCTCTTCTCTTTGCTCAACGCTCACAGCAGGCAGGGGGTGAACTCTGGCGAGCTCGTGCTGGTGGAGGAGGATCTCTTGCGTGCGGGTGAAGGCGGGACAATCTTTGTGGAGGTCCAACACATCTAGACGACTAGCTTTTGGGTCGTGGCTCCCTCCCAGACGATGGGTCGACTAGGAGACTGGCAAGCTGTACAGCTCGCGGCGGAGGAAGATTGGAGGGGAAGCAGTAGGTGATCGGGCTGGGTGTTGAGGAGTCGTTTGGGTGGAAGGGAGTGTTGCGGAGCTCGGGGAGTAGTCAATGGTGGATGAGGAGGTCGGGAGTAGCCTACCCAGTAGCTCGACGGTGGTGGGTAGTGCTAAGGTGAAAAGCCTGAGCTCGGGGTGAGGGGTGCTCGTTCCAGGTAAATTGAGGGTATAGAGGCGTCAAAGGGAGGTCGAGGAGTGATGTGGTGAGCTTAAATAGAATGGAGAGCAGGAGAGAAGAGAATGCCTAAATGGGCTGGTTTGCAGTTGGAGAGAGCTCGCACCGGCAAGGTCGTGGAGGGCAATTTTGAGGGTCGTGTGAGTACTTGGCCGGTTCGTGGAGATGAGGGGAGGCATTTGCCTCGGTCGGTTTTGCGTGAGGTGGCGCAGTGCGGGTGGTTGTAGCCACGTTCTCGCAGGGTGATTGAAGGTAGGGGATGATCGAGTGGTTGTCCGATCTGCCTTGGATCCATGGATGTTCCATTTGACGGTCCAGATAGCTCGTGAGGGAGGGTCCGCGGATCGCTGACATCAGCACCGTGTGACCAAAGATCAAAAATTGCAAACTTAGGTTAAAAGATGATATTGTGACATATATTAGATCAAACCTTAGTTAAATCTTGTAAAAATCATAGAGGGGGCTAGGAATGTCCAAATTACATGAAATTTGGACCATAGCATACCCCACATGTTGGTAAAGTTTGGGCTCGAGATTCCAAATCTTTGAGTGGTTAAATTATCTTTAGGAGAATTAGGGTTTTGAATTGGATTAAAGTAAAAGAACCAAGGTAATAAAGGAAAGAGAAAAACCACTTTATCACAATAAGTTTATGAATTAAATTATTTGTTATTATTTGTGATTTTCTTAAGTCGAGGTCTTGGAAAATGAGATGATTATCCTTATCCATGTTATTGACCTTCACTGGAGGATAATTGAAGGAGTGGATTGTCACAATTTGTATCAAAGCACATACTTATTAAATAACATATAATAATTAGTAGTTTCAGTTGTTTCATAGATCCATAAGGGAATTGTTGGGGCATTTTACAAAAACAAAAGTGTCTAGAAATGATCACAACCCAGGGGTTGGTAAAAGTTTCCTCTGCATCACTCGTTGGCAAAGGAGGACTCCTGGGCCCCTATGAAACCCATCTGGACAAAGATAGAGGTTTTTGCCCAAAGTATACCTCAAGTTCTTCTCATCTTAAAGTCCTCTTCTCATCTATTTTCTCTGTTAACCCAAAAAATCACTTATCTTTGCATCTTGATTTAGAATTTCAAGAAGTAGGATTGAGGCATGCTCCTCCAATTAAAGTACATATAAGGTCAATTAGAAAATAAATGTGGAATATGTGACATATAATTTATGTCCCACTAGTAAGGGTAAATCCTAGAAAGGCCTATGGATGGGTTTGGAAACCCATCCTCCCATGAAGTACTTGGGTTGGGATAACCCACTCGGTTACGAAAACCTTGTGGTTTAAAGGAGAGATATAACTTTATGATGTAGAGGTTAACCCTTAAATAATAAAATACATCAATGTCAGGTATAAACATACAAGGAGTGAAGGAAAATAATATCGTATGCAAGAAAACCCTAAGTAGGGATAAAGTAAAGAGAAAATCCAAATGATTTTGGGTAATTTAGTTTGGATACCAAAAATTAGATACTAGTAGTTTCCAATGCATTCAAGTATGTAGGTTACAAGCACTCATTCGTGCAAGTGAGATACACATAAAGGGTTTGTATATGCATGAAACATAGGAAATATGTGGTTACACAAGGAAAAATATAAGACTCTCAACTCATCTTTCAGGGATGGTGTTCAGACTTGGGGTGGGTCAACGGAAGAATGAAAAAATCAATGAAGAAGAGATAACCCTAAATTTGTGGGTTTAGGTTGTAGATAGAAAGCCGAATCTCCTATTGAAAACTAAGAGGAAATGTCATTTTAATTATTGCAGTAACCTTGTATGTCCCAAAAGGATCCAACATTTGAAGGATTGGAGATACCAGGCAGAAAACACTTACCACCACCTAGTCATAACAAGTTATCTTTAATGATTTAAAAATAATTACAACTTTTTAAATGTGAAAACCTTGGTGAGAGAAATCCCACTGTGAGTGTGTAATGGCAAGTAAACTATGTTTTGAGCAATGTAATAATGGTGCGTGCGAAGATATGTAAGACCTATTGCCACCAATTCTGAATAAGAAAGGTGTGTGTTTGGCATAATGTGTTGGATGAATAGATATATAAGTATGAAAACTTTAACTAGAGAAATCTCAAGCTAAATCTGTGATAAAAAAAATATTATAGAGCCTCCTTTTTCATGATGATTCGTGAGACATATAAATATGATAGTATTAGAGAACCTTGTCCTAAAACAAGGTGTAAGTAACTTGAGAAATGAAATAAATCTATAGCATATTAGTTAACCCTAGGCAGAGTAGAGCCCTAAGTCAATCCTAGGGTCAAGTATTGATATTGAAAACTACTTAAGACCTAAGGGGCTCAGGAGGTGATTATGCCATGAGTACATAAGGCATGTGGGCTCATGAGAAATCCATACATGAGTACATAAGGCCAATGGAGTTAGGAGAATGCCAAATACATAAGTACATGAGGCCTAAGGGGTCAAGGGAAAGGCACTCATTAAGTACATAAGGTTCTTGAGGTTAAGAGAAGATTACTTAAAAGGTAGATATACCCCTAGAAACCTTAAGGGAATGACTAAGGACAATGATACATGAGATGTAGATAAAGAGAATACCAAAAAAATAAGTAACAATGGTTGAAATAAAACCTTAAGGCAAGTTGTGCACAAACTCAAGAATTCTAAGAAAAGTGCTTTCCATGTGGGTTCATGAAATTTCATAAAATTGGTGGAGTTAAAGTTTATACATCGTTTGGTGTCACTTTTTTGGATGACTCAATACAAATTTAAATTATGAGATAATGTGTGAATGTACCATATCTAGGCACAAAAATAATGTGAACTTTATATTTGGACTGCAACCAAATATTTATTTCACCTTAGTATGGGTGTGAGAGATTGGGTAGGAACATGTAATATAATTGACATGTGAGAATGAATATCCTAAGTTAAAATTAATGGCATGATCTAGGGTATATAGGGTTTTCCCCACCACCTCATGAATATAGCTAAATATTGATTAGCATGTTTGAGACCTTGGTGAAAATACATCACCAAGTGAAAACATAAACACCAAGTGATTATGTAATGTGTCGAATCAGGGTGTGGAACTATCCTAATGCATTTTACCTCAATGGAATTTGTAATGATAACTGCCAAAAATTGTCCAATGTAGGTAGCTATCCCTAATGGATTAGGTTCATATAGTTGCCATTCACCTTAACCTGATTGGTTTTGAATTTTGGAGATAAATCCCATTCTAAGGTGGGGTGAATGTAATGACCTCAAACTTTGGAACTTTTAGACCTAATTAAGGACTATTTTATAAAAATCAAAGTTGGGTAGTAAGTGATTTGATATAACTCTAATTGATGCATTTATGCTTTAGGCCTAGAATAAGTCTTCAATTCAAGTAGATAAAGAACTAATGAGGATATCTATTAATATGAGACTTCAATTGAGATATTATGATGCTCAAATCATTAATTATTAAATTTAGAGTTTAGTGGAGCTTATCGATTCATCATAAGGCTTGGGTTCGAACCATGGCCCAAAAATCCAAGCTAACTCCAAACTGACTATTTTGAGTTGCAAATAAATCTATGAATGTTACAGAAATAAATAATTTGTGCATAAAGATAGTGTCATTAACCTTGTGAGTTGATTTGTAAATGCATTTTGAGAAAATGAGAAAGATTCTAGAAGATTCTAAAGTAATAAATGCCCTAGATAATTAAAAAAGTAACTATGAAGTCTTTGTTTGGATTCTAAGTTTTGAGTATCAAATAAACCTAATTAGGTATCATACTTAGTCCAATGTGGAATCATAGGTAAACAAAGTTAAATCTAAGTTTTGAGTTAATAATGTGATTACAGTGAACTAGGAAAATAAATTAACTAATTACTTGAAGAGAAAGGAAAATGTAATTATTGTAACCTTTTGATTCCAAACTTTTTCAAATCTAAGATAATTATAATATGGAGGTAATCCTAAAGTTTGCTATTGATTACATAACTCGTATAGACCTACAAGATTTTGATAAGATAATGTTAATCACTAACTAGTCATGGATAACTAGCATTAACTACAATGGCAAACCTAAGTTCTGGCAAGACCCAAACCTTGGGCATGAGTGCATAATGTAGACACTACATGCAGCCTTTGGATGGAAATCCAAAACATGACAAATCATCATCAACATCTTGACAAGAGGACAACATGAGATGGAGTCCTCTCTAATCTCTTCCTCTCACTCTATCTCATGATTTATCCTTATAACACTCCCATTGACTTTGGGAGTTTGATCTAAGTCTAACAAACCATGACTTCCATCATTTTCTTCACCCATGGAGATAATGCCCAAATCTAGGATAAATCAAGACCTTGGGGTTGTTTATCGATGCCTCCTCTTGCAACCTGACCTATAAAATATCCTCAATAGAACCATCAAGACTCCCTAGTCTTAACACCACCCTTAATTTCATCCCAGCTACCCTAACTTAGACTCCCCATATCCTTCATCATGCTCCTCTAGTCCGCCTTTGGTCAGCACTGCCCCAGCCACCAAAATCCACCGAAAAAGGGTTGGGCAAGTCCAGTGGACCTCGGTGAAGGTCCCTGAAGTGCCAATTCTACCACCAAGTCTCTATATTGTAGAGTCAACCTTGGGGTTGACCTCCTCCATAGCTTGTCGAAACTAGTGCGGGAAGAAGAAGAAATCAGGGAGAAGTTACTCTCTTACCCTGAGAATGACAACTAGACAATGAAGAAAACTCAGTCCCTTCATCATAATTTTTATCTCCAACAACATTGGAAAGGGGTGTCGATGTGGCGTGAGCCCATAGGCCCAGACTCAAGACCAGGCCTTAGTAAAATAAGGATTTTATTTACTGGTGTGTCAATCTTCCATTGATCTAATTATGTTTAATTTGCAATAAACATAGAAAATGGATGGTAGGTCAAATTATAATGATCTTGTATATTGAATTCGTCAATAACATATGTAGAATCCAAATAAAATATGTTCAATGTATGAATATGCTACTTGTTCAAAATTATATGTTAATGCATGAATATAATGTGATAACCATACGAAAATCCTAGATTTCATGATATAATGTTTATATCTTGTTCAATTGATGGAAAATATTCTAAGCTAACTGTAAGATAATGTTATGTTAATCTATGAGTTGGGGTCACACATAATGCTTAATTAGGATTTCTAATCACTGGGACATATAATATGGAAGAATCAGGGTTTGTTACTCTTAACACCCCTAATGTAATCCTAAGTTAACCCTAAAAATTAATCTAGGACCCAAGTAAGACCTTATTAGTATCATACGGATACAATAGTGACACTTTAAGGTTATGTATAATTTCAATGATTACTTGGGTCTATGCCTAATTGTTTGGATCACATACTTGAAGTACTTGAAGTATAACAATGTGTGTTCTTCATTGAAGGTGTAGTGTTATTTCATGAATACTTGATCATATTGATTGCCAATGGATTCTTGGATGATTTATGAATATTTGATATTATGATAAATGTCTGGATGTTTATTTACTTCTAGTTTAGTATACAATGCTTATGTGTATCACATAATACATACTAAAATATATGGAACCCACAGTTAGACCTACTAAGGGGTAGATCATATAAGTATAATGATGGATAGAGAAATGATTACACCCTAGGTGGCATGACAAGCATGGATTAAAATATTTAATTGAAAATACAAGTTTGCATGTATAATTAGTTGATTTATGAGTATGGTACGTTGATAATCACATCTGCACACTTTTATGCACCCAAGTACACAGTATAGCAATATATTGACCACGTGTTTTGGTTATTGATGTTTTAGTTAGTTGGTTTACATAAAGATGTGAGTATATGGAGATTCAAATGAACATATTGAATATAATAAATTTAATGTCACAAGGAGGATCAGATAGTTAGTAATATCTTTTCATGTAGTATATATCTTCTTGTATATTATCTTTTCTTGGAAAATTATGTAAACTCCCTTGAGGAGAAATTAGAATTCATTTATATCAAACAAGTTTATGAATGAAATTATTTGTTATTGTTTATTATTTCTTAAATATGGATCCTAGAAATATGAGATGATGACCCTTGTCCTTATCTTCTACCTTTAATGAGGAAAAATTAGAGGAGGGAGTCATCACAGAAAGGTTCTTTATATTATACAGTAACATTATGGGAAACTTTCCCTAGAGGCATGTTTAATCAATTAAGAAGATGTAAGTATCCCATAGAACTAAGAAACCATTATGGGACCTAATAAATTATACATATTTAAATCATACTCTATGGTTGGAGCACACCATATGCCACCCACTGGGGATATGCAACGCTTTCATAGCTCCTAGGTGTTTCTATCATGAACATATTTCCATCACAGTATTTTTATCAATTTTACCATGAGAATAAACTAAGATTTCCAAAAATCTAAAAAAGTAAACTTGGACATGTAATCAACCAAATATCACATAAATTCATCATTTTTTCAAGCCAAATATATTTTTTACCCATGGGGAAGGTGCCATAAGGTAGCAATCCTAATGGGAGGTGCCATGTCAACACTGACACGGGACAGTTAATATTTTCATTCAAAACAAGTTGAAACCTTTTGTATTTATTTATTTGATATTGTAGAAGCCATAAGTCACTATTGAAATCTAAATAAATATTTTAGACTTCTAAAGGCTTGCACTATTTAAATCTAACCACGTACACCTCCTTGATCCTTGTGCATTATGCCATGTAATGTCACATTCAACTTATTATGTGACCATATGATTTCTATGCATAGTTCTAGTCAGTTGTACATTACTTTCACTTAGTTTGCACAAGATATATCTACAAGGTTTGAATTTTGCACACTATATTATTTTTAATTAAGTTCATAGTTACAAAATCATTGTGTTACCATAAATCTCCTCTCTTTCTTCTTCCTGATATGTGTGTCGTACTCTATAAGTAAAGAAAAAGTGAGGAACCAATTCAAATATGATAGCATGCATGTAAAGAGATATTTTAGTGATTCCTCCATAGTGATGGGCCTACGATGAATCTATTCAGGAACACGTCAATGTTTTAGTTTGTGATGATTTAAATTTTATCTACCACCACTAGTTTTTTAGCATTAGTATAATGCAAAAATTTGTCTCTTCTTAATGATGGGACCTAAAGTGAGACCCAAAGAGTAGAAATACATTTGGTCAGTTGTTAGTGTTTAGGATAGGTTCACAACAATTGCACTAGTTAAATATGATGTCTACAAAAGTGATTTATGACAATAAGTTTGAATGGTCCTTTTCATCTATTGTTATATTTTGAACTCCTTCCAAGTTCATTGTGTCAAAATTTCATTTCATTAGCGTTTAGAGATCTTATTTTGTTCACCAACAAGTTTATCACAAGGTATTAGGATGTGTTCATCAAAGGGTGTAAGGCCCCCAACCTAGATTAGTTCTTGGGTATGCTTGCCTTGCCTAATAATGATGTTTAGAACTTTTCTCTAATCCTTTGAGATGTTTTTTTATCATGTGACATGCTTATTTTTCTAGTTTGGTCCTATTTGTATGTTGTTTGAGCTATGTTTGATTATTTGGGACCAAATTGCAATTTACCCAAGTTGAGGGGTTATCTTGCAATTTGTCACATGTATAGTGTGCCCTTATTGGTTTGGCATTATATGCATAGAGACTCCTTAGTTGAGCTTTGGATGAGTGGTGGCACCCTAAGGGTGATTAGGGTTTTAGGGTTTTGAGTGTCTCGACCACAAGAACCTTGGTGGTTGTAGCGACCTATGTCGTGACCTAGTGGGTGTTTTGGTGTGTTTTGACTGAGACACTTCCCTTGGTTTCTTTTGTCTCGACAATGATGGTCTTAGGTGTGCCTTGGGTCAAGACAGCGGTCTCCTTAAGGTGTGTCTCGACCTAGGGTTGGTGATCCTTTTTGTCTCGATCGAGACAAGTTGCTTTGTGCTTGTTTTGACCCCCTTGGTTTGTCTCAACTGCGACCTATGTGTTGGGGACCTTAAGAGGTCGAGACCCAACATAGGTTATATCACTGTCTCATGCATGCATGTTTCAAGTGGTTGCATGTTGGTTTCTTGGGTGGACAAGTGTCTCGTTGGTCTCTTTTGGTGTTGACACATCATCTATGCCCTACTTCCCTCCTTGTTTGGGTATATAAACCCTTTTCTATCCATGCAAGTGATCCTTTTCAGCCATCATTCTTCTCACTTCCCTTATGCTCATACTTGGAGCTTGGTGGAGCAAAGAAGGTGTTGTTCTTGGTGCTTTGGAGGTGGATCATCCTTGCATGTGGTGCCTTGAAGCTCAATCTTCATCATTGTGGTGGTTTCTTTCCTTGGTAAGTAGTTTTATCATCCTGATAATGTTTTCCTCTGGAAACCCCTATATTCTTCTTCCTCTTTCCTTGGTCATAGACTAGGGTTCTACCCTAGTGGTCACCTTGAGAGAAACCCCTCCTCACAAAGGCCTTTAGGTTGTGTTTTGACATGGTGGCAACTAGTGGGAGGATGTTTCTTATATTTTCTCCTTCCTTATTTAATTCGGCCTAGGGTCCTTCTTCACCTTTTCTTGAGATACCTTTTAACCAAGTTGTTCTTCTTTTTGGAGGTGACCTTGTGGACGAAGTGGTGATGTTTTGGAGCTTATTTCCTTCTCTTTGGAGCTTGAGCTTGGAGATTTGTTTTTCTTCAAATCAGGCGGGTTATATAACTCTCTACCTTCTTATATCATTAGTACCTTACTTTTATGCTTGCATGTTCTTGTTTCCATATCTAAATATGATATTAAGATGGTAGATTATGATCTTGTAATCTAGGGTTTATGACTTTGTAGTTTTCTCATGAGGATAACTCTCTTTCAAAAACCCTAATTGCTATGAGCACATTTTCTAAGTGATCTTGAGAGGGTGATCTTGCATGCATCTTGAGCTTTGGTGTTGTCACCATGACTATGTTCGGACATCACGTTTTCATTGGAGTTTTGGATGCTTTTATCACATGTGTTGTGGTTTTATTTTCTCTCTCCTAAGTGGTTTTGCTTGAGGATCTTCATGGAGTTTGTTCTAGGGTTGATGATCTTAGATTCATGCCTTTTTACCTTGTTATGGTCGAGACATATGTGGTTATTAATGTTTTGGGTTCAAGACAACCATATGTGGCATGGGGTTGAGACACTTGTGATGCTTTGGGTTGAGACACCTTGATGTGTTGCGGTCGCAACCTATTTTGGTTTTGGGTCAAGATGCATGTGCTTAGTTTTGTCGTGGTCGTGAACATGATGGATTGTGGATTCATTCATGACCATGCACCTATTTTTCTTTGTTTTGGGTCGAGACCCTAGGATGGTCAAGACAGGTTTGTAGATGGTTGAGACCATGGTATGTTGCATTCGAGACCAGGTCTTGTCACAGGCGCGACACTTGCCATAGAGGTGGTCACGACACCTGCTATGTTACATGGTCGTGACACTTACATAACATCATGAGATGACCCACATACACATAATGTTGGTGCTTATTAGTGTTTTGATGAGATGATCTAAGTATAACTCAACTAATGATGTGCAACCCTAGATCGGTTCCAAGAATGTAGGAGGTGACTCAATTAGGGTTTGGTGTTTTGCTCATGATGTAAACTCTAATCGGCTAACTAACCCTAATCATGGGTATGTTATACTTAATGAATCTGTAGATATATATATTGTGTGATTATATGCTTCCTCACTCCTACTTGTATGCATCTAACATTGTTGGTTTATTGATACCATGGCTAAGTGAATGCTATGGTAACCTATATGTGATATAGGGAGATGGCCATTCACATTGTAATTGTTGAGGCATATGATGTTATGTTGACATATAGGAATTATGTGTTTTCGTCCTATGACCTGGTGAAGGCTTGATGCCTATTGTAAGGTGGTAACCTCCAATGATGTGATTGAGGGATTGAATCCCATAGTCAAGTGATATTTAAGATGGTCTTGTGAATGGCAATGCTACAGGAATCATGTGGTGATAATGTGACAAGTTCACACCTTATACATTTCTATCTTCTAAAGTTGTATTAAACCCTTATTCTTGTAGAGTTAGTTATGGATTTATACATTGTAACTTGATTGATGCTAAAAGACAACCAATTGGCTTTACTAAGCAAGTGGAACCCTAATCATGTAGGTGCCTTGAGCCATAGATCCTTTCCAATGGCAGCTTAAATTGTTGGATTGGTGAAATGAGTGTAGCTCAGAGCGCATATTTTTGAATATGTGGGGGTGCAAGTCGAGTATTTCCTTGCATCTACAATTACAAGTTGTGTGAGACAGCCATGCGTGAGCTGATCTCCTTGTGATATGGATGGCCATGCATGAGCCATTCCTTCTTTTTAGAATGGCCATGCGTGAGCCTATTCTACTAGCTTTGTACATGTACCAAGGTGGGAAAGGTGTAATATATGTGGATGGCCATGTGTGAGCCAATCCTTGTGCTTGACTATATGTCATTGTTGCAGTTGAATGATATGTCTCTGTGGTGTTTTCTCTTGTGTTGACCAAGAGGAGTGGGGAGTTCATGGATTCCGACTCTTCAATTGACCTCGTATGGCACCGATTTCAACTTAGCAGTGGTCAGTTGGATTTGGATGGTACGACTCAAATCCTCGGGGAAATAATAAAAGATGTAACACAGTTGTGTAGTGTATCTTGCTAATTAGGGTCAAATACGAATAACATTAGTTGAGCCATTTGCCTTATCTTTTTATTGATTTCTTAAATTATAAGATAGTAAGAGAAGTCAACCATTATACATGTTCTTCATATTCCTTCTTAGAATATTAATTGTTCTACTTCTCAATGGTATCTACCTAGTCTTGCTTAATCTGCTTTATTTGTTGATTTCGTATAGTTTAGTTGAATCTGCTCTACCTTCCTAGTATGATATCTACCTTCTTAGTTATTTGTGCTTTCAATAGACGTTGGAGGAGAGTTATATCTCTCACTGGGACGTTTAGTCTCACCCCGTAGGTTTCCACATCTTTTAGGTGGTTGAGCACGAGGGAGTAGAGATCATGTTGATGGGGATGAGTAACAAGAGGACCAGTAGTTGTTGAAAGGTTGGACATGCTGCTTATGTATAGAAGTACAGTCATATATGTTGTCCTTGTACACTCAGGTCTTTGGGGAGGTTTTTGTTGTACATGTTGATATGAGGTTTTGACTTTATGCTTGTTGTTGTATAAAGATGGCATATATGTATATGAATAGGTTCTCATGTATAATGGGATGTGGCTAGAGAGCCAGTGAACATTATCTTGCATAATGTTTGGGCAGGTGACATGTAATACAGGTAGTCATGTGGACTCATGTGGCATATGTTGCAACTTTATAGTTATATGAAATCGGTTTTAATTTCATGTGTTTTATGGTAACCTAGATGTTTAGTTTCAATTCTGTAGTTTGGTTTTGAGTAATCTCATTTGTGGCGCGTCGGGGCGTCAAAGTTTGGTTTGTTTCAGAGCTTTAGGTTCGCTGAGTCTACAGGGGCATAGGACTAGGGTTGTGTCTGCTTTTGTAATATCCTCAATTTTGTGAAATTGAATATAAATAAATTGATTTATAAATTCCTCAATAGCATTATTGGTGGAATAATAGTGTTAAACACCTTTTTGGCATGGGTTCTTGTAGAACAATATAAATAAATAAAAGTAATTAGAGATTTTGCACATAAATAAATAGCAAAGGTTTTATGAATAAATAAAGAAGTGAAATATGATATAATTTTCAAGTTCCCAAAGGAAAATAAAATACATGGTGTTTTAGAAATTATCTAACCAAGAGTGGAAACACAATGTTGAGAAAACAAACAACATTAAACTTGTAAATATTAATGGAAAGGAAGAGAATTCTAGAAGTTTGGAGAAAGAGGGTATTCCATGGGATAATGGTATTATTTTTAAATAATATTTAAGAGAACAAGTTTTGTATAGGTAAGATATCCCATTAGATCTCAATTTACAACTTGGAAAGGATATTTGAGAGTTTCTTAGAAATAGGAATTATTGAGTTAAGAGGGGACAAAGAATGATCTAGATCAAAAATCATAAAGAGATTTCAAATAATTTGAGGAGCAAGTTAACCAAAAAGTACCATAAATTGAAGTGCTTTCCTAATGGATTTTTAGTTTTCCAAAATTAAGTCTGAATAATAAAGTGGTGATTCCTTTTTTTTAAGGCTATAAGATTTTCATATAAGGAAAAATAAGAGAAAATGTGTAATTACTTCCTAATCGTAATGTCTTGCCTTTCTCCTTTTCTTAATTGAAGACCAGTTATTGAATAAAGGAGACATCTTTTAACACTTGAGGAATAGTGGTTGTGATACATTTATAGAACGAGATAAATACCTTGTTTTTTTTATAACTTCCTTAAACCCCAAGGAGAGGGAAGGAAGTGAAATGAGGAGGAAAGGGAGAAGAGGGAGTATATATATATATATATATACATACATATATATGTATATATGTATATATATACACTCCACATAGGGCACAATACATCGACAACCGACCCATCTCCCCCCATCCTTCTCTCTTTATCTCATGATGTTCATCACACCCCAAACTCCTTAAGGATGTCGTGGTTGCAGACTTGATCAACAAGGATAGCATCAGACATCTTGACGTTTGCAAGCTGCCTTTTGGTGGTGTTCTCTCATGCACCTCTGATAGGGTGGAGGAAGGTGAGGAACGGTCTCCCTGCTGGATCATAGAGCATCACAGAGGTATGAGGTTGTCACAGGATGCTCCTCCTAGAGCATTCCACCATCTATGTTTAGGATGTAAGACCATTGAACATCTACATTTCCATTTTTTAGCATGTTTCTTCTTCTAGAAAGCAAGGACAAACTTCCTCTTTTCTGTCCATAATGGACCCCTATGGACCTTGGGCCAGGGCTGGCGACGGAGTGCACATTGCCAGAGGCCACCATCTAAAACCTGGAAATAGGGAGAAGTCCTGACGCACCCGCCCGAGGAAAACTGCCCTTGGCGTGACGCACCTAGGGTGAAGTCCCGCCTGTCATGGGGTAAGGGACAGTTATGGGTGCAATACCCTGAATACCCCTGAGGGTGTGAGTTTAGGATGGGGGTATTGTTGCCTTTTCATGTGTTTTAAGGAGTCGCCCGTGTGGAGAACTTGGCCAAGGTGGCCTGAGGCCATTGTCAGGGCCAGTCCTGCGTGGCTGGATCAATAGACGTTTGTCTTCCTGACGTGGCCTTCTCCGATTGGCCCAAATTATCTTTATTTTACAAAAAATCATAACTAATTATTAGTAGTTTGAAAGGGGACACATAATATATGAAAATTGATCAGGAGAATATGTAGAATTCAAAGAAAATATGTTTGAAACTTGAATATGATCCCAATTCTAGAAGTGGTTTAATATGTGCTAAAGTGGTGATTAATGTAGTTAAACCCTAGTTTTATGTATCAATATGTTAAATACATCAAAAGCCCTTATTTTATGCTATTGTGGACTATAATGGTGATATAGCATGTTTATGACCATAAGGATGATAAACTATGTTTTCTAGAGTGGATGATCCTTAAAATGTGTAACTAAGGTCTTGAACACCAATAATGTAACTTGCTAAGTTAATGCACATAATCTGAGGTAAGTGTTCATTATGCATTAATATGATAGATTTCATAGTAATGACAACACCTTATAATAATTAGGGTTTTTAAGTTATTAAAGTGAGAATCATGGGAATCAGGGTTTTGAGACATAATGACAATGGTAACTCGTACCACAGAAATGTAAACCCTAGATTAGGACTGAGTAGGGTTTTATTTAATTAAAGCGATGGTGACAATTTAGGATTTACATACTTGAATATTTGAATGCTTGCTTTGATTGCTTGGATAATATGCTTGAAGTATATTCTACATGATAATCTACTTGGATCGCCATCAAGGTATGTGGTTATGATTATGACTACTCGGAATATAGTTTTTCGATGTATTCTGAAAGATTTCAGAGGACTGATTCGATCAATAAACTATTGGCTTTTTTATTTAATTCATGTTCAAGTATAATGCCAATATGAGTATTATATAAGTAAATGATAATAATCTAAATCCCAGGCTGACGTATATCAAGGGGTGATGCACACGAGTCCTGGAGGAGACAGTGATCACACCAAAGAAAATATATCCAGTAGGGGTTAGGATATGTAAATAATATGCCTGTTTTATTTGAAATATTTGATGCTTATTATGTGATCACGTTAGTTGCACACATTGTGGTTGCACCCCATGTACACAGTATAGTAATATGTTGACCGCATTTTCTTTGTTAGTGTTTTAGGTATTTGTTTCACATGATAAAAGGCACGAAGAATAAGTTGAAAGATATCAAAGGTATTAAAGCTATACCAAGGAGGACGAATAGATGATACTTCTTCTCAATAGGTATTAGTTCCATGAGATATATCATTTTATAATTGTAAACAATATTTGAAATTTAATTGAAATTATTTTCTATTATTTGTTCTTTGACTAATCTGGTACCTTTGGAATATAGGTAATGTCTCTCAACTTGAAGTTCTTTCCTTAATTAGAGGACACATAATGTGAGGTCATTACATTTGGTATCAGAGCCCCAGAGTTTTTAAATAATATTTACTAGTTTATAATTTCAACTAATCTGTAGAAAATATGAGGAAATTATTTGGGAATTTTCTGAAGATGATGGTGTCTAAAAGGGACCACGACCGGGGGCTGGCAAAATTTTCCTCCGCACCGCTAGTAGGCTTACAAGGAATCTCAAACTTGTGCATCTTGTTGGCTAAATGGACATCTATAAATCCCTTTGTTTTGATTATGACAAACATTTCATTCTTATTAATCTAACGAGCTACTTGAGTGTGCAGGACTAATATGGATGGCAAAGCAACTAGGGAAAATCCACAAGCTAAAATGTTTATATTTTCATGCAATGTAATCATTGTTGTAAAAACTTGTACAAATATATAATGTACAAGTACTTAGAATTGCATGTAAATCAAGCGTTAGATTTTCCCTAGACAAATACCATAGTTAGACATGTCATCCCATTTAAATAGGATCATTTATGCACACTCACACATATAATTAGTTCCTAAATTGAAATCTTGAAACAGGATCATTCTCGGTCGACAAACTCCTCGACCGAGACACTCTCGGTCGACAATCTTCTCGACCGAGAAAGATCTAAAGTAGCCGTTAGACACAACAGACAAGTTAGTTGGTAGTTGAAGAAAGACGTTGCAAATCACTTGTTCCAGAGAGCCTGTCGGTCGACAAAAGTTCAACCGAGTAGGTGTCTCGGTCGACCATTTGTCGACCGAGATGGTCTCTGACAGCAACTGCAGAATAAATTAATTAGCCGTTGTTAAAGCAACAACTTTGTACCTAACGGCTAGTTAAGCACTTAGAAACCCCTAGAAGTTGTCTAGAACGTCCTTAAGCATACTTAGGCCATTCCTATAAATAGGACAAGACATAGGACACTAGAATTCACTTGTAACACTTGAGAATACACTTGAGCATACTTGAGCAATCTATTGCAAGCAATTTGAGCACTGTGATTATTAGTCTACATTCTCCTTAGCTCAATCTCGTGTCCTATAGGCTAGGATCTCCTACCCACAGCAATCACAAGTTCACACACTTGGCTAGGAGATCTATACGCTTGATCTAGGCATATCAAGCCTTGGGCTTAAAGGATAAGTTGTAATTTCCTTTTCCTTTCTTGTTCCTTTTTATTATTTGTACTCTCCTTGCTACTCCTAGGGTTGGAGGCTGCGGATTGGAGAGGATTGACTTCTCAGGTGGAGAAGGGGACTTCAAGCTACTTCAAGAAGGCTATCGCAAGGGAAGCTACTTCAGAAGGCTGGTGCAACGGGAGTTGGTGCATCTACTTCAAGGGAAGGCTGCTTCAAGGTTGGGCGATTACTTCTAGGTGAAGGCTGCTTGAAGGGTTTGGGAAAAGAAATTGTATTTTATGTAAAGTCCTTGTGAGGTAATAAAATAAATTTCTTTTCAAATCCCAGTTGGGTAAGCAACCGGGTAGTGGACTGACGGCTATAGTATTTGCTATAGTTGGAACCACTCTAAACCATGTGTCTCCTTGTCCAATATCTTCATTGTGGTTGTTTGAGTTTAAATTATTATTAAAATCCTTATAAAACTCTATTCACCCCCCCTCTAGTAGTTTTCAGTTGGTATCAGAGCAAGGCTTCAAGGAACCCTAACAAGGTCTTGAAGAAATGGGTGATGGAGTGCTCAACAACCTCAACATTGAAGGGACACTTGTTGCTAGACCCCCAGCGTTCGATGGGACAAACTACCAATATTGGAAGAGAAGGATGCAATTCTATTTCCAAGGAATCAACTGGGATCTATGGAGAATGGTGTCTACTCCATACATGCTCCCTTAAAATGAATTTGCGGAATGGGATGCAAACACGGTAAAACTAGCCCAAATGAATGCAAAAGCTGTAAGTATATTATATTGTTCTATTTCGGTAGGAGAATTTAATAGAATATCAAATTGTGATACAGCTTATGATATTTGGCATAGACTGTCCATAACCTATGAGGGTACAGTCCAAGTTAAAAATTCTAAAATTAGCTTGCTTAAAACGAAGCTTGAACATTTTCGTATGGATCCAAATGAATCTATTAGTGAAATGTTTTCAAAATTCTCTATCATTGTTAATGTTTTAAGTGCCCTAGGAAAACCTGTCCTTGAGGAAGATCAAGTCTCAAAAATCCTTCGATCACTTCCTCCAAAATACAAGCCAAAGGTGACAGCCATTGAAGAAGCAAACGACCTCACTCGACTCAAAATGGAGCAACTCATCGGCAATTTAGAAGCTCATGAAGCAGATCTAGAAGAGGAAGAAAGAAGAGAACGTGAACGTCAAAATGGGAAGAAGAAGGATGTGGCTCTCAAAGCTTCAAAAGTCGTCACACAAGAAAGTGAGGAGTCGAGTGAAGAAGAAGGAGAAGAAGCCTTGATCGTCAACGGTAAGAAATACAAAAGGTTTAAAACTAACAAAATTTCTAGTTCTTCTACCCCTCCTAGGTGCTTTGAATGTGGGAAGAAAGGGCATTTCAAAAATGAATGTCCCAAAGCAAATAAGGGAAAGAAAAGCTCACACAAGAAGAAAGGAGAAAAAGCCTATAAAGCTGCATGGGATGAGTCAAGTGAGAGTGAAAGCGGAGAAGAGGTGGAATGTCTAATGGCAAGAGAAGACAATGAAGACTCTCAAGAGGAATGGGTGGTTGACAGTGGATGTTCCAAACATATGACCGGAAACAAGGATGCATTCCAAACTTTTGAAGAAAAGAAAAGTGGAACAGTCACTTTTGGAGACAATGGTAAGGGCAAAATCGTTGGAATAGGTAATGTTGGTACAAACCTTGAAATTAAGAATGTTCTACTTGTTGATGGTTTGCACCATAACTTAATAAGTGTTAGCCAATTATGTGATAGTGGTTATGATGTGTTATTTAACAAAACCTGCTGCAAGTTACTAATAGAAAATACTACAAATGTTGTTTATGAAGGAAATAGAGTTGGTAATCTTTATATTCTTAAACCTAACTCTATGAAAACAGTAGTAGGAAAATACTTGCTTGCAAATGACAATACCTTACAAATATGGCATAAAAAGCTAGGACATGCTAGTTCACATGTTATCAAAAAATTAGTGAAATATGATCTTGTTCGCGGATTGCCTACTTTATCTTTTGATCAAAGTGAAAACTGTGAACCATGCACAATGGGAAAGCAAACCAAAACATCTTTCAAATCAAAACATGTACTTAGCACCAGTAGATCATTAGAATTAATTCATATGGATCTATTTGGACCAATGAGGACACAATCAATTGGTGGTAAGAGATACTGCTTTGTGATTGTTGATGATTATAGTAGATATACATGGGTACATTTTATTGCAACTAAAGATGATACTATTCATGTTTTTATGCAATTTTGTTCAAAGATTGAAAATCTCTTACAAAATAAAATATGTACCATTAGAAGTGATCATGGTGGGGAATTTGAAAATCATACATTTGAAGAGTTTTGTACATCTCAAGGATACACTCATAATTTTTCTGCTCCACGCACCCCACAGCAAAATGGTATAGTTGAAAGGAAAAATCGATCACTACAAGAAATGGCTAGAACTATGATGCTTGAACATAACACACCCAAAACCTTTTGGGCTGAAGCTGTAAACACTGCATGCTATGTGCTAAACAGAGTAACTATTCACTCTTATTTAAAGAAAACTCCATATGAACTCATACATTCTAAGAAACCAAGAGTTGACTATTTTCATACCTTTGGCTCCACATGCTACATTTTAAATACCAAAGATGATAGAGACAAGTTTGATTCTAAATCACACAAAGCATTCTTTTTGGGATATTCCACTTCTAGCAAAGCTTTTAGAGTATATAACACTATCTCTAGAAAAGTTGAGGAATCCATTCATGTTTCTTTTCATGAGGAGTCAAAATCTGAAAATCTAGAAATTACTGATCTCACTAATCAATTCGAAAATTTAACCATACCAAATGATAATGAAAAAGCTACTACATCCAATCCCCAAGTTGAAACACAACCTACACCTAGGCTTATCAAGGATCATCCCCAAGAACTAATTATTGGAGATCCAAATGATAAAGTCAAAACTCGGTCTTCCTTCAAAGATGTAGCAAACATGGCTTTTGTTTCTATCATTGAACCTAAAAAGATATCCGAAGCTCTTAAGGATGATTATTGGATAATAGCCATGCAAGAAGAATTGAATCAATTCACTAAAAATGATGTATGGGATTTAGTTCTTAAACCACAAGATAAAACCATAATAGGAACTAAATGGGTTTTTAGGAACAAGCTAAATGAGTCAGGAGAAGTAATAAGGAATAAAGCTCGGTTAGTAGCACAAGGATATAATCAACAAGAAGGAATAGATTTTGATGAAACATATGCACCCGTAGCTAGACTTGAAGCTATTAGGATGTTACTAGCTATTGCTGCCCATAAAAACATTAAGCTCTATCAAATGGATGTCAAAAGTGCATTTCTAAATGGCATTATTCAAGAAGAAGTTTATGTTGCCCAACCACCTGGCTTTGAAATACCGGAAAAAGGTGACTATGTTTATAAACTTAAGAAAGCACTTTATGGTTTAAAACAAGCACCTAGGAATTGGTATGAAAGGCTCAAAACATATCTTTTTGATAATGGCTTTTCTATTGGAAATTCAGATTCTACTTTATTTTTCAAAACATATTGAAATCCGTCATCATTTTTTAAGGGATCACATCTCAAAAAATCACGTTTCCCTTCATCATGTTGATACGGAAGATCAATTGGCTGATATTTTTACAAAACCGCTTCCACTAGATCATTTTAACAACATTAGGAAGCAATTTCTTATCACTCCTTTGGAGGATGTTTTCTTTGACATTTGTGCTACTTAAACAAAAACTCTTGTTTACATTTTTGGCTTTTAAATGGACATCTTTTCTTTTCATTAGATTTGATGGGATATCTAATTAAGGGGGAGTTTTTATTCTTAAACGGTTATCTTTTTGAAATGACAAAGGGGGAGAGATAAATATAAAACTAAAATTTAGAAATTATGTAAAACTCAATTAATGAGTTTCATAACTAAACTCTTGGCTTTACATTGAAAGTTGCTATATTCCCAAATGATCTGGATTTCATGTTCCATAATTCATGGGGAATAATAAGCACACATTTTATACACAAGAGAAAAAGCTACACAAGGTAATCTAAAGGTATGAAACTCATATGTTTTATATTTCCCTTATTTATATTTTGGAAATGTTTGTCATCTTCAAAAAGGGGGAGATTGTTGGCTAAATGGACATCTATAAATCCCTTTGTTTTGATTATGACAAACATTTCATTCTTATTAATCTAACGAGCTACTTGAGTGTGCAGGACTAAGATGGATGGCAAAGCAACTAGGGAAAATCCACAAGCTAAAATTTTTATATTTTCATGCAATGTAATCATTGTTGTAAAAACTTGTACAAATATATAATGTACAAGTACTTAGAATTGCATGTAAATCAAGCGTTAGATTTTCTCTAGCCAAATACCATAGTTAGACATGTCATCCCATTTAAATAGGATCATTTATGCACACTCACACATATAATTAGTGCCTAAATTGAAATCTTGAAACAGGATCATTCTCGGTCGACAAACTCCTCGACCGAGACACTCTCGGTCGACAATCTTCTCGACCGAGAAAGATCCAAAGTAGCCGTTAGACACAACAGACAAGTTAGTTGGCAGTTGAAGAAAGACGTTGCAAATCACTTGTTCCAGAGAGCCTGTCGGTCGACAAAAGTTCGACCGAGTAGGTGTCTCGGTCGACCATTTGTCGACCGAGATGGTCTCTGACAGCAACTGCAGAATAAATTAATTAGCCGTTGTTAAAGCAACAACTTTGTACCTAACGGCTAGTTAAGCACTTAGAAACCCCTAGAAGTTGTCTAGAACGTCCTTAAGCATACTTAGGCCATTCCTATAAATAGGACAAGCCATAGGACACTAGAATTCACTTGTAACACTTGAGAATACACTTGAGCATACTTGAGCAATCTATTGCAAGCAATTTGAGCACTGTGATTATTAGTCTACATTATCCTTAGCTCAATCTCGTGTCCTATAGGCTAGGATCTCCTACCCACAGTAATCACAAGTTCACACACTTGGCTAGGAGATCTATACGCTTGATCTAGGCATATCAAGCCTTGGGCTTAAAGGATAAGTTGTAATTTCCTTTTCCTTTCTTGTTCCTTTTTATTATTTGTACTCTCCTTGCTACTCCTAGGGTTGGAGGCTGCGGATTGGAGAGGATTGACTTCTCAGGTGGAGAAGGGGACTTCAAGCTACTTCAAGAAGGCTATCGCAAGGGAAGCTACTTCAGAAGGATGGTGCAACGGGAGTTGGTGCATCTACTTCAAGGGAAGGCTGCTTCAAGGTTGGGCGATTACTTCTAGGTGAAAGCTGCTTGAAGGGTTTGGAAAAAGAAATTGTATTTTATGTAAAGTCCTTGCGAGGTAATAAAATAAATTTCTTTTCAAATCCCAGTTGGGTAAGCAACCGGGTAGTGGACTGACGGCTATAGTATTTGCTATAGTTGGAACCACTCTAAACCCTGTGTCTCCTTGTCCAATATCTTCATTGTGGTTGTTTGAGTTTAAATTATTATTAAAATCCTTATAAAACTCTATTCACCCCCCCTCTAGTAGTTTTCACATCTTGCCTGGCCAAAGTCGAGAGATTTTTCCTGAAGTAAACTACCTTTTGGATTCCTTCTCATCTAATTCATCCACTTGTCATTATCTTTCTTAATGAACCCTAAAAAGAATAGTTCTCTTCTCATGTAAAGTTAGGGTTTCTTTTTGTAAGAAGTAGGATTAAGGAATCCTCTTCCAATAAATGTACATATAATGTGGAAATAATAATGTACAAGTAATGTGGAATTATAATGTACATGTGGAAATAATGGTAAAGTAAAGAGAAGATAATTATTTTATGGATTTTCCTTGTGTGGGTAACCCTAGATGGAACTAGGGTTGGTTAGGAAAAGCCCTAGTGGGTCAAGGGACATAGAAACCCTAAGAGATAGGGTGTAGTCTCTCTAACCTGAACCCAAACCCTAATCCTGGGAAATGGGAGTAGAATGGGTAAAATGGAAACCTACCTGCATGAACCCTAATTAGGGTAAGATTAATGAGAATTAAGGAAAAAATAAATAAGTCTATGACATAGATTTCCATGTATGGATGTGGAGAAATGTATGCATTATGAATGTAAAAAAAAATTAATATACATGAGAGACATAAATGACCAATGTCTATACATGAAAATGAAAATATGAATATAACTTTCTCATTGCCTTACTTCTATCTATGGAATCTTACTCATTCTAAAAATGATTGTGAACCAAGCCCGGATTGGAAGGTTGCTAAAGGGCCAAACCCAGATGGGAAGGCCAATGGAATGCCAAGCCTGGATAGGATGGTGTATGAAGTGGCAAGCCCGGGTGGGAAGGCCAATGGAATACCAAGCCTAGATAGGATGGCATATGAAGTTTCAAGCCTGGATGGGAAGACCAAAAGAATACCAAGCCCGGAAGGGAAGGTATGAAAGTCCATTGGGATTAAAACCCCATGAGAGGGTATCCCAGAGATTGAGAAAATAAGGGTTGAGAAATTATAATAATAATAAAGATGGGAATATGAAACCTTTAGGGTTAGTGTGCCAACTCAGGGTGGGTCAATCTAAGAGTGGGAAGATGACCTACGGGGGAGGAAAAACCTTAGACCTTGGGGTCAATTTGTGACTAGAGAAGCCTAACTTCCTCCGATGAGCCATGAAGGCACCCTAGGTTAGGACCTTCCCTAGAAAGGTAAGTTGACTAAATCAATTTAAATATTGAGGTAACCATGAATTTCACCTAATATAAAAGATGAAAGCACATATATTGAGTATGATTCTTGAACCCAAGTATGCCATCTATGAGGAACATGAGGAAAAGTCACTATGGAAGTGGTTGACCATATGAGACTGAGTTCGGAAAAGAAATGTTTCCATGAAATGTTGCCATGATTCCAATGAGGGGACATAAAGTGAATAATGAGCACTATAAGAGATGGAGAATTCAGTTTAAAGAATTACATATGAAAATAATGTGCTATTAATGAACCCTTGTGATGGGTGGAGCCTGAAGTCAATCCTAAGGTCAAGTAGGGAGTATTAAAGGTACATGGACCGATGGGATTAGGAGTTGATTGATCATTGAATGAACAAGACCATCTAGTCAGGAGGTAACATCTACGTTTTCACAAGGCCCATGTCTCAGGAGATTAGCTACCTTCAAATTGTTCATGTGGCCAAAGGGCAAATGTAAGGGGCACTCCCTAGATGCCTAAGGATAAGATCACTCTAAAAGTACATATACCCCTAGATACCTCAAGGAAGTGGCTAAGGCTCACAGTACCTGAGGTGTAAAATATGAAAGATAAAAAGAAGTCATGTAAAAATGAAAAGTTAAGAGGATTTGTGTAAAAAGTCAATAGTGAAAAGGATTTTTGATTTCATGAAATCTAAGAATATTGGGGAATTAAGAAGTAAGTATGATTTAGAGTCATGTTGAGAATGATTCGGCCTAAAATATGAAATTTTGAGGTAATGGGTGGATATACCATACCTACTCTTGGAATGGGATGAATTTTGTCTTTGGGCTGCAGTCAAGTGCTTATTTCATCCCATTATGAGGGAGAGAGATTGGGTAGACACATGTTATGCTTAAAAGATGACATATAAGAATGAATAACTTAAGTTCAGTTGTAATGACATGACCTAGGGTTGGAGGTGTTACCTCATCCTTATGTGGATATAAATGAACAATAGGTTGAAAACCTAGGTGAAAAGGTAGTTACCAAGTGAAAGTTGAAAGTACGAAATCAAAATTGAATCATTAAGAGATAATAATATGTAAATACTAATGATGTGGATGTATCTTGAATTGCATTCAAGTTCCAATCCTAGTAATAATATGAGAAATTTGCATATCAATGAAAGATGTTAAAGATATCTAAATAGGGTTGTTAACCCTAAGGATTGAAACTAGATGAGTTCACATTCACTGTAAGCTTACTGGGTGTGAATTTTGGGGACAAAATTCCTTTTAAGGACGGGTGAATGTAATATCCTCAATTTTGTGAAATTGAATTATATAAATAAATTGATTTGTAAATTATCTAATAGCATTATTTGTGGAATAATAGTGTTAAACATCTTTGTGGCATGGGTGCTTGTGGCACAAGATAAATAAATAAAAGGAATTAGATCTTTTGCACATAAATAAATAGAAATGGTTTTATGAATAAATAAAGAAGTGAAATATGATATAATTGCCAATTTCCCAAATGAAAATAAAATACATGGTGTTTATAAATTATCTAACCAAGAGTGGAAACACAATGTTGAGGCAACAAACAACATTAAACTTGTAAATATTAATGGAAAGGAAGAGAATTCTAGAAGTTTGGAGAAAGAGGATTTTCCATGGGATAATGGTATTATTTTTAAATAATATTTAAAAGAACAAGTTTTGTATAGGTAAGATATCCCATTAGATCTCAAATTACAACTTGGAAAGGATATTTGTGAGTTTCTTAGAAATAGGAATAATTGAGTTAAGAAGGGACAAAGAATGATCTAGATCCCAAATCATAAAGATATTTCCAATAATTTGAGGATCAAGTTATCCAAATAGTACCATAAATTGATGTGCTTTCCTAATGGCTATTTAGTTTTCTAATCAAGTCTTAATAATAAAGTGGTGATTCCTTTTTATTTTAAAGGAAAAGAGATTTTCATATAAGGAAAAATTAGAGAAAATGTGTGATTGCTTCCTAATCGTAATGTCTTGCCCTTCTCCTTTTCTTAATTGGAGACCAATTATTAAATAAAGGAGACATCTTTTAATACTTGAGGAATAGTGGTTGTAATATGTTTATAGAATGCAATAAATACCTTGCTTTTTTATATCTTCCTTAAACCCCCAAGGAGAGGGAAGGAAATGAAATGAGGAGGAAAGGCATAAGGAGTATATATATACATACTCCACATAGTGCATAGATAAATCCACAACTGACCCATCTCCCCTCATCACTCTCTTGATCTTACGTTTTTCATCACACCCTAGACTCCTCCTCAAGGACAATGTTGTTGTAGACTTGATCAACGGGGATAGCATCAGTCATCTTGATGTCTGCAAGCAGCCTTTGGGTGGTGTTCTCTCCTACACCTTTGATAGGGAGGGGGAAGGTGAGGAACGATCTCCTCTTTGGATCATAGAGCATGGCAGAGGTCTGAGGCTCTCAAAGGATGTTGTGCCTAGAGCAATGCACCATCTGTGTGTAGGTAAGACCGACAAACATCTACATTTCCATTTTTCATCATGTTTCTTCTTCTAAAAAGCAAGGACTAACTCCCTCTTTTCTGACCATCGTGGATCCCTATGGACCTTGGGCTAGGGTCGGCAAGGGCGTGCCTGTCGCTCGAGGCTGCCATCTAAAACTTGGAAACAGGGAGCAGGGAAAACTTCCCCTGCCATGATGCACCTAGGGCAAAGTCCCGCCCGTCGTGAGGTAAGGGACAGTTCTGGGTGTAATACCCCAGATACCCTTGAGGATGTGAGTTTAGGACGGGGGTATTGCTGCCTTTTCACACATTCTAAGGATTTTCCCACATGGAGAACTCAGACAAGGTGGCCTCAGGTCATTGGTAGGGACAGTCCCACGCGGCTGGATCAATAGCCTTTTGTCTTCCTGACGTGGCCTTCTCTGATTGGCCCAAATTATCTTTATTTTACAAAAATCATAACTAATTATTGGTCTAGTTCTGATGGGGACACATAATATATGAAAATTGATCAGGAGAACATGTAGAATTCAAAGAAAACATGCTTCAAACCTGAATATGAGCCCAATTCTAAAAGTGGTGTAATATGTGCTAAAGTGGTGATTAATGTAGTTAAACCCTAATTTTGTGTATCAATATGTAAAATACATTAAAAGCCCTTGTTTTATGCTATTGTGGACTATAATGGTAATCTAGCATGGTTATGATCATAAGGATGAGAAACTATGTTTTCTAGAGTGGATGATCCTTAACATGTGTAATTAAGTTCTTGAACACCAATAATGTAACTTGCTAGGTTAATGCACATAATCTGAAGTAAGTGTTCATTACGCAATAATATGATAGATTTGATAGTCATAACAACATCTTATAAGAATTAGGGTTCTTAAGTTATTATAATGAGAATCATGGGAATTAGAGTTTCTAGATATAACCCTAATGGTAACTCATACCAAGGAAATCTAAACCCTAGATTAGGGATGAGTAGGGTTTTATTTAATTAAAGTGATGGTGACAATTTAGGGTTTACATACTTGTAGATTTGAATGCTTGATTTGATTGCTTCTACATGATAGCCTGCATGGCTCACCATCAAGGTACGTGATTATGATAATGACTACCCGGAATATAGTTTGTCACTTTTTCTGAATGATTTCTAAGGACTAATTTGATCAGTAAACTATTGGTTTTTAGTTTAATTCATATTCAACTATAATGACAATATGAGTATCATATAAGTAAATGATACTATTCTAAATCCTAGGATGACGTATATCAAGGGGTGATGCACACAAGCCCTGGAGGGGATAGTGATAACACCCAAGAAAATATATCCAGTAAGGACTAGGATATGTAAAGAATATGCCAGTTCTCATTTGCAATATTTGATGCTTATTATGTGAGCATGTTAGTTGCACACATTGTGGTTGCACCCCACGTACACAATATAGTAATATGCTGACCATATTTTATTTGTCGGCATTTTAGATATATGTTTCACATGATAAAAGACATGGAGAATAAGATGAAAGATATCAAAGGTATTAAATCTATACCAAGGAGGATGAGATAGATGATACTTATTCTCAATAGGTATTAGTTCCATGAGGTATATCATTTTATAATTTTAAACAATATTTGAAATTCAATTGAAATTATTTTCTATTATTTGTTATTTTACTAATTTGGATCCTTGGGATTATAGGTAATGAATCTCAACTTGAAGGTATTTCCTTAATTAGGGGATGCTGAAAGTGAGGTCGTTACATTTGGTATCAGAGCCCCAGATTTTTCAAATAATATTTAATAGTTTATAATTTCAACTAATCTATAGAAAATATGACGGAATTACTAGGGCATTTTCTAAAGATGATGGTGTCTAGAAGGGACCAGGACCGGGGGCTAGAAAAATTTTCCTCCACACCGCTAGTCGGATTACGAGGACTCATGGGCCCCTACATCCTGCCTGGCCAAAGTCAGAAGATTTTACCCAAAGTAAAATACCTTTACGATTCCTTCGCATATGATTCGTCCACGTCTCATCCTCTTTCTTAATGAACCCTAAAAAGAATAGTTCTCTCATGTAAAGTTAGGGTTTTTTCAGAAGAAGTAGGATTAAGGCATCCTCCACCAATAAAATATACATATAATGTGTAAATAATAATGTACAAGTAATGTGGAATTATAATGCACATGTGGAAATAATGATAAAGTAAAGAGAAGAGAATTTTTTTATGGGTTTTCCTTATGTGGGTAACCCTAGATAGAACTAGGGTTGGTTAGGAAAAGCCCTAGTGGGTCAAGGGACATAGAAACCTAAGAGAGAGGATGTAGTCTCTCTAACCTAAACCCAAACCCTAAACCTGGGAAATGGGAGTGGAATGGGTAAAATGGAAACCCTACCCACATGAACCCTAATTAGGGTAAGATTAATGAGAATTAAGGAAAATGTAAATAAGTCTATGACATATATTTTCATGTATGAATGGGGACAAATGTATGCATGATGCATGTAAAAAAAAATTTGAATATACATGAGAGACATAAATGGCCAATGTCTATACATAAAAATGGAAATGTGAATATAACTTGCTCACTGCCTTACTGCTATCTTTGGAAGCTTAGTCATTCTGACAATGACTGTGAACCAAGCCCGGATGGGAAGGTTGCTAAAGGGCCAAGTCCGGATGGGAAGGCCAATGGGATACCAAGCCTAGATAGGATGGTATGTGAAGTGCCAAGCCTGGATGGGAAGGCCAATAGAATACCAAGCCTCGATAGGATGGGATATGAAGTGTCAAGTCCAGATGGGAAGACCGGAAGAATACCAAGCCTGGACGGGAAGGTATGAAAGTCCATTGGGACTAAAACCTCATGAGAGGGTATCCTAGAGATTGAGAAAATAATGGTTTAGAAGTTGTGAAACCTTTAGGGATAGTGTGCCAACTCGGGGTGGGTCAACCCAAGTGTTGGAAGATAACCTATGGGGGGAGGCAAAACCTTAGACCTAAGGGTCAGGTTGTGACTAGAGAAGTCTAACTTCCTCCTATGAGCCATGAAGGCACCCTAGGTTCGGACCTTCCCTAGAAAGGTAAGTTGACTAAAATGAATTTAAAGATTGAGATAACCATGAATGTCACCTAATATAAAAGATGAAAACACATATATTAAGTATGATTCTTGAACCCAAGTATGCCATCTCTAGGTAACATGAGGAAAAGTCATTATAGAAGTGGTTGACCGTATGAGACAGAGTCCGAAAAATAAATTTTACCATGAAATGTTGCCAAGAGTTCAATGAGGGGACATAAAGTGTATAATGAGCATTATAATAATTGGAAGAATCCAATTTAAAGAAGGTCAATCCTAAGGTCAAGTAGGAAATATTAAAGGTACATGGACTGATGGGATTAGGAGTTGGTTGATCCTTAAATGCACAAGACCATCTAGTCAGGAGGTAACATCTACATTTGCCCAAGGCCCATGTCTCAGGAGATTAGCTACCTTCATAATGCTCATGTTTCTAATGGTTGAATGTGAGAGGCACTCCCTAGATGCCTAATGATAAGATCACTCCAAAAGTACCTATACCCCTAGATACCTCAAGGAAGTGGCTAAGGCTCATCGTACCTGAGGTGTAAAATGTAAAAGATACAAAGAAGTCATGTAATAATGAAATTTCAAGAGTAGTTGTGTACTAACTCAAGAGTTAAAAGGATTTTTGATTTCATGAAATCTAAGAATATTGAAGGATTAAGAAGTAGGTATGATTTAGAGTCATGTTGAGAATGATTCAACTTAAAATATGAAATTTTGAGGTAATGTGTGGATATGCTATCTCTACTCTCGGAATGGGATGAACTTTGTGTTTGGGCTGCACTTAAGTGCTTATTTCATCCCATTATGAGGGAGAGAGATTGGGTAACATGTTATGCTTAAAATATGACATATAAGAATGAATAACTTAAGTTCAGTTGTAATGATATGACCTAGTGTTGGAGGTGTTACCTCACCCTTATGTGGAAATAAATGAACAATAGGTTGCAAACCTACGTGAAAAGGTAGTTACCAAGTGAAAATTGAAAGTACAAAATCAAAATTGAATCATTAAGAGATAATAATATGTAAATACTAAGGATGTGGATGTATCTTGAATTGCATTCAAGTGCCAATCCTTGTAATAATATGAGAAATTTGCATATCAATGAGAGATGTTAAAGATATCTAATAGGGTTTCTAACCCTAAGGATTGAAACTAGATGAGTTAACATTCACCTTAAGCTTACTGGGTGTGAATTCTGGAGACAAAATTCCTTTTAAGGAGGGGTGAATGTAATATCCTCAATTTTGTGAAATTGAATTATATAAATAAATAGATTTGTAAATTCCCCAATAGCATTATTGGTGGAATAATAGTATTAAACACATTTGTGGCATGGGTGCTTGTGTCACAAGATAAAAAAATAAAAGGAATTAGAGCTTTTGCACATAAATAAATAACAATGGTTTTATGAATAAATAAAGAAGTGAAATATGATATAATTGTCAAGTTCCCAAAGAAAAATAAAATACATGGTGCTTTAGAAATTATCTAACCAAGAGTGGAAACACAATGTTGAGGCAACAAACAGCATTAAACTTGTAAATATTAATGGAAAGGAAGAGAATTCTAGAAGTTTGGATAAAGAGGATATTCCATGGGATAATGGTATTATTTTTAAATAATATTTAAAAGAACAAGTTTTGTATAGGTAGGATATCCCATTAGATCTCAAATTTAAAACTTGGAAAGGATATTTGTGAGTTTCTTAGAAATAGGAATGATTGAGTTAAGAGGGGACAAAGAATGATCTATATACCAAATTATAAAGAGATTTCCAATAATTTGAGGAGCAAGTTATTCAAAAAGTACCGTAAATTGATGTGCCTTCCTAATGGCTTTTTATTTAGCCGAAATCAAGTCTTAATAATAAAGTGGTGATTCCTTTTTATTTTAAAGTCTAAGAGATTTTCGTATAAGGAAAAATAAGAGAAAATGTGTAATTACTTCCTAATCAGATTGTATTGCCTTTCTCCTTTTCTTAATTGGAGACCAATTATTGAATAAAGGAGACATCTTTTAACGCTTGAGGCATAGTGGTTGTGATATGTTGATAGAATGTAATAAAAAATCTTGCTTTTTTATATCTTCCTTAAACCCCAAGGAGAGGGAAGGAAGTGAAATGAGGAGGAATGGCACGTGCGTGCGCATGTGCGTGTGCACGCACATGCGTGCGTGTGTGTGTGTGTGATACATCCACAATATACTCCACGTAGTGCATGATACATCCACAACCGACCCATCTCCCCTCATCCCTCTCTCTCAATCTCATGTTGTTCATCACACCCCTAACTCCTCCTCAAGGATATTGTGGTTGTAGACTTCATCAACGGGGATAGCATTAGTCATCTTGATGTCTGCAAGAAGCCTTTGGGTGGTGTTCTCTCCTGCACCTTTGATAGGGTAGAGGAAGGCAAGGAATGGTCTCCCCGTTGGATCATAGAGCATGGTAGAGGTATGAGGCTCTCACAGGATGCTATGTCTAGAGCAGTGCACCATCTGTGTGTAGGTAAGACCGTTGAACATCTACGTTTCCATTTTTTAGCATGTTTCTTCTTCAAGAAAGAAAGGACCAACTCTCTCTTTTCTTACCATCATGGACCCCTATGGACCTTGAGACAGGTCCGGCGAGGGTGTGCTCATTTCCTGAGGCCACCATCTGAAACAAGGAAACATGGAGTAGGGAAAACTGTCCCTATCGTTGAGAAGGAGAAACGACCATTGGTTGGCCATTGAGGAGGAGAAACGACCAGGTGTTGATATCAATTGGGAGGAGTTCATACGAGAGTTTGTCAGTAGGTACTTCTTGCGTACCTATCTTGATGAGAATATCTCTCAGTTTGAGAAGATCAGGCAAGGATCCATGAATATCAATGAATATGAGGCAAGATTCTTGGAGTTGTTGAGGTTTTATCCTCACATGAAGATGATAGATGAGGAGAGGATCAGACGCTTCAAGAAGGGTATGAACAGTGAGCTGAAAAAAGTTGTGGTAGCACTTGAGAATCGTGAGAAGTTTGCAATGTTTGTGGAATCTATTAGGAGGATTGAACAGTCTATGGTGGAGAAGAGAGAGACGAAGGCCAAGAAGAGGCATGTATAGTATCAAGGGCAGTCGTCTAGAGGCTTTAAGAAGCCTGGGTTTTCTGTACATCTAGCTCAGCAGAGGTCTAGTGCACAGACTTAGTGGTCACCCAGTAAAGGAAGAGGTCGCGGATTTCCACCGGTAAGAGCCCCCAGCGCAGCATTAGTGCCAGTGATAGGGTAGTCGAGGCCATGTTATGATAGTAGAACGTGCTAAAAGTGTGGCCAGTTTAGGCATACCAAGTAGTTTTGTTCCATGAAGGATGATGAGGTGACCCAGCAGCTGAGGTAGAGTCAGTAGGGCTCATAGAGACAATAGTACAGTAGCACAGGGGTACGAGGATGTGGATAGGCATTGCAGGTTGGTTCTTCAGGACAGGCCAGCAGAGGATGGGGATGTCAGTAGGGCAAGACTAGATTCTATGCCATGATTCAGCCAAAAGGAGCAGTCAACCCATGAGTAGTGACATGTCAGATAGAGTTATTTCATTCTAATTTGTCTTCTTCTTTCTTTATATCTATTTTGGTTGATCTGAGTGTGACACACTCTTTTATATTTGTGAAATGATTTCTAGTAGCTCTTTGACTGTTAGATGTAGATGTGATAGCCTTTGTTTAGAAACCCCATTAGTCGGTTATGCATAGTTGCGGGAGGAGTGTCCTTCCTGTGTCCTTTCTTTTTCAGGACATAGCATTCAAGTGGATCTCTTACCACTTAAAATGCATATATTTGATGTGATCCTTGAATGGATACATTGGATAAGTATTGTGTGGTCTTGGACTGTAGTGCCAAGGTGGCGACATTTTGGGATGGCAATGAGACGTGGATCTTCCAAGGATATTAGAAGATTCTCCTGATGTGTCTGGTATCAGTGATGGTGGTGGAGAAGCTGATGAGGTAGGGTTGTGAGGCATTTTCAACACATGTGATGGATACCAAGGCGAGGAGTCTGAGTATCCAAGAGGTGCCCATTGTCATAGAGTTTGAAGACATATTTATAGAGGAGTTTTTAGGTGCTCCCCCACCTCAAGAGATTGATTTTGAGATCAATCTAGTCACGGATACCCAGTCGATAGCTCAGGCACCATACATGATGGCACCAACTGAAATGGCATAGTTGAAGAAATAGTTGAGCTACATGAGAAAGGTTTCATCAGGCACAGTACATCACCATGGGGGTGCTCCAGTGCTGTTTGTAAAGAAGAAGGACAGATCTATGAGACTGTGCATTGACTATAGGTAGTTGAACAAGGTGACGATAAAAAACAAATATCCTTTATTGCAGATTGATGGCTTGTTTGATTAGTTGTGAGGAGCCATAGTGTTCTCCAAGATAGATATGAGATTAGGATATCACTAGTTGTGGATCAAGGCATATGACATACATAAGTCAGTGTTTAGGACTCGGTATGGTCACTATGAGTTTGTGGTTATGTCGTTTGGGCTAACCTATGTACCAGTAGCGTTCATGGATCTGAGAACATGGTGTTAGGCCTTATCTGGACCAGTTCTTGGTAGTGTTTATAGATGATATCTTGATCTACTCCAGGGATAGCCAGTAGCACAAGTAGCATCTGTGTTAGGTGTTAACCACGTTGAGACTGCACCAAATGTATGCAAAGTTCAGCAAGTGCGAGTTTTGTTTGAAGAAGGTGTCCTTCCTAGTACATGTGATATATGTTGAAGGAGTTCCTATAGACCCCAAGAAGGTGGAATTTGTGATAGAGTGGAAGAATTCGAAGACGCAGATAGAAGTTAATAGTTTTTTGGGTTTGGTAGGATACTATAGGAGGTTCATCAAGAAATTTATTTGAGTGTTGTTACCCCTAACGAAGCTAACAAGAAAAGATGTGCCTTTCGTGTGGGATGACAAGTGTCAGCGTGCCTTCTAGTTGTTAAAAGAGAAGCTAACTAGTGTGTCAGTGTTAGTTATGCCTGAGCAAGGGAAAGGATACATAGTCTTACGTGATGCGTCAAGGAATGGTTTGGGTTGCGTGTTGATGCAGGACAAGAACGTGATTTCTTTTGCTTCATAATATCTTAAGAAACATGAGGAGAGATACCCAACCCATGATCTAGAGCTAGTTGCAGTGGTCCATGCCATGAAGATCTGGAGGTACTACCTTTATGGTGAGAAGTGTCAGATCTTCACAGATCACACGAACCTAAAGTACATCTTTTCACAGTAGGAGTTGAACACACGACAGCAACATTGGATGGATCTAATCAAAGACTATGATGCACAATTGACTACCATCCAGGAAAGACGAACATGGTGGCAGATGTGCTGAGCAGAAAGTCTTCATCGTCATCATTTGTAAATAAGGTGCAGTTGTGTTCTTTGGTGTGTCATAAGAGAGACATGTTGGTCTCCTTACATCAGATGAACCTGAAACTAGACGTTTCTATGTTGGATGGTCTATTGGCATAGTTAAAGGTGAAGCCCGCATTGAGGCAGCAGATCTGTGACATACAGTGGGGAGATATTGTGATATAGTATATACAAATAGAGTTCGGCAATGAGAAGCTTGATGGCTTCCATGAGGCAGAAGATGGGATAGTTTTCTATCATAGCAGAGTTGTGGTTCCTGATGCTGATAATCTGAGGAAGATAGTTCTAGAAGAGGATCACTCTTCACTATACGCTATGCACCCATGTAGCACCAAGATGTACCATAACCTTAAAGATTTGTATTGGTGGCCTGGCTTGAAGCATGATGTGGTAGAGTTTGTTGCAAGGTGTCCAGTTTGTCAATAGGTTAAGGCAAAGCATCAGAAGCCTACAGGGATGTTGCAGCCATAGACCATACCACAAGGGAAATGGGATCATGTGACTATGGACTTTGTGGTTGGTCTGCCTAGGACAGCCAAAGGTCATGATTCCATTTGGGTGATCATTGATAGATTGACCAAGTCATTGCTTTTTTTGCCTATAAAGACAATGTATGCATCAGAGAATCTTACTCAGATATACGTTGATGAGATCATTTTGTTTACATGGCATCCCAACTACTACTGTGTCAGATAGAGGTCCTCAGTTTACAATCATTTTTTGGAGCACTTGCACACAACTATGGGAACTCATTTGAAGTTCAGCACAGTGTTTCATCCTCAGATAGACGGCCAATCTGAGAGAACAATACAGACATTAGAGGATCTGTTGAGATCCTGTGTGTTATATTTTTTGGGCAGTTGGGTTGTGTACCTCAGTATGGTAGAGTTTGTCTACAATAATAGTTATTAGAGGAGCATCGACATGGAACCCTATGAGGCATTATATGGGGGATGTTGTAGGTCATTGTTGTGTTGGTATGAGATCGGTGAGTATTAGCTTCTAGGTCTTGAGCTTGTATAGTAGATGACAGAAAAGATCAAAGTGATTCAACTACAGTTGAAGGTAGCACAGGACAGGCAGAAGTCGTATGCAAATAACCGATGTATACCCTTGGAGTTCCAAGTTGGAGACAAAGTGTATCTCAAGGTCTCTCCTTGGAAGGGTGTTTTAAGGTTTGGAAGGAGGGGTAAGTTGGCTCCCATGTTTATGGAACCTTACTCTATGGTGACCCATGTTGGGAAGGTGTCTTACAAGTTGGAGTTTCCACCTGAGTTGCACAGGTTGCATCCAGTGTTTCATACCTGCATGTTGAGGAAGTGTCATTTATATATAGAGTAGGTTTTGTAGCCAGTGGAGGTGGAGCTTGAAGAGGATGTATCCTATGTAGAAGAACATGTGTTGATCTTGGATAGAAGGATCAAGAAACTGAAGAAGGACATCATTTTGGTGAAGGTTCTGTGACATCACTGTGGCATATAGGAATACATGTGGGAGCTTGAGGGAGAGATGTAGAGGAAATACCCTTCTCTTTTAGCGTAGGATTTGGGGGGGGGGAATCTTTGTTAGAGGTTTATAGTTGTAAGGCCCCTAACCTAGCTTAGTGATTGGGTATGCTTTCTTTGCTTATTAATGATTCTTATAACTTTTCTCTAATCCTTTGAGATGTTTCGTTATCATGTGACATGCTTATGTTTCAAGTTTGGTCTTGTTTTGATGTTGTTTGAGCTATGTTTGCTTATTTTGGACCAAATTGCAATTGACCCAAGTTGAGGGGTTATCTTGCAATTTTTCACATGTAGAGTGTTCCCTTAGTTATTTGGCATCTTAAGAGAGAGAAATCTGCATAGGGGCACCTTGTTTGAGCTTTGGATGAGTGGTGGCACCCTTAGGGGTGATTAGGGTTTTAGGGTTTTGAGTGTCACGACCATGAGAACCTTGGTGGTTGTAGCGACCTATGTCTTGACCTAGTGGGTGTTTTGGTGTGTCTCAACCGAGACACTTCCCTTGGTTTCTTTTGTCTTGACTGTGATGGTCTTGGGTGTGCCTTGGGTCGAGATATTGGTCTCCTTAAGGTGTGTCTCGACCTAGGGTTGGTGATCATGTTTGTCTCGACCGAGACAAGTTGCTTTGTGCTTGTTTTCACCCCCTTGGTTTGTCTCGATCGCGACCTATGTGTTGGGGACCTTAAGAGGTTGAGACCCAACATAGGTTATATCACCATCTCGTGCATGCATGTTTTAAGTGGTTACGTGTTGGTTTCTTGGGTGGACAAGTGTCTCTTTGGTGTCTTTTGGTGTTGACACGTCATCTATGCCCTACTTCCTTCCTTTTGGTATATAAACCCTTTTCTCACCATTCAAGTGATCATTTTCGTCCATCCTTCTTCTCCCTTCCCTCATGCTCGTCCTTTGAACTTGGTGGAGCAAAGAAGGTGTTGTTTTAGTTCTTTGGAGGTGGATCATCCTTGCATGTGGTGCCTTGAAGCTCGATCTTCATCCTTGTGATGGTTTCTTTCCTTGGTAAGTAGTTTTATCATCTTGATCATGTTTTCCTTAGGAAACCCCTATCTTCCTCTTCCTCTTCCTCTTCCACTTTCCTTGGTTGTATACTATGGTTCTACCCTAGTAGTCACCTTGAGAGAAACCCCTCCTCACAAAGGCCTTTAGACTGTATTTTGACATGGTGGTAACTAGTAGGAGGATGTTTCTTCTCTTTTCTCCTTCCTTCTTTGGTCTAGCCTTGGTTCCTTCTTGACCTTTTCTTGAGATACCTTTTGACAAAGGTGTTCTTGTTTTTGGAGGTGACCTTATGGATGAAGTGGTTTTCTTGTTGGAGCTTCTTTCCTTCTCTTTGGAGCTTGAGCTTGGAGCTTGATTTCTCTTCAAATTAGGCAAGTTATTTAGCTCTCTACCTTCTTATATCATTAACACCTACTTTTATTCTTGCATGTTCTTGTTTCCATATCTAAAGATGATGTTAAGATGGTAGATTATGACCTTGTAATCTAGAGTTTATGACTTTGTAGTTTTCTCATGAGGATAACTCTCTTTAAAAACCCTAATTGCTATGAGAATGTTTTCTAAGTGATATTGAGAGAGTGATCTTGCATGCATCTTGAGCTTTGGTTTTGTCATCATGATCTATGTTCAGCCATCATTTTTTATTGGAGATTTGGATTTTTTATCACGTGTTGTGGTTTGGTTTTCTCTCACCTAGGTGGTTTTGCTTAAGGATCTTCATGGAGTTTGTTCTAGGGTTGATGATCTTAGATTCGTGATTTTTGACCTTATTATGATTGAGACATATGTGGTATTTTCTATTTTGGAGTTGAGACACCAATATGTGGCATGGGGTCGAGACACTTGTGATGCTTTGGGTTGAGACACCTTGATGTGTTGTGGTCACAGCCTATTTTGGTTTTGGGTTGAGACGCATGTGTTGGGTTTTGTCACAGTCGCAACCATGATGGGTTGTGGCTTTGTTCATGACCATGCACCTATTTTTCTTGGTTTTGGGTCAAAACCCTAGGATGGTCGAGACAAGTTTGTAGATGGTTGAGATCGCGATCTTTTGTAGTCAAGACTAGGTCATGTCGCGGGCGCAACACTTGCCATGGAGGTGGTCGTGACACCTGCTATGTTACATGGTCGTGATACTTACATAGCACCATGAGATGATGTGCATACACATAATGTTGGTGATTCTTAGTGTTGTGATGGGATGATCTAAGTATAACTCAACTAATGATGTGCAACCCTAAATCGGTTCCAAGAATGTGGGAGGTGACTCAATTAGGGTTTGGTGTTGTTCTCATGATGTAAACTTTAGTCAGCTAAGTGTGTGAGCCCTAACCCTAAACATGTATCTTATACTTGATGAATGTGTAGAGATATATAGCATGTGATTATATGCTTCCTCTCTCCTACTTGTATGCATCTAACATTGCAGGTTGATTGATACCATGGCTAAGTGAATGCTATGGTAACCTATATGTGATACAGGGAGATGGCCATACACATTGTATTTTTTTAGGCATGATGTTATGTTGACATATAGGAATTGTGTGTTTTGGTCCTATGACCTGGTGAAGGGTTGAGGCCTATTGTGAGGTGGTAACCTCCGGTGATGTGATTGAGGGATTGAATTCCATGGTGAAGTGATATGGAAGATGGTCTTGTGAATGGCAATGCTACAGGAATCATGTGGTGATAGTGTGACAATTCACACTTATACATTTTCTATCTTCTGAAGTTGTACTATACCCTTATTCTTGTAGAGTTTTTTATGGCTTTATATGTTGTAACTTGATTGATGCTAAAAGTTACCCAATTGGCTTAATTAAGCAAGTCAAACCCTAATCATGTAGGTTCCATGTGCCATAGAACCTTTCTGGTGTCAACTTAAATTGTTGGATTGGTGAAACGAGTATAACTCGGAGAACATATTTTTAATATGTGGGGGTGCAAGTCAAGTATTTCCTTGTGTCCACAATTACAGGTTGTGTGAGATGGCCATGTGTTAGCTGATCTCCTTGTGATATGGGTGTCCATGCATGAGCCATTCCTTCTTTTTAGAACGGCCATGCGTGAGCCTGTTCTTCTAGCATTGTACTTGTACCAGGGTGGTATAGGTGTTATATATGTGGATGGCCATGCGTGAGCCAATCCATGTGCTTGACTATATGTGATTGTTATAGTTGACTGATATGTCTCTGCGGTGATTTTTCTTGTGCTGACCAAGAGGAGTGGGGAGGTTGTGGATTGTGGCTCTTCCATTGCCCTTGTATGGCACCGGTTTTGACTTAACATTGGTCGGTTGGATTTGGGTGGTACAAATCAAATCCTTGGGATAATGATAAAAGATGTAACACAATCGTGTAGTGTATCTTGCTTAGGGTCAAATACAAATAACATTAGTTGAACCCTTTGCCTTATCTTTTTACTGATTTCTTGAATTATAAGACGGTAAAGAAGTCAATTGTTATACATGCTCTTCGTATTCCTTCTTAGAATATTAATTTTCTACTACTCAGTGGTATCTGCCTAGTCTTTCTTAATCTGCTTTAGCTATTGATTTCACATCATTTATTTGAATCTGCTCTATCTTCCTAGTATGATATCTACCTACTTAGTTATATGTGCTTTTAATAGACGTTGGCGGAGAGTTATATCTCTTGCTGGGACATTTGGTCTCACCATGTGGGTTTCCACATCTTTTAGGTGGTCGAGCACGAGGGAGTAGAGATTGTATTGTTGGGGTTGAGCAGCAAGAGAACCAGTAGTTGTTGAAAGGTTGGACACATTGCTTATGTATAGAAGTAGAGTTCGATGTGTCGTCCATATACAATCAGGTCCTTGGGGAGGTTTTTGTTGTATATATCGACACGAGGTTTTGTCTTTATGTCTGTTGTTGTGTGTGTGTGTGTGTGTGTGTGTATATATATATATATATATATGAATTTGATGGTAACTTGGATGTTTAGTTCTAATTCCACAGTTTGATTTTGAGTAATCTCATTTCTGGCACGTCGGGGCATCACAAAGGGTGTTTGGACAAATTTTCCCTTCTTATGAGATTTTATAATTATTTTGATGTGTCAATATTCTCAATTTTTTCCTTTATGGTGTTGTTTACATATGGGATCACCCTCCATGCATTTTTTCTCAAAAAATAGGGGTGATCCTCCTATTGTCCTAGTAACGGTCCACCCAAACCCCGACTTGGGCGACATGAAGGTGCATCACGGATGGTTATATGAGGATTTCAAACCTAGGTTGCTTCAGTGGATGCCCTTCATTTGAACCAATCAAATCTTTTGCTCTTTTAATTTTAAGTAGTTTGTATATCAGAGCTTATTTTAATTGATGATGATATAGAGGTACTATAAAGAATCGTTGTGTATCTCAGATGAACTTCCCTATTATAGAGAGGAATATGTCAAGTCTGCTACTAGTATATTGCAGCTAGTCAATGTTTCTTTTTTACAACAACAAAAGAAGAGGACTAAGGCTCAATCTATAAGAATAGAGTATTATTACGAAGGGGTATTTTCCATTAGAATTCTTATGCAACAATCAAGATCGGTAAACCTCAAATACTATAAAATGAGAAAGGATAACATTTACTAGTTAGACACCAAAAGAAACACTTCAAATATTATTCTAATTTAATGTTTGAGGTGCTCTTGTATGTGTTTCCTATCCACATTAGCAGTTGTTTAAAATTTACTAGCAGTAATATTAGTTCATCATTGACCAAAATAGGGTTTGATTCATAGAATACTAGTAATTAGGAGATTTCAAGGGCAGTTGGTTCATGTTAAGGGTCATCGATGAAGCAATTCAAGTTTGGCCCCCTTCTTTTTCTTTGATTAACCTCCACATCGCACAACCTTGAGTTTGCGCGGGCAGTTTTTGGGGCTACAAGGGGTCATCCCATACTATTGTTCCATAAAATAGAATAGCTAATTGTTATTATAAAAATTAAAAAAATATATGGGAATATCAAAACGAAAAGAACAAGTGAAACAAGATAGATATTGGCCATCTTATATTTGGACCACATTATGATAGTTTAATTACTTCTAATATATCTTTGACGTATACACATGATTTATATTAATTATACTCATAATTAAATAGGGGCATTCCATCACAACACTTATGTAGCAATCACAGTCACTAAGGTTTTGATCCCCTAAAAATGAAGCAAAAACGTTATTGCAAACAAATACTTCAAGCATAGTAAATTATTGTTATAGATGTCATCTTGTTATAAGTTGTGAACATCAGGAAGCGAGCAGCTAACCTTCCAGAGGTGCTTCGGCGTGAACAACCAATTAAGCTGAGTGCTTTTTGAAGCAGAAAGTACAATCAAAGAATCTAGATATTTAGATTTTGGTATAACGTAAAACATAATTGTTGTCACTCCATAACCAATCAATATCAACGATATTCATATATTAGGGTAGGTAAAGGTAAATATGTCATTCCTACTACTAAAACATATTTTCACAACTTATAATCTAAGACCACATTGTGTTCTAGTAATTGTTTAATCATAGTTAATTAAATAAATGATTGGAAATTAAAATTAGAGTATCATGAAGCATATTGTGGCAGTCAACTGATATAATTCTAGCAGGCATGTAGATATATTACACACTAACATACATTGGCGTGTAGTACTAGTATATTCACATATATTCTTGTTTATATGATTTACTAAGTATTCTTACTGAGTTTTAACACTCTTGAAAGTATTTTTGTGAACCTTATACATTGTAAATTCTCTATACTAAAATATTATTCCAGGGCGTCAGAATTCACAAAGGTTTAATAGGATATTATCAGTTAGTAACGAATGCAGCTGATAGGCGCAACACAGCCACACACATTAAGTATATATAGAGAAGAAATTTTTTTTTTTGCTGACGAGGGGAACCACTCCCGCACGAGCGCCACTTTTGTGACCTCCGCAGGCAGCGTAAACCCCCCGGAGACCCCACCTAGCCCACACAGTGGGGCCCCAATTAGCAGCATCGTTGGCCGACCGACGCTGTGGGTGATTAATTTCAGTGGATAGCCGGGAGTCGAACCTGTGCCCTCCCGCAGAGGGCTTGCGAGTCGCACCGCCCGAACTAGTCCACCCCGGCATATATAGAGAAGAATGTTATAGTGCGGTCTGTTTCTTGTACATTTATAGCACGTTATACACACAAGACACAAAACAATAATTTTTTATATATATATTATTGTTGGACTACATCAGACCTTGTTTTAGTTAAGCTATCATGAGCGACTAAACGGGCCAAGCATATTACGGTTTAAACATAAATAAAGTAGTCTATGAGCAATTAAGCGGGCCAAGCATAGTGAGATAAAGCATTAAAAATCATCCATGTGGCTCTTAAATGACCGCTATTTAAATCTGTGATTCATTGTTATCCAATCTATAATTTTTTAGGGAATTCGTATGTTAGTTGATTTTCATATATGTCGTCATATTTTTTTATTTAGCATCTTATATTTGTTTTTAATTTATAATTATACATCTGATTATGACGCTTTTGATTTTTGTCACCACTGCAATGTGTGAACGTTAGATAATTTATCAAGACAAAATTCATAATATAATTAGCAATGAGTATTAGTAATGATTTTCTTATTGATACTAGAATTATTCGTATTGAATAAGTTATTGACCAAGAATTTAAAAATGGCATGATATTGGTTGATTCAAAGATCTAAAAAAATGTTATATTTCAGAAGTAGAAAAGTATATGCTAGTAATAAATATTGTATATTGATTTTTAAACTATATGTTAGTTGTCTGTTTTTGTTTAATATTTTAGTTCATTTTACTTTTGTATGCCAAACATAACACAAAATTTAGATTAGGTGTATGCTTAATTACACTATAATAGACGTTAAATATATAGAGGTACTTTTGTCCCCACCTCCAAATGTACTTGTCAAGATCTATCATTGGTCGTGGTTGTGTGGCTAGTCTAGACATCTCCTCACACTATTAATAAGAATTCATTTTTTATCTTCTTAGGAAACCTAGAATCAAGGCGAGTAGTTGCTTCTATGACACAAAAGAAGAATATATGGGCTATAAAACTAAGTAAAAAAAATTATATGTCTTGTCATCTTATGTTTGATGGCTTCGATATGTTCACGACAAAGTATTATAAAGTTTGCATTGACATTTAACGGACTAGCTATGTCACGGAAGTGATTTGTCACCCAATCGGTAGGGTTGTCAATAAATAAAGGTGTACCGATTTATCCTTCACTCATACCATGTAGCATAGAGATAAAGATAAGAACATTTTATACCCGTCCTTTATGTACCCACCACCCGCTAACCCACTCATTTATTGGGTATGGTTAAAGGCAAGAAATAAGTACTGTTCGTACCCGTTTGCCCGTCAATATAAAGTCGCATAATGATTATGTCGGTTTTATATATATATATATATATATATATATATATATATATATATATATATATATATATATATATATATATATATATATATATATATATATATATATATATATATATATATATAGTCACAGATAACATCACTCACTATCCTCAAATCCTAAAAAGCAATGTGGCGTACGTCGACCAGCCGCACAACATGGCGTTGCTAATTTTCTTTTCTATGAAAAACACAGTTAGACATTATGTCTAGGCAAATGTAGATATATATATCTAGCATTGAAATACTAGGTTTCAACGTAAAATGGTCTGGGAAACTAACTGAGAATGTATAAATGCGTATGATGCCTTTAACAACGTGCATTTTCCCAAATCCTAATTATATTTGCAACAACGTATCCAACCAAAAGCATACTAACCAGATTAGAGACATGCTGGTATTTAAACTATGGTTATAATTTACAAGATGCAACTTGATAAAATTGAGTTCATTGTGCGCATATGCATATGAAGTAGGTTACCCAAGTCAAGCCATATGCATTTTATAGTTCCACACGTGCCATATATTAATGAATGATTCGACTTGTACCGCATACTCAAATTACTCGCTTTACCCTCAGCCTACCCGGTTACTTTGTGGGGAAATAGCTAAGGGTAAATTAAGGAAAATCATGAAGAGGGTAATTGTCCTTACATGTTATCTTTAAGTGGGTAAAAGGTAAGGGCAAATCTTTACCTTCTATTGACCGAAGTTATTGAGGTGGATCTTGCTTTGAAGGGGTTCAGATCTGCTGTCTTGGAGTTGTTGTCCGAATCATGCCTCATTTAATCTTTATTTACACACCTTACATTAATTTTTGTAAAAGTAATTTTTTTAATAATACATGACAATGATATTTTAAGACACGACTGGCACAAGTCCAGCCCAGTAGATATGAAGGCGCTTGGGAGGGGTTCCCAGATACCCCAGAAAAATATTGCATGTTGTGGATGCTTAATATATAATAACATATTATTATTAATTATAGAGCATTTGCCATCACGATATTGTGTCGCGATCACAATCATCATGTTTGACAACTATAAACTTGGAATATATTATTAGTTCAATACGGAACAAAATGATTCATTCATCGTTGCAATTTACTGTTTGAGGTATCGACATATTTGTTCACACTATTAGTCTAAAAATTATGAATAATCTTACAATTAGTTTACGACTCACGAAAACAGGGTCTGATATCCAGGAAACCTAAGAGAGAATGCAATTGCTATTATGACATACAGAAAAATAGATATCAAGCTAAGAGAACAAGTTAAACAAATTATGCATTTGGTTATCTAACGTCTGGCAAATTATGATAAGCTTGCATTTATAGTTTTCCAAGTCCTTCCAGCAGAACCTAGACGCTAGAGCTAGACTTGTAAATGAATATTCAAAATCATCACATTCAATCAGGAATGAAATCCGGAATTTTGAAGAAGAAAAATCCGACATCTATATATCAGATTTCGGATATCAAATTTTGAATGAATTGTTAGATTCGGATATCAAATATTGCTGTATTTGCTCCCAAAAAAATTAAATTTCACAAATACATATTTATTATTAAATGTATAGTGTGTGTGTGTGTGTATGTGTATAGAGAGAGAGAGAGAGTCGAATACACTCGAGTAATATTCGGAGCAGAATACACTCGAGTAGTTTTTCATGATGCAATATTTTTTTCAAAAATATAATCCGTTGATCTTCTTAAACAACTTGTGAATAGCTCATTCGCAAAATTTGAGCACATTTGGACATTTATAGGCCATGTTATAAAGACTGCAAAAATTATGCATTTCAAATTAGTTTCACGCGTCGATTTTGTTGCCCTTAGATGAGTGACTTACACTCATCCAAATGGGCTCAAAATTTGTACGTAGCCTAGTTATAGTATGACGGTGAAGATTAATGATTTATATTTTGCAAAAATTAGTCTTGATATGCAAACAGATTTGAGTGTATTCGTGTAATCTGTACACTCGAGTATATTCGTGTGATTTGTACACTCGACGTGCGATCTGTACACTCGAGTGTATTTTGGCCTCTCTCTCTCTCTCTCTCTATATATATATATATATATATTTATATTTATATATTTATATATTTATATATATATTTATATATATATATATATATATTTATATATATATATAGTCAGGCTAGAATACACTCGAGTGTATTCGGAGCTGAATACACTCAAGTAGTTTTTCATGATGAATATTTTTTTCAAAAATCTAATCCATTGATCTTCTTAAACATCTTATGAATAGCTCATACACAAAATTTGAGCACATTTGGACATTTATAGGTCACGTTATAAAGACCGCAAAAATTATGCATTTCAAATTAGTTTCGCGCGTTGATTTGTTGCCCTTGGATGAGTGACTTACACTCATCTAAATGGGCTCAAAATTTGAATGTAGCCTAGTTATAGTATGACGGTGAAGATCAATGGTTTATATTTTACAAAAAATAGCCTTGATATGCAAACACACTTGAGTGTATTCGTGATATCTGTACACTTGACCGTATTCTAGCCTCTCTCTCTCTCTCTCTCTCTCTCTCTCTCTCTCTATATATATATATATATATATATATATATATATATATATATATATATATATATATATTGTCAGGCTAGTGTACACTCGAGTGTACCGGAGGCACCGTACACCTCAGTCATTTTTAAAGATGCAGTAACTTTTTAAAAATTTTAAACCGTTGATCTTCTTAAATATCTTAAGAACATACTATATAATAAATTTTAGCTCATTTGGATACTTATAGGTCGTGCATCTAAAGGAGGCAAGAATCATGCATTTCAAATTAATTGTGCGTCGATTTTGTTGTCCATGGATGAGTGGCTTACACTCATCCAAATGAGCTCAAATTTTGTATGTGGCATATTAGCATTGTAACCATGAAGATCAATGGATTGGATTTTGGAAAGACAAGGTCTAGATAGACAAACACCATTGAGGTGTACGGCGTAATTTGTACACTCGAGTGTATTCTAACATCTCTCTCTCTCTCTCTCTCTCTCTATATATATATATATATATATATATATATTTATTTATTTATTTTTTTATTTATTTATTTATATTTATATATATGTATATATATATATTTTTATATATATATATATAAACATTTTATATATATAAACATTTTATCATATATATTTAATGTATATAATATATTTATTAACATTAAATGTATGATTTTTAGTTCAGATCGGATATTTATCCGACACTATCTATTTGGATCAAATTCGGATGTTGTCATATGATATTCGTCGGAATCAGATAGAATATTGGATCATGTGTTTATTTTCTAATTCAGATATCTGATATAGCAGTATCCATTCCGTCCGTTTGCAGATCTAGCCAGAGCATAACCAAATGTAACTGAAGATTGTAACTAAGGCACTGCCTAGTTCAGAACAGATGTTGTTAAGAGTTGAGAAAACCCTGATTGTTAGTTACTGTCGATAGATCATCAGCAATGTGAGACATGGTTCTAAGAAAGACAACAGGTCTTCTTAAAAGAAGCAACTTTTCAAACAAAAAAAGGTGTTAGTGTTGTTAATATTGAGATAGCCTTCACGTCAGCTCACTAACTGCAAACAAGACCTCCTAAGCACGATTGACTCAAGGAAACGATTTTAATGAACTTATATTTTAGAAAACGCAGATTTTCAGGGAGCAAAAATAAGAAATTATTCATGTTTGTTTAGCAGGCAATCACTTTTTTACTTTCAACTCCGTGGTAAACCGAATAATACACCAAGGGGCTTGTTTTAAGATTTTAAACTAAAAATGAAGCCAGTTGATACAGTGGATTTTATCCTAAGTTTCTACTTCTTATCTGATGCAAATCGAGTTTCCATGTCGTCGCAAGCTGCATTAACATCTGTTCAACAGTTGATCCTTCCCATCCCTCCGGTGGGTCAATGTCAGACGCCTCCAGTAGACCTACAAGTATTTCTCTCTTGGCCTCTATGTGAATTCCCAAGAACTCAGGACCATTCTCTACAGTCAGATCAATCAGCTGCATAGGAGAAACAATAAAACAAATAAAAAGCAAATATAGTGAATATAAGGCCCATGTTTCAACAATGCTAAGACAGAATAATCAAAGGAACAAATACAATTTCAGTATGAGATATAAGACAGAAGACTAGGTATCTAATTTAAACTATTCTCATAAAAGATTTCAACAATGCTAAGACAACATCAAAGAAACAGAGAGAATTTCAGTATAAGATATCAGATAGAAGACTAGGTAACTTATATAAACTATTCTCATAAAAGATGTGTCCTCACTCAACTTGCCTACGACTGTTCTCCAACCTGAATACTGACTAGAACCCTTACATACCTCTGTTTACCTCGTCAACCGTCTGTTGTTCACTGTCCCAACCCTCCCCCACCCCCCGAGAAAGTTCACTTTTATGAAACTCCTGAGTTGAGTACCAACAAATATCTAGAGGAACTGGCAAAGTGTTCACATTCGACCGTTATATTGCATTTTTCTCTATAACTTTATGTAGTTCAGGTCTCTTGAAACTAAGGCTCTCAATAAATAATCACCAAAGTTTACAAGGTCCCAGTTTTCTGCCAGAAACTATATAAAGTAATTGTTTGGTTTGGAGTGGATTTGAGAAAGGTTCTAATTCTGTCTGCAATTCTTCTGAAGGTACTAAAAAGGTTGATCTTGGAATTTAACTTCTGAAGGTTCCACCAGTCTTTGAGATACTTTGTAACCCTCTTCCGCGGTTCCACCAGTCTTGTTCACTGGTCTATTATCTGCCACTTCCTTTGCCCCTTTACGGTTTCAGTTAAGAACAACAGCCATCTAAAATCTCCTCCGCATCCACACTATTTACTAGTTCAATGCCCTCAAAGATTGGTCCAATCAATTGCTGTCTTTTGTACTTCACTGTGATTAGGCCACTCTGTAACAAGTTCCAAACGAGTAACCTAACTAAAAACCATGTCTTGAGTTGACCCAATTACCTCCCTATAAAAAAATCTGTGATTGTTTGGAAAAATTCACCTTTTTTCACAATTATTAATTTTCTGGTCAGCCGAATGTTCTTCCAAATAAAATGCATGTCAGTGACTTTTCTTAACTTTTTGTAACTACTCATTGTTCATCACGATTTTTAATGAGCTTTAGTGATTTTTCAGGAACTTCTCATATGAACCTTCAGAAGTTAAATTCCAAGATCAACCTTTTTAATTAGTGTGTGTGTGTGTGTATACGCATGTGCATGTGGGGAAAGGCCGGCAAGGGGAGTAGGAACCCTAGCCCAAGGCACTTACCTACTTTGATGCAAAGTACAGCAAAGATAGCAGTGGAATGAAGTGCAGTCATTGTTCTCATACTATTCACGCCATTCTATCGGCCTAAAATTGGTCAAACAAATAAAGGGGAAAATATGTAGGAAAAAAATACAATTATGGTTAATTAATGTTAGAATATTAGATAACTAGTAAATTGCCTTTGTGAAGAGCTTATTGTTATGTTTAGTCATATATTGCTTATTCATCTCTTCCTTAGTTTCTCTCCATCTTGTATAAGGAGAGGCAGTCTTAAATAAGGAGAAGCGCATTATACTTACGAATTATTTCATTACAATCAGCACTTCTTGTTTACTATTTATCATGATATCAGAGCAGGCTCACAATTAACCCCCTAATCCCTGCCCCCCTATTTCCTTTTTTTTGCTACTTCCTGGCAAGGTTGGTGGCTTCCACACCTGAAATCGTGACCCTACACAAAATCAAGCTGACCCCCCCCCCCCTAGGGGTGTCGTTCTTTGTGTGGTCTCTGGTTGTCACCACCGCTGCATGTGGGTTCCTTGTTGGGCGTCACAGCTCCTCAGTTGACATCCAATAAAAGTCACTTATCGCTCTCTTCCTAGCACCTTCCAGCATCGCCGGTTCCCTAGGGCACTCCGAATGTTGTTGCTGGCCTAGGGCCCTTTTTGGCACTGCAACCCCAATATAGGCCCTCCCTGCCGCTTGCCTAGGGGCCTCTTCTTCTACGTCTTCCTGACGTACTAGAGGCTATGAAGCACGGATACAAATGCTAATATGGATACGGGTATAGATACAGGATATGATGATTTTTGAAAATTTAGGATATGGGTACTATGGTTTTAAAAAACACGCCTCGAGCTTTAAGAGGCGTAAGCCAAGAGGCGAGGCGGTCTCCAATACGCCTTGAGGCTTAAGCCTCAGTCCGCCAGTGAGAGGCGTGCGCCTCAGTTTGTAAGAGGCGTATTGAGGCGCTGAGGCGTAAGCCTAAGACCGTGTGTCTAAAAAAAACTATATTATCCTAATTTGGGCTTAATAGGTGTCAAACTAACTCAAAATTGTATGTACATAGATATATGTATGTGCATATCTATGTGTGTATGCTTATTGGCAACTTTAGATATGTTACATACTTTTATCATTGCATGATGCATGTATACACACTCTTGTGTGTGTATGCATGTGTATACTTATAACTATGTTTGTATGTATAGATATGTATCTATATATATGTGTATTTGTAAATTATAATCGTATATATATATATATATATATATATATATATATATATATATACACACACACACACACACACACACACACACGTGCGTATTTTTTTCATTTTATATATGTATATATGACTATGTCTGTCTATATAATGTATACATATATTCATATATATAACTATATATATGTACATAAATGCATTCATATATATGCGATTATATATATGTAAATTTATGTATTCTTATATATATAAATGCATATATATGCATATGTATATTATATGTATGTATAGATATTTTTTAATATATGTATGTATATATATATATATATAGAGAGAGAGAGAGAGTCAGGCTAGAATACACTCGAGTGTACAGATTACGTTGTACACCCCAATGATGTTTGCCTATCTAGACCATGTTTTTCCAAAATCTAATCCATTGATCTTTATGGTTACAATAATAATAGCCCACATGCAAAATTTGAGCTTATTTGGACGAGTGTAAGTCACTCGTCTAAGGACAACAATATCGACGCACAAAACTAATTTGAAATGCATGATTTTTGCCTCCTTTAGATGCACGACCTATAAGTGTCCAAATGAGCTGAAATTTATTTTATAGTATGTTCTTAAGATACTTAAAAAGATCAACGGTTTAGATTTTTCAAAAATTTATTGCATCTTTAAAAACGACTGAGGTGTACGGTGCCTCCGGTACACTCGAGTGTACACTAGCCTGACTATATATATATATATATATATATATATATATATGCTTATACGTATATTAGTATATGTATATACCAATATACATATAAGTGGCAGTTTACTTCAAAGTGAATGGTTGTCAGGTTATCACACATGAGAGAGATTGGTGTCTCAACAGACACTCCCATTTCAGACACTATAGACATAACCCACTGTAGCTCACAACAAGCATGTGCCATCGTTCGGTACTCAGTCTTTGTGTTGAACCATGCTACCACATTTTGTTTCTTGCTCCTCCAAGTCACCAAGTGTGACCCAAGAAACCCACAATAGCTAGAGGTAGACCGTCTATCTCCACCATCACCTGCCCAATCAGCATCAGTATATCCAGTTAGCTTCAGTAGGGGTGTGCGAGATCTTTCCTTGTGAAGTATGTGAGACCCTTCCCTAGTGATCCTTTGACGTAACGTAGAATTCGGGTGAATGCCATCCAGTGTGACATTTTGGGCTCACTCATAAACTGACTAACAACTCCCACAGCATATGAGATATCAGGACGAGTAACTGTCACGTAAATCAATTACCCTACAATCTTTATATAGTATGTCGGATCAGAAAAATCATTGTCATCAGAAATGGATGCCTTGGTATGACAATCCATTGGCGTGGAGACTAGTTTGCACTGTGTCATGCTTGTCTGTACAAAAAGGTCTAGAACATACTTCGGCTAAGAGAGGTTTGTGCCCTTCTTGGAACGCAAAACTTCTATTCCAAGGTAAAAGCGGAGATTGTCCAAATCTTTTGTTTGAAATCGTGTTTGCAGCCACTCCTTGAGCTGCAAAATGCCAGTAGTCATCACATGTGATGCCAATATCATCTACATAGACAACCAGAATAATAGTACCACTTGACGATTTATACACAAATAAAGAATGATCAGCAGAGGACCTATTGAACCCAAACAGTATGTGCAGCACTGAATTTATCAAACCATGCCCGTGGTGACTGATTCAGACCATACAAAGATTTCTTCAATTTGTACCTTCTGACACTCCCCTTGAGCAACATACCCAGGAGGTAGCTCCATGTTACAACCCGCACTTCGAATTCTTGGTAATCAGAGGATCAAAAATAATTAGAGTTAAATATGTCTTTAAAGATGCGTTGAATTAATTGGATGTTTTGTGCTTGATTCAGTTTAGATTTGATTCTTGAGTACGTAATAATGAGATAACTAACATATGTATGAAGAGCAAGTTTTCAGAGATAATTAAAGAAAATATTAATAAGAAACTCCTCATGAGAGATCTTGGTATGTTTTTGACATAGAATTTAATTATAAATCCATAGAATTTAGAATGATTTAATCGAAGTTGAATGATGAAGTTATAGTTTTTTTAGTTTTTGCAGAGTTTCCATTGGTTGACAACCGAATCGAAGGTTTTTCTTACCCGATAAACTGATGGTTATGAATCGAAGGTTTCACAGAGCCTTAAAGTGATGGTTTTGCTTATGAATCGAGTGATGGTTGCCAACCAAAGGCAACAACCGAAAGAGTGACAGCCGAAGGTTTTACCTTCTGAGGGTTTTGCTAGGCATTGTCAACCTAAGGCTAGATTAGTATATGCCTATCGATGGTTTGACTGGCCTACGTAAACTGATAGTTTGTCGGGCGAACGTCTACCAAAGATAGAGCAGATCGACGGTTCTAACAACTGATGACTGCACTGACAATCATCAACAAAAGGCTTAACAGTCGAAGGTGGCAACCAATGGTTGTCTAGACCTAAGGCTTGTCTTCTGATGGTTCGTATGTGATGCCTCCCAAGTTGTCGAATCACAGGGAGCTTAGACCCGAAAATAGACTTGTTAGCTTTGTTTTAGTTTCTCTTCTTTCCTGAAAACCTTCGAGCGGCGATTAGGGGGCAGTCGCGGAGGTAATCTTGGACGGTCACATAAATAGAGATTAGCCACGGAAATCGATAGTTGTGACTCAGATTCATCTTGGTAAGTAGTTTTAATCATGGTTTTAAAAGAGTTCCTTGAGGCATAAGAGGCGTACGCCTAGGGGCGAGGCGGTCTCCGGTACGCCTCGAGCCCTCGAGGCTTAAGCCTCAGCCTGCCAATAAGAGGTGTGCGCCTCAATTTGTGTGAGGCGTGTCGAGGCGCTGAGGCGTTTGTGAGTGTAAGCTCGAGGCGCTGAGGCGTTGTGTCTAAAAAAACTATATTATCCTATTTTGGGTTAATAGGGGCCAAATTAACCCAAAATTGTATGTATATAGATATATTATGTATGTTTATGTTTGTTTGTTGACAACTATGGATATGTTACTACTTATATCATTATATGTTGCATGGATGTACATATACTCTTGTGTGTGTGTATATATATATGTATGTGTATATATGCATGTGTGTATACTTATAACTATGTTTGTATGCATTGATATGTACATATATATATGTGCATTTGTTATATGTATACATATACATATACATATATATATTTCTATTTTATATACATGTATATATGACTATATATGTGTGTATAGTATGTATATATATATATATAGAGAGAGAGAGAGAGAGAGTCAGGCTAGAATACACTCGAGCGTACAGATCGCATGAATACACTCAAGTGTGTTTGCATATCAAGACTATTTTTTGCAAAATGTAAACCATTGATCTTCACTGTCATACTATAACTAGGCTACATACAAATTTTGAGTCCATTTGGATGACTCTAAGTCACTAATCCAAGGGAAACAAAATCGACGTGCGAAACTAATTTGAAATGCATAATTTTTGCGGCATTTATAACATGACCTATAAATGTCCAAATATGCTCAAATTTTGCGTATGAGCTATTCACAAGATGTTTAAGAAGATCAACAGATTAGATTTTTGAAAAAAAAAATATTGCATCATGAAAAACTACTTGAGTGTATTCTGCTCAGAATACACTCGAGTGTATTCTAGCCTGACTATATATATATATATATATATATATATATATACACACACACACATATATATATATATATGTACATATATGTATTCATATATAAATATATGGACTTATATATGTATATGAAATTATATATATGTATATATATGTTTATAAGTATATGTATATTATTTATATATATAGTTATATGTATATATATATATATATGTTTAAAAGTATATGTATATTATTTATATATATAGTTATATGTATATATATATATATATATATATATATATTCATATATGTGTGTATATATATTTATATGTACGCCTCGGTACAATCTGAGGCTTACGCTTCAACTGCCTCGAGGTTCCACCTAGCCTCGCTAAGACAAAAATGCCTCAATGTGCCTCACGCACTTTAAAACCTTGGTTTTGGTAGTAGATCTCTTTTTCCTTTCGTGTTCTCTTGCGCGAAATACTCAGTTTCAGCAACTGAAGGTTTTTCTTGACCTTCGTTCTTCGTCTTCTATCTCCAGAAGGCTTCTTTTAAGTTCATCTACCTTCTGGCAAGCCGTTCAAACTTGGTTTTTGAGGTTCCGAGTTCAAAACAGAGTTTGTAGACTAATATTCAAAGCACGTCAAACTTACGTACAAGATCAATAAGCTAGAACGTATACAGGGTGAATGGAAAATCACCTTTACCCAGATTTTACAATAATCAAGTTTGTATGATCATTTGTATGTATTGATTTGTCTATTAATGAATGGTCAAAAATCTGCAAAGTCTTGATATGCGATTTCAGTTGAACTGATAAATGATTCAGTATACTTGTATTACAATCATATGGTTTAATTTATAGTTATGCTAGTCGATGTAAATGAAGTTCAGTGAATAGATTTAACTATGGTTATTTTAGTGCCCAATTATCAGTTAAAGTGAATTCTTTATTAAAGCCAGTAAATAATTCTCTATCAAATTTCAACAAGTAAAAAGGGAAACCTTAAGTACTGAAAAACGAAGAAATAGCAAGATAAATATATTACTATTGAAAACTAAAGAATCATTAGAAAATAGATGTCTTGAACACCATAGAATCCATCATGGAGGTCTGCACCGTGAAGGAGGAAATGTGCTTACTGACTAGCAGATTCCAGAATGAAATAGTCGGAGCGTACCAGAGGGGTATGGGGGACTAAGCCCAGAGAGGACAGTCTCTTGAAATGAGTAAGGTACCTAACATTAACCAGAGATTCTGGTGGCACCCAATACAGTTCAGTTAGTTCTGTTACTACTCAGTAGGTTAGCCCTTGTGGAATCACTGATTAAGGTAGTTAAGCCAAGTATTTTGACTCTTCGCCTGAATACCCAGGTTCAGAGGAGTTTAGATAATCTGGCCGCTGCCAGTAGTCGTTGAGGCCAGACGTGGCGAGGTCCGTTGCAGACCACGTAGCTAGTTAGTAGATTAAAGTCTCGGGTCTACTCTGAGTCTTGTACGGTGAGATCATAGCTTGCTACGATACTTCCACATGTTGTGGTACACTTCATGTAGGTCCAGGGCATAATAATAATTGGACTAAAGATTAGTGAATGGATTCAGTTTATCTATTTCCTGCAATCATTATCAGATTAACGCCATGTTAGATGATTTACAGTTTTAAACTACCATGTGTGTATTTATCTATATCTGGTTTAATACACATCTGAAATATCATGGTTTCTTGTTGATTTCTACCACTGATTCAGTGGCTCATCAACCTATTGAAACATTTTTCAGACAAAGCTCCAACTCTGCAAGTTGAGTCAGAGGCTAGCTATCATCAGGAGTATATCAGCAAAGGTTTCGAGAATAGTTAGCTTAGTTAGATGGCCTCTTATCCTTCCTTGGATCATAGGAATGAGAGAGTGAGAAATGAGAGTAGTCTGTAATAAGCTACACTTGATGTATATATATTAAGTGAACTCTTTCTTTGATTTAAAAGTCAAACTCTATTGCAATCTTTCATGTTAAGCATCAACAAGATGTTATCTTTCTAGTTAACATAATGATTATATTTTTCTAAGGGTTTAAAGAAAAAAGAATATTTAAGGTTGATTTTCAGTTAATAGTTTAAAGTAAATGATTAGTCTAATCCCTTTTTGGCGGACCTAAACTCTGATTAGTGTGTTTGAAACGCGTCAAACAGCTTGATATTAGAGCTTAGGTTTGGAACAGAGGTGGTAAGGGACCAATAGGAATAAAATGTTTCCCTCTTGAAACAGAGATTTACTAATAGATATATTCCGTTGTGGATATGCATATGGCAGGGAAAAGACGTGATCATAGTGAAGAACAGACTGAGAGCCACTATGACCTTAACCCTCGAGAAATGGCTCAAGGTGGAGAAGATAAAGAGGAGGCGGCTAGGATGTACCGTATTTTTCTGGAGACAAAAGAGATATATAAGATGGACATGAGGTCTTCATCTTCTAACAAGGATCTGATGAGATCCTATGAGCTGGTGAAGAAACTCGGTGGGACTGAGTTTTTTGGAACAACAGTCTCAGTTGTGGCAAATGTGTGGCTTTGACAGTTGGAAAAGGTTTTTTGCTTAATAGAGTTACCAAACAATAAGCAGATCACTCATGTTGTCTATCTACTCAAAGGATATGTTGATTCTGGTGGCGAGGAGTGGAAGGTAAGAGGAGGAATACAGTGATGACATGGATGAACTTTGTAGATGAGTTTCACCTTAGATATTTTTCTCCTACCTTTTTAAGCGACAAGATCAGACAATTGGAGAATATTCGACAGGGCAGCATGTCAGTTGGTGAGTACGAGGCATATTTCACAAGGTTGGAAAATGTAGGAGATTCCGAAGAGGTTTAAGATTTGAGATTAGACATACGATATCAACTATCTGGAGAAGAGAGAAAATTTTAGAGAGTTTGCAGAAGCAACAATCGTTTAATGTTGATAACCACTCTAAGAGCAAGAAAAGATGTGGAGATTTTAGTAGAGGGCAAAGTAGTAGTGTATACAAAGGAGGTGGTGGTTTCTTCTCCAAGTTAGAATGAGGTCTTTGTTGTTTTGGAAGGTAAGGATATGATTCAAGTGACGTGGTATCTTTTCATAGTAAGGAAAAATCTAACCCTAGCAGACGGAATAAGCCGCCTAGGTGGGCACCTTCATCAAGGCCTTTAGGATCGAAGATAGGATACGACAGTATGTGACACTTGTGGTTGGGCACACTCTGGTCAATGTTAGGGAATTGAATTTCAAGGATGTCACTACTGTGGACAGATGGGACAATTTAAGAGATTGTCCTAAGCCTCAGATAGTGCCAACACAAAGTTCATAGTCACAATTTCAAACTTCGCAGAGGCAGACCCCAATTAGAGGAGCAAGCTCTTCAATGGCTTCAGGCTCAAGAAGGGGAGCACCTAGTAGCAACAGTGGACAGTGAGGACATCATGGTAGAGCGAGAGCTATTAGACCTTTCTTCTCTATATGACTCAATCAGAAGGAATAGTCTCGCCCAGAGTTGTTACAGGTGAGATGTTTCTCTTTAACATGATTTAAGCTACAGTTTTGATAGATCATGGTGCAACACATTCTTAGATACAGAGATCTTTAATAAGTGGATTGAATCTTTTAACTCGGGATTCATCTTATGAATTGTTGTTGAGAGTACCATTAGGTGAACCAACATTTGACAGAATTATGTCCCATATGTCTTTTCAGTTTTAGTTAGTATACCATAGTGGTTAATCTCATACCCTTAAACATTAATTCTTTTCAAATAATTTTGGGTATGAATTGCCTTCAGACATACCATTTCAATTACATTGTTGGAAGAAAGAGGCTATCTTTCGACAAGGTAGATTTTTTTGTATCTTCAGTTCTTCACTAAAGATAGGAAACTCATAGCCGCGTGCATAGTATCAGTTGTTGTAGTTGATCAAATGATGAGAAAAGGGTGTGAGGCCTTTTTAGCACATGTGGTAGACGCAAAAGCAAAGAAAATAACAGTTAATATAGAGGATGTTCCAGTAGTATGCAAGTACCTAGATGTCTTTCCTGATGAGTTACCAGGTCTACCTCCAAAGAGAGATGTTGATTTTGATATATGGATCCTACCTGGTAGTCAATGGCATTACCAGCCTATAGAATGACATTTGTAGAGTTAAAGGAATTAAAAACTCAGTTACAAGAGTTGTTGGACAAGGGTTTCATTCAACCTAGTACACCACTTTGGGGAGTTCCAGTGCTTTTTGTGAAAAGAAGAAAAAAAAGATGAAACTATGCGGTTATGCATAGAGTATAGGCAATTAAATAAGATAACCATTAAGAATAAATATCTTTGACCCAAGATTAATGATCTATTTGATCAGTTGTGTGGAGCAACAATCTTTTCAAATATAAATCTCATATCAGTTTATCATCAGTTGGGGATAAAGACATCATATGTACCTAGTGTTTTGAAAAGTGGGCGAAGCGGACGCTCAAGCAGCAGCAAGGCCTAGCCGTTCCAAAGAGTACTCAAGCAGTTCTTCAGGCGGATTGCCATTAAGCGGTCGCTTGAAGCTCGCTTCACCCGCTCGGATGCCCGCTTGAAGGGTATGTCTGAGCGGCCTCTTGGGCCCGCTTTTGGTCTGGGCGGCCAAAGTCAGGCCTAAAAAGGACAGTTCTTTTGTTTTTTGCTTTTTCTCATTTGTTGGCATTGTTGTTATACTCTTTTGTTTTTTAGAAATCATTTGTTGACATCAATATGTTTAATAATACTATACTAGTACATTAGTACATTACATTATTGTTGTAGCATAATTAATACGTTTTTGTTTACATATATTGTATGATAGATGATTCTATAATACATAACATACATTAGTGTGTTATATGTTAACTGCATACTGTATTTTTCTACCTAATGTATATTTGTATTTTGGTACATTATACATAAACTATCTAGGTTGTTTTTTGCTTTTTCTAATTTACTAGCATTACTGCTATACTCTATTACTTCTTTTAATAATTATTTGTTGACATCATTATGTTTAATAATATTATACTAGCATATTAGTACATTACATTAATTTTGTAGCATAATTAACATGTTTTTTGTACATATATTGTATGATAAATGATTCTATAATACATAACGTACATTAGTACATTATATATTAACTGCATATTGTATTTTTGTACCAAATGTATATTAGTATATTTTGATACATTATACATAAACTATTTGGGTGTTTTATTATGTTGTGTGAGGTGTTCATATGTGTAAAAGTTCCCTAAAATATATTATTTATATTGAAATATGTGTAATTTTCTATTTAATTATATACTAATTTTGGAATCGCTTTTTCAAAAAGCACCCACTTGAGAGCTCGCCTAGCGCTCAAGCGACCACAAGGTGTTGTCGACACGCCCATAGTAACAAAAGTTTCAGAATTTTTACAAAAAATCGGTGATTTTTCACGATTTTATAGGGTCCCAAATTTTCACCACGATTAATACGTCCATCACCGATTTTCGCGACTTTTCATGATTTTTCCCGCTTTTTTGAGATTTATACGATTTTTCACGATTCATTCTGGCTTTTCACAATTTTCTCTTTTAAGTCGTTTGCTCTTTTCTTACCAAACCATGTACAGCGAACTTCTAATATACACTGAACCTCCAACCCCAACTCTCCCAACAGCCCATTGTTATTATTCAACTATTCTTTAATTCTTTTATTGCTTTTTTCACTCAATAAGATGTATGTCTAGTGACCTTAGTAGTTACACTTGCAAATGATATGTATGTATATATATACATATATACATATCTATATATGCATATATATATATATATGTATATATAGATGTATATATATGTATATATGTGTATATATGCATATATAATCGACTTATTCTCGATTATTTTTTAATAGTTGACCGAACATTGACCGAAATATATCAATTTTTCACGACTTTTTCCGATTTTTTCCAAATTCCGATTTTTTACAGGCAGCCGAAAAGTTGTGGAATCCCAAATTTGTCACTATGTACACGCCTCCCGTTTCCCGCTTTTTAAAACAGTAGACGTACCTAAGTCAGTGTTTAGGACAAGATATGGACATTATGAGTTCGTAGTTACGTTTTTTGAACTGACAAATGCCCCTGCAGCTTTTGTTGACATGATGAATATGGTTTTCAAACCGTATCTAGATCAGTTTATAGTAGTTTTATAGACAATATCCTTATATATTCTATAGATGCAAAACAGCATGAGCAACATCTGAGGATAGCTTTGCAGTTGTTGAGAATACATCAATTGTAAGCAAAGTTCAGCAAATATGAGTTCGGGTTGTATGAAGTTTCCTTTCTTAGACATGTCATATCAGGAGGAGTCAGTGTAGACCCTAAGAAAGTGGAATTTGTTCTTCAGTAGGAGCAACTCACAACCCCTACTGAGTTCAGAAGTTTTCTTGGACTAGATGGATATGATAGGAGATTTATAAAGAACTTCAGTGTCTTAACAACACATCTTCCACGATTAACAAGAAAGGATATGCCTTTTGTTTGTACTGAAACATGTGAGAAAACTTTCAAAAATTAAAAAAGAAGTTAACTACAGCACCAATTTTGATTATACCGGAGTCAGTTAAAGGATATATGGTGTTTTGTGATGCATCCAGGAGAGGTTTAGGATGTGTCCTTATGCATGAAGGAAGGGTGGCTTATGCTTCCATACAGCTCAAGAAGAATGTAAGAAAACTATCCAACTCATGATCTTGAGTTTGCAGCAGTAGTATATGCCTTAAAGACATGGCGTCATTATTTTTATGGTGAGTCATATCAGGTCTATACTGACCATAAGAGTCTAAAGTACATTTTCATGCAAAAGGATCTGAACCTGAGGCAGCACATATGGTTAGAGCTTACAAAAGATTATGATGTTGCCATTGATTACTACCATGGGAAGGCCAATGTTGTGGCATATGCTCTGAGTAGAAAATCTACATCACTTGCAGAAATGTTTTCTATGGCATGTGTAAAAAGAGACTTACTGGCAAAGATGAGAGAGGTGAATTTAGATTTTAGTGTGTCAGAACAAGGTGGGTTGATTGCACTAATACATGTTCGGCCTACATTCTATGAGCAAATCAATGACCTTCAACAGAATGATAGTAAATTAAAGCAAATTAAGCATGACATAATAGAAGGAAAGAGGATAAAATTCAGATGTTCAGATGATGGGATGTTATATCAGCAGGACAGATTGTGTGTGCCAGATAACACTGAGTTAAGAAAGTAGACTTTTGAGGAAGCTCACTCTTCTATGTATGCAATGCATCCAGACAGTTCCAAGATGTACAACCCAAAGGAACTGTATCGACAGTCAGGATTGAAGAGATATGTAACTGACTATGTAACCAAGTGTGATGTTTTTCAACAGGTCAAGGCTGAACACAAAAGCCAACATGTACTCTACAACCACTCTCTATTCCAATGTGAAAGTCGGAGCATATTACTATGGACTTTATAGTAGGATTACCTAAAACGTCACACAACTTTATATGGGTGATTGTAGACAGACTAACTAATCTGTCATTTCCTACTTGTTAAGTCAACTTGGGATACACCAAAACTAGCTAAAGTCTACATAAATGAGATAGTTAGATTGCATGGAATATTGTCTAGATTCTGGAATCAACTACATCATGTCTTGGGAAGAGGTCTGAAGAATTAGCACAACATTTCATCCTCAAACAGATGGACAATCAGATAGGACAATTCAAACCCTAGAGAACATGTTGAGAGCTTGTATAATACAGTTCAGTGGCAGTTGGGATAATTACATTCATATCACAATAGTTATCATTCTAGTTTAAGCATGGCCCCTTATGAAGCTTTGTATGGGATAAAGTGTAGATCTCCTATTTGTTGGTATGAAGTTAAAGAAAGACATATTTTTAGTCCAGAGTTGGTGGAAGAGACAATGGAAAAGATATTTGTGATCAGACAACAATTGAAAGTGGCACAAGACAGGCAGAAAAGCTATACAGAGAAAAGATGTAGACCACTTCAGTTTGAAGTTAGGATGAGGTTTGCTTGCAAGTGTCACCATGGAAAGGTGTACTGAGGTTTGGAAAGCGAGGCAAACTAACACCTAAATATATGAGTCTATATCCAATCATTCAGATGGTTGGATCAATTGCATAAAAACTTGAGTGTGCCTCTTGAGCTAGCCAACTTACATGATATGTTTCATGTATTCGTGTTGAAGTGTCATTCAGGTACAGAGAAGATTATAACCCAGAACCAGTACAACTAAGAGAAGATGTTTCTTATGTTGAAGATCGTGTACGAATTTTAGAAGGGACAATTCGAAAGCTTAGAAAGAGGAAAGTACCCTTAGGGAGTTAGGGTCAGAGATGTATAACAAGTATCCCTTCCTCTTCTAGGAATTTTGAGATGAAATTTTTTATAAAAGGGGCATTTTGTTACAACCCGCACTTTGAATTCTTGGTAATCATAGGATTAAAGATAATTTTAGGGTTAAATATGTCTTTAAAGATGCTTTGATTTAATTGGATGCTTTGTGCTCGATTCAGTTTAGATTTGACTCATGAATAAGTAATGATGAGACAACTCAACATGTGTGAAGAGCAAGTTTTAGAGATAATTAAAGAACATATTAAAGAGAACTTCCTTATGAGAGAGCTTGTTATGTTTTTGACATAGAATCGTAAAGAATTTAATTGTAAGTCCATAGAATCAAGAATGAATCGAATTGGAATTGATTAGAGGAAGTTATAGTCTTTCAGTTTCTGCAGAGTTTCCATCGGTTGCGAATCATATTCCTGACGGAAACCAGATTGACGGAGGAGCTAAGGGAAGCTTGTTGGGTAGCCTGAAGAAGGCGTTCATACTCCTCGGTGGAGATTGTAACATCTGATTGCATTTGTTTAAAGGTTCCAGATGCAAATGCTCCCGAAGAAGTAGTCGTGTAATGTGCAGCACCAATAGGAGGTCGACCATGCTTAGAATAGCACTTTTCCTCTGTATGTCTAAGTTTCCCATAGAAAGTATATTTGTCCCTAGGACGATTGTCTCATCTGTGAGCAGCACCTCGTCCAGTTCCTTTGGCGGCAGCAACAAGAGAGGCATGATTCTCAGAGTGTTGTCCTCCTAGAGTAGCAGAAATAGACTCAAAGGAAAACTATTGAATCCTCACAAAGGCTTCTTCAAGACTTGGCAATTTGTCTATGGCAAGGATAGTATTCCTAGTTGAAGCATAGATAGGATTTAGCCCGGATAGAAATCTTGTTGTTACTAGATCTTCACTATCTTTCACCTGGTAGAAACTGAGTTCCTGAGAGATGGATTATATAGCACCAAAATAATCCTCTAGAGAGTGACTATTTTATCTTTCTACAAAGAGACAATCATAAATAGTACACAGACGGAGATCATTCTTCTCGTGAGACAAGTGTTTCTTTGCAGCTTCCCATATTTGTTTGGTTGTGGAGTAGAAAATAAACCTCGAAGCGATCTGGGGCTCCATGTTATTCCATAACCAGAACTTCACCAATCCATTATGTTTCCGCCAAATAGAGTAGTTTTTGCTACTTTCATGAGGAGGCTCTAACTGAATAATATCCACCTTCTCTCAAGATTCAAGAACAGTGTATCTAGCATTCATCCAGAGGAGATAATTATGTAAATTAAGCTTCACAGAAGTTATCTGAAATTGATCATCGTAGACGATTGTAGCAGAATTAGCTTGCTTTTCGTCTCCCATAGTGAGATTGGATCAAGAGAACAGCAACACTGAAGGTTGATTATCAGCAACACGTCGTGTAGAAGGCTTGACACGACGTGTATGGCACTGACGCGTCGTGTTGAGATGTCAGCACGCCGTATCGGTTGGCGAAGATAGAAAACGGACTTTCTGAATCTCTTCAACACGATGTGTGAGCAGGTGACACGTCGTGTATCCACCGGAGACTTAAACTCAATAGTCGTCAACACGTCGTGTCACTTAGAGGACACGTTGTGTGTCTGTCAGAGGCATAAACTCCAATAGCTGTCAACACGTCGTGTCCCCCGGGAACACGCCGTGTAACTTACAATCTGAGTGAAACCCTGCGTCGTCAAGATGATCTCTGGACTGCAACATGTTGTGTTAGTTGGACAACACTTCTTGTCGACGGCGGTTGATGCACAATAGACGGGAATTAGCTCCATCAAAGAGGAAGAAGACCCCGAGAAGACGCGCCAGAGGGTGACGGGAATTAGCACTGTCACCTATGTCAATAGACGATAAGAAACTGGCGCATCGACAGGCCCTAAAGAATTTCGGCACTCATCCATGTACAGTGACGACGTGGAGAGGAAAAAAGAACGAAAAGGGAGTTGTTCCTCCTCTCTATAGGATAAAACGAGCATCTCTCCTCTCCTTCAAACAGCCATCGTGCTTTGATGGAGACGGAGGGAGGTTGGCGGGCAGCGTTTGGCAAGAATTGAAGCCAAACCGCCGACAGCACCCGACAGTGGTGGTGACGACGGCGGAGAAGAGAGAAGATGGGAAGAGAGAGAGAAGGGGGTGGTCGGCAGCTAGAGTTACAGTCCTAGGGCTTGCCTGATACCGTGTGAAAGGATTGGGCCAGAACGATGCCCAGCTGGAGCGGGTTCTCGTTTATTATATAAGGTGTGAACATTTACATAATAGACCCAATAGATAAAGGAAATAAAAAAGAGGTACATAAATAGAAACTATTTTCTAACACAGTGCAATTATGATATACTATAAGTATATACTAGGTATGAGTACTAAATGGTGAAATCACCCCAATCCCCCTTTTCTCCTCTTCAAATAGCAACATTAACGCCAAGGATTGCAATTATCAAAATTTCCATCAAATTTATGAGTTTTGCACCAAAAGCCTCGAAATCCATCAGAATTGGCAAAATTCGTCAAAATCAACAAAATAGTAATAATACAGAAAAGCAATCCACTGAACTACTACTGAGAACATTACAAGAGGAAGTTATGCAACACAGTGTTGGGGACACCGTTGTACTCAATAGACAGATAAGTCCCCGTAGATGGAAACTAATCCAAGCAATCAAAATCATAAGAACTTGGGTTCATGTAACTTAGTAATCCATACCCTCAATGAACTCACGCAAAAGAGCAGAAGTAACATCTGGTCATGTACAATTAGAAAGTAGTCAGAGGACTCTTGTACAATAAATACACCTACAACAAGGTACCTGCCATAACTATAGTAATCACTGTGACAGCTACTATGATACACCAAGAAACAATAGAGGAACAATAAAGTTTGTTGGACAAAGCCCACCACGCATATTTGTAAGAAACAGAAGCAAAAGGCTAATAAGCTGAGAAGAGCATGGTCACAAGACAGACTAAAAGCGACGGCCATCACATGATAACAGCAGTGATGAAAGAACAAACTTTGGTTACCAATTATTACATTGTGGTCGCCAGAGCCATGAGACAAATAACTACGGGATGGTAAGCCGCCTTGGTATGAGCGACGACCATCACATGATAACATGGGATAAAATTTCTTCAACAAAATTACAAATTCTCTCCTCACAGTCACATCGTGTAGGGGTTTAATGATAGCATTGGTGATGAACCACATCTGACCTCTGCAGCCACATGCACTACCCAGGACTTCATTAGTACAGTTTTACTTTCGGAATTCCTATATTTATCTGTCCACAACTTCTGGATTTATAAAAGAACTGCTTTTAGTATAGAATAATAAAATTTATTCTTTTATAGTGAAGTATTATATTCATAGCTTTAATGACTAATTCATTATATAGTGCCCATTCTAAGAAAAAAATCATCTTAAGATTGCAGTAAGTTTCTTTTGTACCAAGGCCCTCACATCACCATTTACTAACAGATCAATCAAATATGCAGTCCCTAAGTTGTTAATGGTGCAGCTCTGATCATGCCCAGAATCATAGCCATAGTCTAGCATGGATGGGTATGGGTCTATACTTGCATAAAACACCTAGTGTCGATATGCAGGTATAAGATTCTGTAAAGAGCATCATATTTATAGAGTAAAAGAAGTACAATCATGACTATATTTTTACACCCAAAATTGATCAAAGCTACATAGTTTAGGAGCCAAGTGCAGCCCAAAATTACTTTTTGGAATCAATTTATTGGGTGATCAAACAACACAAAGTTACTGTTTGAAGGTTTTTGGGTGACTAAGTGCCTATTTTTTACCAAACACCATATTAGAAAATCATCTCCAATTGTATATGTGTCATGTTGAACAACACAAGAAAGAAAAGCATAAACCATACATATATATGATTCATATTTAAACACATTCATGCAAACACACGTACATATAATACGGTTTGTAGATATTATATAGCAAGTAGGTTGTTATAGCGGGTATGGGTATGACAAGAACTGTTAGTGAACCTGCTACAACACGACCTCTATAATTTTGCTGATAAATGAGTATATGGCTCTTAAAACTTATACTTGCAATAGGTTTCACGGGGTCCAGATATACAGGTATATGGATTTACCCATACCCATTTACCACCATCCTCGCTGGGCAGAACTAATCTTCAACAATCATTTAGACTTCAACACCAATGCACAAATAAGTGAGGTGGAAAAGAGAACAAGCAGCAGATTTTGTGCCTTACATTAGTTAAGATTATTAGTTTTTTTCGGTCGAGAAAAAATAGTTCTGCAAGGATTAGATTATAGACAAAAGGGAAAAAATATACCTGCTGGATCCAAGCAAGTGCTAGATCATGCAAGCTTCTCTCAAACATAAATTGTGCAACTGCGTGAAGCACTTCATTTGCCATCTCACAAGAAAGCTGATCCAATGCCGGCCCCGATTGATCCATCAGCTTAACAAGAAGAGGATCATCTCCCGTAGATAGAATCTCAGCATATGCAGAGTCCACATCACCCCCATGAAGGGAATCCATTGCATGAGTCCAGGAGGCCCAAAGAGGTCCCCTATCCTGCAAGGTATTATCTTCTGACAAGGCTTCCCCATCAAGTTCTGCGATTGGCTTTCTAGGTGCAACTCTATTGGTTCCATTATCCTCTCCAGCAACTCTAATGGCTTCTAACGTTGCTTCATCCTTAGAAGCTTGCCAAACACTTCTTGCAGAAGGTCCTTCTCCAAGCCTGAAAGGTCCCTGTCCCTTATCCCAACCCCTTCTGTTGCCAACTTGATCACTGTCATGCTCTGCTGCTCTTGACAATCTACCATCACCAGATGCACTGCCAAGGCCTCTTCTAGAAGATGCAGATGCATTCCTGGAAGAAGCATAAGGATAAGAATCTCGTGGTTCAACATCTCTCCATGAAGGATCTCTTCCTCTCAAGCCTATACCGTCTGCTGCAAGAAACCTTTCAGTATATGGTATCCGCCCCTCAGATCCACGGACGAACTTTCCATTGTAATCAGAAAAGCCATTATATTTTCCAGAGGACCTTCCAGGAGAGCCTTCATATCCCATCATCATATTACTGCCCCTTCGACCAGATAATGTCAGCTCCCTCGCCATCTCCTCCACAATTCTTTCCAATCCGCGTACTCTGTTTTCCAATGTTATCATGCTATCATGGGATCCACCCATAAAATCCTGCGACAGAAACCAAAAAAAAAACACATCTGAGCTATGCAAATAGCAAAAGAGGAAGAATTTATCAATCAAACTAGATGCACTTGATAAAGAAAACACCATCTACAAGCTATTCACATTTTCTTTGGAATTTAAGAACAGCCTAATTATAGCTAGGACACCTGTGTGACTCTTCTGCGACCACAGTAACAAAACTCCATAGCTTTCTGAAAAAACTTTGAAGAGCCGCATTTAGGATCGAAGATCTTCTGATTCCCCATTATATGAATGATCCTTGTATTAATCATGTTTTTATGTTTTAGATGTGTACTACTTGCGTATTAATCATATATTTTCTGATTCCAGTAACAAATGTACAGTGTGAGGTTGGCATAATTTACCATCTCATTTCATCTTGGATGGATATTTATATATTTAAATGTTACAACGGAATATGCTTATTAAGTGACCTTGGAACGTAATACAGTCATATGTATATGTCAATTCACGGTTCCCAAATTATCCCCAATTGTCCATAACTCCATATATTTGACCCTGTGTTACCATATTTAATCCAACTTTTCCACATGATTCCTAAATTGAGGATTTTTATACTTCCCAAGCATTGCATTTGTCACTATTTTTGTAGTTATTCTTTGTATATGAACCTTGATGTAACTTGCACTTGCCTATATATAGTCAAACCTATCAATAGGTTGTACTACTTTTTTGTCATTCATCAAAGGGGACCAAAATATGTTAGTGTTAGAAAGTGTTAGAATAATAAGTATTATTCTTTACTCCTTAATTCTTATTCATATTCTTGTTTTCTATATATATGGGATTAGTCCCCTACTGTGTCATAGGGTTGTTGGCCGCCACCCAAGTCTATATAAATAGGTGTGCCCTATTCGTACAAGTTGCTCTGCCTCCGTAATCTCTTAGCTAACATGGTATCAGAGCAGAGCGCTCTATAACCCTAATCCTAGAATAAGTCAAGCAATAATCCGCTCCTGACCATTGCATCTGTCTCCACCACCGGCATTAGTCGTTCTCCACAATAATTGTTTGTGATAGTCGCCATCTCGGTGGTGGAAGTCATCTCCACCAACTCCAGTAATCTTCTTTGTCACCTTTACATTGAAAGTCATCTCCACCGCCTTGACAACCATCTCTTTCACGGAGACAGTCATCTTTGTCATCTTCATCGAGTACTGGCGGTGATCTTCATCAGTACAAGGAAACCTTTTCCATCTCCGTATGGCAGCTTGTTCTCGTCTCTATCTTTTGAGATTGTCATCTTCAATGTTGCCCATATCTCTAAATTTGCTCTCTGAGATAGAGTAGAAGTTCCCAACGCCTGTCTCATGGTGTTGATTAGATGTCCCAATCATATTACTATCGGGGGCACGTTATACGGCATGCACCGTGTTTCACACACCGTCAACTGTCATTCGGGGCAATTTTTCTCATCGAGCTTGAAAAGTACACATCGTGTGCTTTCATTTGGAACGAAGATTTGCGTCCTCGACAACATATGCATCGTGTGACCAGCACACGCCTTCTACCCCAAGTACATGCCATGTCTCCAAGAGTTAACAGTACTCCGCACGTTTTGTACCCCAAGTACATGTCAGGTACCCACATATTTGTTTAACATCAGTAATTTTCCAAACGCCATGTACTCTTTTGTTGTCACCAATATCTAGGATTGATCAAATTCACTCTCCAACATGACCAAGAAGAAAGAAATGTAATTCCTGCTCTGCAACCATCCCTCATTGTCAGGCATCGGGTCATCACGAACCGGAAAGTCAACAGGAACATCACTCAATGGAGTCGCACCATCAAGATTTGCTTTGAAGGACAAGGAAAGTTTAAACATCTTATAGAGGATCCTCCTAGAATAATGAGAACAAAGTGATGAAAATACTTCCGTCATTCATGGAATTCTACGAAGGCTCATGTGGCTGATCTCACTAGCCACTTTGAAAGGTGCTAAGAAGTCTGGATCATCTTCACTTGATGTACTCGTCAAACATTTCACGCATGTATGACGTGACGTGGAAATGTATAATCAATCACCAACATGATGACAAATTGATGGCTCAATACTTTGGCGAAGATACTTGCATCACCATGACTTTCATGCATGCTACCTCTAACCGTTGATCTTAAGAAGCTCCAGGAATAGGGATCAAATGTTTGTCATCAAGTTCATCGATGGACTTCGACATGAGTATGAAGGGGTGTCTAGTCAAATCTTTTTGAGATTGGCCTCCACCTCTCTTGTTGAAGTGTACAAATGTGTCCTACGAGCATGTTTTGAGCAAACCACGCATACTACTACTAATAAATCAGTCATGGTCTCTAACATGAATAATCACACCTCACATGGAAGGGGACATGGAGGACGAGGAGGTCTGAGAGGTAGATCCACTAGAGATCAAGGCCGTGTAGAATGCCCTAATTGTAGGAAGAGAGGATATTGGAAGGAAACTTGCTATGAGATCAATGGGTATCTACCTAGATCTTCAACTACCAATGTTGCATCTACTGAGTGGGTCAAAATAAGGCCACACCGGCTGCATAAGCGGCTCGCATATACTTAGCCGCTTATAGGCCGATTAGTTGGTGCTTTTTAGATAGATACTTGTTATCTCGTCCCAAACTAGATTATAGTTTTATTGATAACATTCTCTTGATGTACTATTTTGTTGATGTTTTCTACGAGTTGCATGCTCATTTAATGTTTGATGTTTTGGACTTCTAGGACTTGTAGGCATCATTTTGGACGATTTGGTTAGTCTTCATTGTTATGTACTTGTGTTAAACCACTACTTGCATGCTTCATTGAAGTTTATGCTTAAATAATTGTAGAATGCATTTTAAATGATGCTTTACTTTTCATTGAAACTTCATATTTAAATCTATCTCAAATTTTAGGGTCCGAATATGTAATGGTACAAATTAAATATGCAATTGTGTGATTAATTCATATACAATAAATAAATTATTAACAAAATTCAAAACCGCATATACTCCTGCATACCGCATATACTCTACAAGGTGACCTCTCTGCACGCATAACGCATACCGCTTTTTAAAACATTGCATCTACTGATAAAACTCTAAAAGACATTGACGCTATAGTAAGGGATGAAGAATATAAAGTTCTACTGGTTCAAAGCATCTCAACAAGCCTCTTCATATGTTGCTGCAGTTGCCCCCTCCACTCAACGATCAGGTGATTCTACTACATGCATCTCTCAATCATCATATACAAGTTTGTCTTCTTGGGTTCTTGACTCTAGTGCAACAAATCACATTACAGGTATACCCAATCTTACATCCGAGTTGTCCATCAATAAATCACCCCTACCTCAAGTTACCATAGTCGATGGATCTATAATGGGCATTCATGGCACTTGGTTCATTATACCTCTACCCAAATTAACCTTGCCATCAGCTTTATTTGTTCCTAAATTTCCTTAAAATCTAATTTCTATAAGCAAGTCAACTCATTCTATCCATGCCTTAGTTACCATTTAACCATAAATGTTGTTATATAGGATCTCCACTGGGGTGATGAACTTGCAGGTATCTACTGTTTTGGTCAAGCATCTAAGGTGTGTAGTAGCTACTCTTCACATCCAAACAGTCGGCTTGGACACATAGCTTTGGATAAACTCAAGATTCTCAACCTTGGTCGCTGAGTCTTAACAAGCTAGAACATGAGTCATGTTAGTAAGGCATGCATCATTTCCACTTTCGGATCTAGGTATCAGATGAATGTCGAGTTTTGATATCATTCATTCAAATGTCTAAGGACCATGTCGGGTTCCATCAAAGTTAGGTTATCAGTTTGATAAGTCCATTCGGGTTATGTTTTCACACTATTATTTAGGCATGTATCATGTTTTATCCAAATTATGTGTATCAAATTTAATTCACAATTATATCATTTTGGACTGAATTGTCACTATTTCATGTAGAGGTCAAGCTAAATAAACTATCTAATCATCAAGGACCAACTACACACAAAGATAAGCCGTCTGTTTCATTGATAACTTTTCTCGAAGTAACATCGTTGTAATAGATAAAGATCATTCCAAAAATTTATCTATAACACAATTTTTTATAATAGAAATTAAACTCAATTTTCTCCAAGTATTTGAATTTTCATACATATAATGCCAAGGAGTGCTTTCGTCATGCTCTCATCCTATTGATATCCACCAAAGGTGTTCCACCAACCCTCATGACCATATACACCCCAGCAAAACGTAGTAGCCGAAAGGAAGAACTGTTACATTGTGGAAATTGACAGGACCCTTGTTCTCCATATGAAAGTTCCAAAGGTTTTTGGGTTGTTGTCCTAACTTCCACTTATCTCATCAATCGCACGACATTTTCCATTTTAAACAAACAAATCCCTTTTCAAGTACTCGGTCAAAACATCCGGATATATATTGATCCTCATAAAGTGTTTGGATTAGTCAGTTTTTTCCATAATGTTCGGCCTAGTTGTGATAAACTCAATCCAAGGACCACCAAATGTGTTTTCCTTGATTACTCTGGAATCCAAAAAGGGCATAGAATTATAGATGCTATAATCTTGTGAAAAAAAATATTATGAAGAAACTTCATTCTTTGAAGAAACTCAACTGCTCTTAAACTTAAGAGTCTCTCTCAAATCCTATGGTCATCGAAGTCTCTACGTTTGGTCAAGAGGTGCTCTCTACTTACAGGGTTTGAAATGTGCATCATGTGTCCTCTATACCTATCACGTCCGAAAAATCCTTTATCATGTAGGTCTACACACACAGCAAGGCAAGTACTATGGAACATGTAGCAGGTGATGCAGGTATCAACCCTCCTTCGATTAAAACTCAGTCTGGAGGTCCCATCAGCACGGCAGTTTTGTTGATCTGCCTATTGCGCTCAAAAAAGAAAAATAATCATGTAGTTTGCATCCTATTTCCAAATTTGTCTCATGTGATTGTTTATCATATAAAGCCTTTCTCTCTTTTTTATCCCACATTGCCATACCTAGTTCTATATTTGTTGCTATGAGTCATCCAAGATATCGATGGGCTACGGAAGATGAGATGATAGCTATTCGTCAAAATCATACATGGAGTCGTGCTCCTACTCCTAACAGCAAAGCTAAATTGAATCTTGACGGGTTTTCTATGAAAGTAGGGTCTACCAGATCGGTCCATTGCTTGAAGACCCACTTGATAGCTAAGGGCTACACTCAAGTATATGAAAAATATTATTTGGAGACATTTTCCCCAGTGGCCAAGATGTCATCTGTTTAGATATTTCTTTCAATGGTTGCTCATTTCTCAAGGCCTCCATATCAATTGGATATAAAATATGCATTCTTCCACGGTGACTTATCAAAAGAACTTTACATGGAGTAACCTTTGAGGTTCATTACTCAAGGGGAGTCCCATCTTACTTGCATGCTTCACAAAACCCTCGATGGTCTGAAACAGTTTCTGAGAGCTTGGTTTGGCAAGTTATGTCATGCACTTCTGGAGTTTGGTATTTTGTGGTCTACATTTGATCATTCTATCTTCTATCAAAGAGGGCCCTCATGAGTTCCTATTGTCTATGTTGATGTTATTGCCATTATGGGAGATAATCAGCAGGGAATTATTCAACTCAAGCAATTTCTTTAAAGCAAAATCCAGACTAAGGATTTCAGATACATGTAATGTTTTCTTAGTATTGAGCTGGCTAAATCACTATATGAAATCTTGTGTCGAAATAAGCGTAAATGTCAAAATTTCCTACGAAATTTCTGTAAATTTATGTTTCTGAGCCAAATAGAAAACGACATCGAAATCAAAACTTTAAACCATGCTCATAGTTGTCTAGGAGGCTAGGCGGTCCTTCCCACCCAAGGGAAGCCTAGGGGGCCTAGGCGCTAGGTGGGGCCCTAGGCGTTTCTAGGTGTTCTTCACAGTTGTTAATATTTTACATATATAAATGATTTTGCGTATGCATTCAGCTATATTCAAATATATACATCACTATGTGCATTTGTATTGATTATCCTAAGCTTAATAAATCATAACTTCACCTACATCACACTTGTCATGACCTAAGCTAGATCTATTCGGCCTTAATTTTATCTAACATGATCTAAATTGGACCTAATTTATCTTATTCTGCCCTAATTTGCACTAAGTCAGACCTATTTTGGCATAACACTGCCTAACCAGGCGTAGCTTCCCCTAGTTTTACCTACATTGACCTAAACGAGCCCTAATTTAGCAAAAAAAAAACTAATTCCCCCAAATAAGGTATGTTTTCCCGAAATCAGACCTATTTCCCCCAAAGCATACCAAATCTGCCCAAATTAGATCTGATTTGGCTTAAAATCAGTCCCATTTCTTCCCTAAAGTAACTAACTTGATCTAGTTTGACCAAATCAGACCTATTCATGCTAATTTGGTATTTGTGTCTTAATTTGGGCCTAAAAGGCCTTAGGCATCCACTTCAGTTATCTAAAAGCCTAGCCTCCCAATTTAAGGCGGCCCACCTAGAGCCTAGGGGGCCTTGGCGCGCCTAGTCAAAGCCTAGGCGGGAGCCTAGATAACTATGCAGTGACTCTCGTCTAGATATATGCGTTGCTACCACCATGGTGAGTAAATTCATGGACAAACCATGTAATGAACACATGGAGGTTGTCATCCGGATTCTTTGATATCTCAAAGCAAGTCAGGGCAATGGAAAACTATATTCTGATCATGGACATCTCAAAATTCATGGTTTCTTTGTTGCTGATTGGGCAAATTGTATCATTGATTAGTGGTCTGTCTTGGGATATTGTGTATTTGGAGAGGCAATCTTGTGTCGGAGAAGCAAGAAGCAAAAAATGGTGGTTCAATCAAGCGTAGAGTCAGGATATCAAGCCATGGCTCATGCCATCAGTGATCTCATATGTGTCAAGAATACCTTGGAGGAACTTGGATATGATTAGTCAGAAGCAATGGAGCTACATTGCGGTTGGTTGTTCACATTGCCTCTAATTCACGAACGAACAAACACATTGAAGTTGATTGTCATTTTTGTGAAAAGATCCAAGATTAACAAGTCAAACTTGCTCGTGACGATCAGAAGACCAAATTGCGTATTTCTTTCCTAACTCCCTTAATGAATGTCAGGTCAAGTTTCTATATAACAAGCTTGGTGCTTATGATATATATGCACCAACTTGATGGGGGTGTTAGAATAATAAGTATTATTCTTTATTCCTTATTTCTTATTCGTATTCCTATTCTCAGTATATACGGGATTAGTTCCATACCGTGTAATTCGGTTGTTGTCGCTACCCAAGTCTATATAAACAGGTGTACCATGGTCACAATATAAAACAAGTTGATATGCCTCCATAATCTCTATCTCTTCGCCCCTTTCCCTCTGTCTTTAGTCACTTTCCCTCTATCTTTTTGTCAAGTTCAACAAGCACTTGCATGATTATGTTTACCTAGTTCTGCCTGACAACCGCCATACTTTTACAAGGGCTCTTCATTAAGGCCCATCTCTTTTGCCAACTGCAAGTTGGAAGCCTCTGCCCCTGATCAATACATGATACCTCATTTTATATTACTTAAGAAGAGGAGTTCTATTTTTCAATATGATTATTTCAAAGATAGCAAAGGAATGGTTTTTTGCACAATTACCCATTCTCAATCCATACAACTAGTAAAATGAAGAAACTGGGTGTTCACTTGCATTTCATCTTGGTATATCTACCCCGATAGGTAGGTGAACATGGACATCCATTCTGGCCTAACTTATGTAGTGTGTGATAGTTGCACATCAATTGGCCTTGTAGTCAAAAATCATCACCTCAGGGTACCTATCATGTAGATCTCTTTATTCAGTCAGGTGCTAGCACATGTTTTACATTTAGACATGTCTTTCTTTTACAACCATTATTTCCCATACCCCAGTCCATACATGTGAATATTCAGGATATCCATGCCACTCCCATCTAGAGCCTAATTGGGTGATGAAAAAGGTAGAAAAAGCATATTAGTCCATGGTGATCTACTTGAAATTGGAATGTTGCCTTTCCTAGATCATTTCATGGTGCACTAGCTTTACGGATTCTTACTATCAAGCATCCTATGTAATAGTGAACCCGTACAATGTGGGGGAGTGGGGGATATAATCAAGAACTAGAGAAGAATATCGAGGTCAATACTACAAAAAAAATGTTGAAAAGCGAGTGAAGTCTAACTTTAATTCAACAGAAAAATTATGTTCATATATTTTATCCAGAGATGTCGATAAGCATGGAAAATTCCTATTTCCATACAAGGTTGGCTTGACAAAAAGAAAAAAATTTGCACATGTTCAACATAACATAGTTTCACCCCTTTGTTGTTTTACAACCATATCGAGAAAGTCATCTACGAACATCAAGATAGCATTGTTCTCATGCACTTTTAGGACCTTAAATAGTCAAACTATGGCCTATTGTAACTTTTTGTTTGGCATTCTCCCACATTCACCCCTAGCATATCAAAATGTGCAAAGACAGGGCATTGATGGTATAATGCATGAGCCCGTGCCCAAAGCAATTAAAGGTTGCCTTGACCGATAATTGGCCCTAGAGACCAATATTAGCCTCTTAAGGATGTTTTCTCCTTACTCACAAGCAACCTTATAATAAATTTAGCAGATCAACCATCTCAGTGCTACTTTGAATCATGCTTTCTTGATTGTGTAGTTCATGGCTAAGGAATCCCTGAAAATAAGGTGAACCTTGTCAATATGGTTGTTTCTATCATTTCCTATACCTCAAATCACTAAATATTACATTTTCTCGTGCTTACCCTCTTGACTTTGTCGTTAAGACTCAACTCAAAGCATTTAGCCTATCCTAGCTACAATGCAAGTTATGAATGGCTCATGTATACCAAAGTGTGTCATTCATGGTTACTAACACAAAGGCGCTTCCATCTTATCTCTAACAACACAAATAACTCTACCATCTGACCTCTACCAACATAGATAACCCCTTCCATATACTCACAACTAAACTACACAGCTTGTGAAAAGGTTGACACGTGTTGAAGTGGGATCAACTACTAGAGGTTAACTTACTCTATTACCATGTTGGATTTGGAACAATTATGGGCCCATAACCCAACACAAACTTCGTATATGTGCTTTTTTCCACCCATTAGCATTTTGAAAAGAAGACCTTCCTAAATGTCACCCATCTTAGACTCCAAGCCACACACACTTAGTTACAAAGTCTTAAGTAACATGCACCATCAGAAGATGGTGACCTTGTTATGAGTAATGTCAATTGTTCCCTACAAGATCAATTTATTTGAGAACTTAAATCGTGGAATATTCCCGTTTAGCCTCTTGACTTCCACAACAAAACTCGATTATACATGTCCATTATTTCTTCCTCACTTTAGTGAAAGCGTAAAATAGCCCATGGACACCCGAGTTCTCATGCACAAATATAGGCACAAAGGTGACCTATCTCATTTCCCACAGATAGCCTTTCATCTTACCTAGACAAAGGTGGCCTATCTCGTTTCCCACATATAGCACATGCATCTTATCTAGACCTAAATCACATGACTCAGAATTGAGCATCACATGTTCATCTGGGCCTCCCTACTAAAAGGGGTTTGGCTCATATAACATGCTTCAACACCTAAGCTCATATCCCAAGCTCATATAAAATGCTTTAACACCTCATCGATCAACAGTAACTTCCTTTGTATGCTTTGTTCTCGCATAACAGCTGAGAAAGACTTTCGAGTTTTCACCCATCCTATTACTAATCCAAGTCATGTCAACTTAATTGTGATGTTCCTAGTGACAATTCCCTAAAGAGTTGCACCTTGTGAATATAGATAGTCTTCTATGCATGTAATGTCCTCACCTTTACTCCTAAAAGACTTTCGGGGAGGTCAGCCATCCTAATATGAGTACGACTACAAGCTAAGCTCGCTTTAAACTGTGGAACATGGATGGTCCTATAATGCATAAGCATGAAAATAATTAACATGTTGGGAATGTTGGGATCTTGTTACTCCTCCAACTAACTACTCTCATGTTGGTTTGAGATGGGTTTTTACTACCAAATATTATACGGATGGCATTGTTGAAAGACTCAAAGCCCGTCTTCTGGCAAAGGTTATACTCAGTCTTATAGCATTGATCATTTTGAGCCATTCTCTCCTATGGCCCAACTAAACTCTGTCTATATTCTTAATTCTGTTGTTATCAATCATGGCAGACCTCTTTTTCAACTCAATGTCAAGAATGTTTTCCTTTATGGTGGGTGATCTTAATGAAGAGATATGGAGCAACCTCCTAGATTTACTACTTAGAGCATGGTTTGATAAACAGACAGATATTTGTAACCTTTAAGTTCTCCAGATCACATGCTAATCATTATGTCTTCACAAAGAAATCAACTGTAGAAACTATTATTCTAATTGTATATATCGATGGTATTGTTCTTTTTGGGGGTGACTTGATTGTAATACAAGCAACAAACAAATATCTATATGGGCACTTTGTCACTAAAGATCTGAGTAAATTAATTGCTTTCTTAGCATTGAAGTAGCTTACCAGGGATCTTCTATTTTTTTATCAAAGAGGAAGTATGTTCTAGATCTGCTTAAAGAAATTGCTATGATGGGCACACCACATGTTGATACTTCTCTGGACCCTAATGCTAAACTCAATGATGAAGGGTTGATGTTTCCTGCGCACTCGAGAGACAAGCAGCTAGTTGGAAAATTGATATATCTTATTGTTACTCATCCAGATATCACGGGTGCATTTCGGTTTGTTAGTCGATACTTAAACAAAACTAAACAATGCCATGGAGAAGATGTTTGTCACGTCATCAAATACTTGAAAGCTAATCCTGGCAAAGGTTTATTGTATTCCGAAGAGGGTTACATTGATATTATTGGGTAGTTTGATGTTGATTATTTACAAAGTCCTAACTAATTGTAAATCCGTTTCTGGCTATTATTCTTATATAGGTGGCATTCGTGTATCTTGGTGCATTAAAAAGCAGAATGTGGTTTCCCAATCTAGTGTTGAGGAAGAATACAGGGGTGTGGCTTATACAGCTTGAGAGGTTCTTTGGGTCAGATCTCTTGATAAAGAATTTGGACTACATGTTGCTACCTACCCCCCTGCAGATGTTTTATGGCAATAAAGTTACAACCTTCCAGTGTTTTAAAAAGCGTCCTAGGCGGCCGCTTAATCGCCACAAGGTGGTGGCCGATTAAAATGTGCCATAAGCACTGCTTGAGTGAATTTGAGAAAAGCGGCCGCTTTTTGCCTGCTTAATCCGCTTTTTCCCGCTTTTTGCCCACTTTTTAAAAAAAACTGCTGTAAGCATATATCATTAAGTACATTATATGCCCCGATTAGTATTGATTATAATATATTAAACTAGCATACATTAAATGTACTATGATATACCTAGTTCAAATTAAGAATGCAGACTTTGTATGTAAGTTGTATGATATGGTACTTTTGTGACGTATCCAAGTATATTATAGGTAACTATTATCTAATTTAGAATGCATACTTTGATTAAATGTACTGCTGTAATGTATGACTATTTGATGATATAATATGTTTGTAAGCTAGCTATGATAGGTTTATTGTTTACTGTTTAGCTATGTAAACATGTGATACAAAATTGTTGTTGCATCTTGTATATACACTTATTATTTTACGTGTAGGGTGCTTTATCCATGACAAGTATATTATTTACTATATTATATAGATACAATCATTGTTGTATAGTTCTGTTATAAACTATTTGGGTGTTTTATATTGTCTTGTACAATTTTTAGATATGTATAAAAATTTCAAAAAATATAGTATTTATATACATATGTATGTAATATTGCCTAAAAGTTTATAGAATTGGAAATCTGCTTTTCTAAAAAGCGCCCGCTTAATCTCCCGCCTGGCGATTAATCGGCTACAAGGTCTCATCCGCACGCTTCCCGCTTCGCGCTTTTTAAAACCTTGCAACCTTCATTGCCAACAATCTAGTTTTCCTTGACTGCAACAAGCATATCGAAGTAGATTGTTACTTCAGCAGGGAAGTTATGATGATGAAAGATATATGTACTCATTACATATGCTTGGAAGATCAGATAGTTGACCTATTTACCATCACACTTCACGAAAGAGATTTGCATACCTAACTGACAAACTGGCATGAGAGATATCTATACTCCAGCTTAAGGGGGAGTGCTCAGAAATATCTTTTTTTATTACTATTATGTTTTATGTTTTACGTTTACTCCCAATTTGTTGGGTTGATATATATGCTCCAGCTTGAGGAGTGCTCAGAACCATCTTTTTTTATTACTATTATGTTTTGTGTTTTACATTTACTCCCATATTGTTGGTCTCTTTCTTGATGTCTCTCCGTCCTACATAAGGATAGACATATTGAACTTGTTAATCATCCCAATCTTATATATTTCTCGTTAGTTGTCTTGAGAAACCTCAAAGAAAGTCAGTGCCCTCAATGATAGATGATGAAAGAGTAATAGGCAGATGAATGTATAATTTAAGTGATTGCCTAAGGGTTTTATGGGCAAACTGGAGACACTTTTCTACAAGTTGGTGCCGGGTGGCATACACAAAAATGCATGTGTAAATCACTTACACTTTTTAGTGGAATTGATATAAATATGTATTCAGTCCATATTACGGACCAAGACCACCAAGGCACCAAGAGTGTCTAGTTAGGCCCGCTTTAACAATATCAATAACTTTTGTTTCTTATTAGGGATTTGATTTGTGAGTTTTCCATATTCTGGAATTCATTGTAAATGTTTTGGGAGTTTATCGAAGTATTTAATTAGTTTGGCTTTCTATCGTTGGCTATAAATACTCACTCATAGGTTTATTTCATGATAGAGTTGAAACTATTTTAGTTAGTGAAGAATGTATTTGGAGTTATTTGGAAACTTTTCCTTTTTGAAGGTAAACTTCCTCTTAAACGTGGCTCCTCGTCAATTCGTATCAAAGTTTGAGATCTCCACCTTTCGTCTAGATCTCAGGACCCCAGTGAATTAAAAAACGGCCAGGCGGGCCGCTTAAGTGCCCATGACCCTCATCCGCCTAATTTAGCCCCTAAGCGCCCGCTTAATCGTTTTGAACATAATCGCCCGCTTTTTTCCCGCTTTTGTTTAAAAATCCTAATGTAAGCATCTAACATTAATTAATTACATAGTCCAAGTAGTGTTGACTATAATATATGAAACTTGTATACATTAAATGTTCTATGATATAGCTAGTCCTAATTTAGAATGCATACTTTGTGTGTAAGCTGTAATAATTGAGTACTGCTGTAATGCATCTAAGTAAATATCTTATTGCTCTATTATACTAGTAATGCATGATTAGTTTTACTGATTTCCTTGCTGCTTTCAGTGATTAATGATTGGTACTACTAGTTAGTATTACTTTAGTGATTACTTTAATTCAACAATTCATAGTTTGTTATTTACAATTACTGATCTGCTTGCTAATTTTAGTGATCAGAGATACTGATTAATAATAAGTATTGATGAATACTTAGTTAATTACTGATTTGCTGATTAGATATGTATCAGAAAGCGGGAAACAGGAGGCGTGCGGACAGCACACTGTAACCAATTAAGCGGTAGGTGGGCGATTAAGAAGGCGATTTTTGAAAAAGCGGGTGTCTAAATTTTATATATTTTTATACAAAATTACATGTATGTGTATATAAAAAATATATTTATATGGAATCAAAGCATGAGATCTACACCTTTATTCTAGACCCCAAAAACCTACCATCAAGTCAACCAGTCTGAACCCTAGATTAGACCCATCCCTATTCAAAGTAAACGAGAGAGCAAAAGTATCAAACGTCACATTGTTTCCTCCTATTTTCTTTGTTATTCTCCCTCGTATATTGTCATTATCCATAGTCACTAACCCCATTTGCATGTTCCCTGCTATTGCTACTTGCACAAAATGTGGTCCCTGCAAGCTATAGATCTTCCTCCTCCTATTTCAACAAAAGCATACAACATCGGATTCACCGTTGTCGCAATCTCCGCAAACTGCAGACCCCTCCCCACCTCCCATGACCTATGATTGTTGATGGCCCCTCCTAAGGAGACATGATAGCAACAACCCCCTCAGGAAACTATCATAGTTGTACCTATTGGACATGCCTGTCTCTCACAAGGGTCGCACTTTTGTACTAGTCTACAAGAGCTCAACCACACAAACGTAGAGTATTCATCAATCGCAGCAGCAGCCTTCATGGTGGCTTCTCGGCCATATGGCTTCGGGTTGTTGCTCAATGTCCAGTCAGAATTATCTTTTTTCCCTAACAGTCGTCCATTGACAATAACCCTCTCCCATGCTAGTTGTCACCATCGTGGTGTCTACACAGCTATCCATCCGAGACTCCTCATGTCCCTTGACTGCTCTGCTCCTCTTCAGCATTGTTGGCCTACCTATCAGCAGCAATTGACCATCTGGCATGTAACCATGATTGTACACCTAATTAGGCGTATGGCAGCCTGGGTAGTCCAGGCGGTTACTGAGCCTGATGGGCCTAGTAAATGGGCTCTTTTTCCGTTTTCTTTCTTTGTTTCTCATCTTCTCCAACCTCCTTGCTTTTTTCTTTTTGTTATTTCTTTCTATTCTTAGAATCTTGTTTTTCCTCTTTTTTTTCAAGGTTCACCAAGCAGAACTTTGTTCATGTATGTTGTTCCACTTTCAAATTTATTTATTTTTTGTATTTATTTTTTTTTGCTCAGCTCAAACACGCAGAAACATGCTGCCATGTTGATGGTTTTAAGTTTTAACTTAATGCTGCTCCACCATCGCAGTATTCCATTTTTCCCCTAATTACTCTACCAGGTAGCAACACTGTTCCTCCACTATCACATGATTTCTTTGTCTTTCCTAAATGATATACCAAGTTGCAACACTGCTGCTTCATCACATTATTTCGTTTTTTTTTTGTATTTGCTCTACCAAGCAGCATATTCCTTGCTTGTATATTCACTTTCCTTATTCTTACGTTCCTATAGCATATTTATACTTATATAGTCACTATAATGATTTATAAAGTGCACATAAGGTTATATATATATATATATATATATATATATATATATATATGTGTGTGTGTGTGTGTGTGTGTGTGTGTGTGTGTGTGTGTGTAAAAAATGAGTTAAAAAAATGCCTAAGCTTCCCGCCTAGGCTCCCTGGGCGCCCCGGAGGAACGCCTAGACCTAGCATGTACCTCAACTTAGAAAATGGAGAGCTACCAGAAATTTCCCTTGCTACCATAGTAGGCAGCATGCCAGCATGTATAAGAGCAGATATAGGAGTGGGTTCTTCCATGGCATTGGGTAACCATACATGAAGGGGGGATTTTGTGGATTTAGCAAATACACCAAAGAATATAAGGAAAGTGTGTAGAGCGGCAAATAAAGAATTGAGCTCACCATAATGGATCGACTGTTTAGTGTTTCGAATAACTCTCACAATTGGAACCATCCCATAAAAACTTAAGAATCTTAGTAATAATCTAGAGTTCCCTACACATGTACAAAACCTTTTTGACAAGATTTGTTAGACTATAAAACAACATACCACCTATTGCAATAGCCCACTACACTTCGCAATCTATCCTAACATGATCTGTCCTATGTCTCCTCCAAGGTGAATGAGGAGTTAACTACATGTATGATCAATATGTGAGGCTCAACTCACTAGGTTCTTTGACGATTGAATCGTGTAATGAATCGCATTGGTATCTCTCATACCACCCTAGAAGTAACAACAGCAATCCGCACGATCCATGTGTGGTCCCTAATGCCCAAGCCAGTACCATATCCAGATACCTCCATCCGTTGTGTTCTCCTACCTCTTTATTTCATAGACTTTCTATTGCAGCAATAGACGAAAGCCTTGTCACCATGCTACAGCAACTTCCTCCTAGTCGCACTGACATCTATCCACACCCCAACAAAAACTGCACAATCTGAAACATACAAGATCCTCCTTTATTGGTTTGTTCAAATCCAGTTATCGATCACACCCTTGGATGGGGACAACATGCCCAATATTACATTACTGCCGCTATACGAGATGACAAGTGGAAGACAAAGGCAACCAGTCCACCTGCAAAAGCCCCCCATGTTTCTTCTGACTACCCCAACATTTTACATTCCAAATCCTCATGATTCCATCACATGGCACCAATTACATGAATAGGTATTCCGCAACCATTACTCAGCTCACAGTGGCTCATCTTTCAAAGCCCAGGGGAGTTGAGTAGGATATATTGCGTATTCAGGCCATGTTTTGGCCTCTAGACCCCACGAAACCCAAATAGGTTTGCATTACTTTTGCTATTTAGGGATTTGATTTGTAAGTTTTTTAGGCTTTGGACATTTGTTTTAGGAGTTCATTAATTTTTATTAATTAGTTTGGCAATTCTATGCAAATGCCCGAGGTCGTTAGTTTCGAGTATTTAGCTACAGATACCAGCCCTGAGGTATTGTCAGAGGCAGAGTTGAAATATTTTGGTTTATGAGAATTCAATTCGAAGTTCTCTACAAACTTGGCTCCCCATCAAAAGTATTCTAATAATGTAATATAAACTCCCAAGATATCTGAGTTTGAATCGAGTCCATGAGCATGGTTTCATAAATTTAGATATGTGGACATCAATGGCTATGCTAGATATTATTGTTCATATATCATCAACTCACATTTGAAATATGATTTCTTCTCACTGAGAGTCATTAAGATGGCATAGAATCAGTGAGTCTCTTCTACACTCTCTATTGTTACTGAACATCTAGATAGGATGAGCTACTTTCTTGGCATTAAGGTTCAATACCGTGATCCTGGGGTAGGTCTATCTTACTAAAAATGATTGATTTCTTACAGGAGACATGAATGAATGGTTGGAAACCTGTCTTTTTGCATTTTCTATAGAGAATTCCTCTCTATGATGCTCCACCTCATTCTAAATGTTAGGTGGTATACAAATGTAGAAAGCTTAATTTACCACACAGTTACTCATGCTTGTCATTCCCTTTGTAGTTGGGAGAGTTGTTTACACGTGCCCCAATAGGTTCAAGTGTGATGTGCCTACTGAGGTTTACTTGAATTCCCCTCCTAGTCATCGACTTATATTTGATAATAATGGAAATTTAAAACTAACAGTGTTAGTTTGAAATTGAAGGGATATATGGTACTTGTGTGATAGTTGATGAGGATTACAGATCTATCACGTGCTTTGCATACACGTCATGTGTGGATCTCAATACTTTTGTCCTGTGCCTCTATAGATATGGTCACACATTCAAAGAATATATACTAGCTTCAGAATAAGATATGACCTAATTCCTTGATAAAAGAGAATATATTCTAATTTGATAAAAGTTTAACTCTGATTCTTAATCACACTTTGTTGTAGGTTTCAAATTCCTAGTTATGGTAATGCTAGCAAAGAGGAACTATTTGCAGGGCATATAAGACTAGATGGGATATCAAGTGCAGTATCCTAATAAAGTTCAAAATTGTCTTAGACATATGAAAATGTGCTCAAGACTCGTCCATAGAAGAATTACAAAGGACAAATAGATAGGATCGGATGGAAGGTGTGACATTTAAATTTTCGTCTTAGGACCCATTGCAGATGAGAAAATAGTCAAAGTAGAAAAAAACAACAAATATTAAATACAAATGAAAATCAGGTTGTATAACTTGGAAACCCCTCCATTGAATAGACTGCCTCATAAAAAATTAACCTACCAGAAGGACACAAGCAGAGTAAAACACCAAACTAGTTTACATTCAGAAGAAAAGTAAATTCTCAAGAGATTGCCATATTTGCAATAATTGATTGCAAAAAAAGCTCAATTCTAAGATAATCAGGGTTCTAACATTTTTAACAGAAAGCAACATTCTGAAAATATGCTATACAGGAAAGCGTTGTAAAACTTCAAATAATTATGGGAGTTTTATCTTGAAAGTTTCTCAAACAATGTATAAACGTGCTTTTACTGTAAATTTGCACTTCCAGCACATTACTCATTGATGTTATCCAATTAAAATAAAATTCATGAAACAACCTGAAGCATGTCCATGAGATTTGCTTGTTGCCTCTCCAACTGGCATAGTTGCCTTTGAATAGTTAAATAGCTTCCTCTGTTCTCTGAATGTGGATCTAACCTTGACAGGTTAGCACGAACGACAGCAGAGTCGTTCTGAGAGAGGTCTACCATTTCATCAATGTCAGAAACCCTGCACTTCAATTCTTTAGCCTTGTATAATCTTTGCTCTTGCCATTTTTCTCGAGAGAGGTCATTTGATTCATGCACCTTGGCTATACTAAACTTTCTGTCAGAGTTTACATTTGCAGATCCATAGTTACTGTTTGAGACCTGCCCTGGTGTTGCTCCATCACTGATGCGTTGAGGACACGGATCCTTCTCCACTTTATCCTCATCCAACAATTGGGAACCTTGAAGACACTTCCTAGGAACAACTACTTCAACAGGTAAATCATCGGAACTTCTTGTTTCAAGTTTCTGGAAAAATTCTGGATTCAGCTCTTTGTCATTCAATGAAGGTATTTTCTTTCTCAACATAGATGCAGCTCTATCTGCTAAGTTGCCGCCTCGGCATTCTAAGGTAGAACCATTAGTCGGTGAGGAACCAGATGAAGAATTTTTAGCTGATGATTTCGATGTCCTTTCATCCGAATTTGACACTTTTGTATCCAACTTCTCAGGGGGGTCAATAGAAGCTGCACTTTTGCTTTCTGCAGAAATGTCGGCATTATGAGTCGGCGAACTAGAACCAAGTAAGAAGTCTATGAAAAGAACCAAAAGTGCATAATAAAACCTAGATGCTTAAAAATTAAGGCATCTAGTTTTCATACTCTCGGAGGCAGGATCCGCTTCCTTTTCTACAATACATTTCCAATGTGACAGTGCTTCTGTCATGCTATCTCTTACTGGCTTCACCTGTTTCCATTAAGAGACAAACGGTTAAACATAACAAATTAAATACTCCAATTAACCATTCAAGTATCTCAAATCATCTGATCAGGGCATAGTGTAACGTTTGCCCCCACATTCAAGTAACAGAACTCTCGGTAGAAATTCATCTAGTTTCACCATTGTGATATAATAAACTAATAAAAACCTAAGCATATCTCACTGAAAATTAGCCATGCATGACAGTAAGGAATTTATCAATAAATGCCAGGAAAGTCTGAGACAGTTTCATTAAAACATAGCACTCTCAAGAAAAGTCTGTATCTATAGAAAGTCTTATTTTATTATTGAAAAGATTAAAGCATTCAAACCTCGATTTTTTTGCTTCCCTCCCACAGAATGGAATTTCTGAAATCTTCTTCGATTTTGGTGACGTGAGAATTCATCACTAAGAGTTTATTAATATATAATGGAACCAAAAACTCATAAGCCAAAGGATGGAATGCGTCTTATCTTTACCTCTTACTATTCTGTGAAAGCTAAAAGGTAAAACCACCCTCTATCCAATATTTATGCTATCCATTGATTTGTTCTACATTTACAATTGGCACGTTGTACAAAAGATCTGTGTGAGAAGAGGTGAGGAGGAGAGGAGACGAACACCGAGAGATTTGTCGGCTGCAAGGAGCAGCTTCCCTAGAGAGGGCAATAGCCGTCTCTCTTCTTTTTTATATATTAGGGTGAAATACATTGTGGTACAAGAAGAAAAATAGAGAGTAACAATAAATAAAACAAATAACATAATAAAGATAGAACCGGTCGATGGATTGCCGATCGCCGTTGATCAACTCTCGATATCATCGACAGGACTGTCGATGGTATCGACAGACGCTCTTCTGTCGCTGTGATAAACTTGATACCATCGACTTCCTGTCGATAGTATCGACGGGGATGCAGGTTGCTTCACACTCCCCCTCAAGCTGGAGAGTACACATCGTGTATGCCCAGCTTGCCACATAATCTCTGAAAAGTTGTTGGACCCAAAGGCTTTGTCAAGATATCTGCCAATTGATCTTCAGACTTGACGTATGGCGTCACAATAGTGCCATCTTTGATTTGATCACGAATAAAATGGCAACCAACTTCTATATGCTTTGTACGCTCATGAAAGATAGGATTCCTGGCAATGTGTATAGCAGATTGGTTGTCACACTTGAGCTCCATAGAAGACGGAATAGGGATCTTTAACTCAGAAAGAACAGATTTGACCCATTGTAGTTCACAACATGCATGGGCCATAGCACGATATTCAGCCTCAATGCTGGATCTAGCTACCACATGCTGCTTTTTGCTTTTCCAAGTAATCAAATGATAACCTAGGAAGGTACAGTAGCCTGATGTAGACCTTCTATCAATATGATCATCAGCCCAATCTGCATCTGAATACCCTGTGAGAGTCAAAGTAGATGGAGGCACCTTGGGTCTAGAATATGTGATCCCCTTACCAGGAGCACTCTTCAGATATCTCAGAATCCGGCAAACTGTTGTCCAGTGTGACTGTCGTGGTGAGTGCATATGCTGACTCACGACGCTACAGCAAAAGAAATGTTAGGTCGTGTAACAGTCAGATATATTAACTTGCCAACTATTATCCTGTAATATCCTGGATCTGAGTACTCAACGTCATCAACCGTCTCCTTGATGTGATAGTCCATAGGAGTAGATACCGATTTGGATTCAGTCATGCCTGTCTCCTGTAGTAAGTCAAGCACATATTTCCTCTGAGATAGATTAACACATGCATGAGATCTAAGCACCTCAATGCCCAGAAAATATCTCAGTTTACCCAGATCCTTCCTTTGGAAGTGTCTCTGCAAACCTTCCTTCACACGAGATATGCCTGTAGAATCACTGCCAGTAATCACTATGTCATCAACATATACAGCAATAATGATAGAGCCACAAGAAGAGCTAGAGTAGAATAAAGAGTGATCAGTCATGGAGCGAGAAAAACCCATCTGGAGTACAACATCACTGAACTTGTCAAACCAAGCTCGAGGAGACTGTTTCAGCCCATATATGGCTTTCTTCAATTTACACACCTTCTGACACTCCCCCTGAGCAACAAATCCAGGAGGTTGCTCCATATATACCTCTTCCTATAGGTCACCATGTAGAAAGGCATTCTTAACATCGAGCTGAAATAGGGGCCAATCAAAGGTAGTAGCCAGAGAAATAATAATCCGCACAGAATTCAGACGAGCTACTGGAGAAAAGGTTTCAAAGAAATCAACACCATAAGTCTGTGTGTAGCCTTTTGCTACCAATCTGGCCTTCAACTTCTCAACTGATCCATCCGGATTATGTTTGATGGTGAAAACCCATCTACAACCCACTGCTTTCTTCCCTACAGGTAAGTCAACAAGATCCCATGTGCCATTATGCAAAAGAGCTGACATCTCAAGCTGCATTGCCTGTTTCCAGCCACTGTCCTTCATAGCATCATAATGATTCCTTGGTATATCCATAGAATCAATCCCAATAGCAAATGTGTGGGCCTGCTTAGATAAGTGGGACAGACAACACACATTTGTAATAGGATGTCTAATAGTACAAGAACAAGTACCTTTCCGGAAAGCAATAGGAAGATCAAGATCTGATGCTTCTGCAGGAGTCTCGTGAGTAGAAGACGATGAGGAAGGCTCAGGGACTGGTGTCGCTGCCTCTTCTAAATCTTGTCTGCCTCGCCTACTATAAACATGTGTATACTGCTGAATAACAGGCTTGTCAGCTGCATGCTCGTCCTGAATAAAAGTATAATCAAGGATGATGGGTGGCGCTCCCTCACTCTGCACCGATGGTGCCACTCTCTCACTCTAAAAATCTGGTGGCACTCCCTCTCTCAACTGCTCCCCTTTACTCATAGCATCGGAGAAATATGGAGTGGTCTCATGGAAGGTAACATCCCTAGACACAAACATGCGACGAAGACTAGGACAGTAACACTTGTATCCTTTGCTAGTACTAGAATAACCAAGGAACGAGGTCTTAATAGACCTAGGAGAAAGTTTGTCAGCCTTAGGGTCAAAATTATGGACAAAAGAAGTGCAACCAAACACTCTAAGGGGAACAGAGAAGGGTTGATCTGTGGGTCGTAACACAGAGAAAGGGGTTTGTCTTGTCTATTAATTAAGAAGCAATCGATTAAAAGAGCTTCAGACCAGAATCTCTTAGGCACATTGGATTGAAACATGATCGAACGAGCAATATCAAGAAGATGGCGATTTTTTCTCTCAGCCACCCCATTTTGTTGAGGGGTGTGAGGACAAGACGTGCGATGGATCATGCCCACAGAACTGCAAAAATCAGACATAGCCTTTTGAACATACTCTAAAGCATTATCAGATTGGAGCGTTTTTATATTGCAGTCAAACTGAACCTTTATTTCTTTATGAAAATGTTTCACAATAGATAACACAGACTCGCGACTTTTGAGAAGGTAGATCCATGTCATGCGGGAAAAATCATCCACAAAGGAAATAAAATAACGAAAATCATTATAACTCTGGTCTTTAACAGGACCCCATACATCACTGTGGACTAACTCAAAAGGACAAGATGCCCGCTTATTGACACGACTGGGATAAGACAACCTATGATGCTTTCCCAGCTGACATGATTGACACTCTAAAGATGACACTTGGGACAACTCAGGTTCCAACTTCCGCAGGCTCTCTAATGACGGATGTCCATATCTGCAATGTCATAATAAGGGGGAACCACTCAACAGGATGAATGGAGCTGGAGCAGATACTGGGCGAGGCAGACTGTCACCGTGGAAAAGGTAGAGATCACCTTTCCTAGGCCCCCCCACCAATCGTCCTCATACTCTTGAGATCCTATAATACAAAACAAGAAGGCCCAAATGTTACCGTACATTTTACAGTGTCAATCAATTTTGCAACAGAACGAAGATTAAAAAGAAACTCAGGCACAAAGTGTACAGATTTAAGATCAATCTTGGGTGTTAGAGAGACAGATCCACTAGCTAACACTCTCCTCGCTGAACCATCTGCCAGTGTGACAGATTGGTGAGGGATATACGAGTCAACAGAGTGGAGCAATCTCCTCATACCAGTCATGTGTTGTGACGCGCCAGAGTCAACCACCCAAGATGAAGTAGAGCCAGAAGCTATGAGAGATGTAGCCTGATTACCCGCAGTAGATGCCAGGTTTGCTGACAATCCCAAACTCATGTGTGAAGCCTGAATGAACCGATCATACTCCTCCTGAGTAAGAGTGATGCTGGTCCCAGAATTGTTGCCCACAGCTGAAGACGGAGAGGAATCTGTAGAGGTGACATAATGTGTTGCCCCCACAGGAGGTGCAGCAGGTCTCCCATGTTTCTTCCAACACTTCTCCACTATATGTCCCGGTTTGTCACAGAAAGTACACTTAGGACGTGTCCCACGTCTTCTGCCCATACCAGGTCGTCCTCTCACCGCAGCAGCTACGGATGCATGAGACTCCCCAGAGGATATAGTAGAAATAGGATTAGCATACTCAAAAATAGACTGTTGAATTCTCAAATAAGCTTCCACAAAACTCGACAATTTATCAGAAGCCAGAATGACACTCCAGGCAGAACCGCAAACGGGATTAAGCCCAGATAGAAATTTAGCAGTAACCAGGTCGTCTCTGTCTTTAACCTGTTCAGCAACTGTCACAGGATGATAGTAGCTCAGCTCTTGAGCAAGTGCCTGAATAGCTCCAAAGTATTCCTCAAGAGATTTGTCACCCTGCCTCTCAGCAAACAGACGATCATAGATCATGAATTGCCGAAGAGCATTCTTCTCCTGAGAATAATGTTGTTTCACTGCGTCCCATATTTCTTTAGCTGTAGTGTAGAACATAAATCTAGCCGCAATTCCAGGTTCCATACTACCCCACAACCAAGTCTTCACAAGACTGTCATGACGTTTCCATTCAGCATATCCTTTATCAGTAGAATCCAGGGGACCCGAGTCAACATGTCTCGCCTTGTCGCGAGATTCCAAGACAGTATGAACAGCGTTCATCCATAGTAGATAGTTTTTCCCGTTGAGCTTGATGGAGGAGATAGGAAACGCCTCGCTATAGGTCTTGGTGTCCTCCATAGATGGGAGCCTTGTGACGGATTGATACACGTCACAGAGAGAGCTGAGGTGACGGAGAGATACACGTCACACATATAGATGAGGTGACGGAGAGATACACGTCACAACAAAAAAACACGGATAAATGTGTTACTGACGCATTCACAGCCTCCAATCGATTTTCCTAGTCACACATGGAGGAGATGTGACTAGGAGTCCAGTCGTCGGGTGATGAGTCCTCCGATTTAGATTTTAGACGATCGTCGAATCACCCGAAGATCCCCAAACAACTCTGTGGTGGAGTCTACGACAGCGTTGGAGGCCTACCGAAAACCCAGCGTAGACGAAGATAGCCCTGCAAGCCCGGTGCCTCACGCCAAAACGGCGGATGGGGCTGCAGCCGGATGGCGGCCCAGCCGCTACCGCCGGCGAGAGGAGAGGGAGAGGAAGAAGGAAAGAAGAAGGGGCAAACAGTGACGGAAGAAGAGAGAGACGCCCTAGATCAAGCCCTGCTCTGATACCATGTGAGAAGAGGTGAGGAGAGGAGACGAACACCGAGAGATTTGTCGGCTGCAAGGAGCAGCTTCCCTAGAGAGGGCAATAGCCGTCTCTTCTTTTTTATATATTAGGGTGAAATACATTGTGGTACAAGAAGAAAAACAGAGAGTAACAATAAATAAAACAAATAACATAATAAAGATAGAACCGGTCGATGGATTGTCGATCGCCGCTGATCAACTCTCGATACCATCGACAGGACTGTCGATGGTATCGACAGACGCTCTTCTGTCGCTGTGATAAACTCGATACCATCGACTTCTTGTCGATAGTATCGACGGGGATGCAGGTTGCTTCACAATTTGATTCATGATATCCACTCAAGTTGTTGCTTCCTAGGATGCAACGTGCCGATTTCAACACCATTCTACCATCCATGAAAAACGAAAATTTATGGAAAAAACTTTGGAAAATTCTAATCTGTCAATGCAGATTTATGGAAGAAACTTTGGGGAATCCTAGTATGTCAATTGATATTTCAACAGCATCAAATTGTGGGAGTTCGATGCCAATTATGAAGTTTGTCGTGAGACTTTAGGACAATGATATTTGCATAAAAACACATATAACAAATAAAATTCTTAGAATAACCACTTACGATGGGATAAACAACAGTATGAACTGCTAGATGAAGCCTGAAACAGTCCGCATATTTTTTAGTGTGTATTAACTGTTGAATATTAATCAAAATGTAATATAGATGAATTGTCAAATCAAAGGAAAATATAAACTCAAAATAACAATGTTTCTCATCTTTGCCCCTTACTATTCTTTATAAAAGGTAAACCATCTTCTATCCAATATCTATGATATCCCTGTTTTGCTCTAGATTTACAAATTGGCACGTTGCACAAAAGATTTGATTCATCATTCACTCAAGTTGGTGCCTCCTAGGATGCAATGTGCTGATTTCAAGACCATTCCGCCATCCATGAAATGGAAATTTATGGAGAAAAAGAACTTTGGGAAATCCTAATCTGTCAATGTAAATTTATAGAAGAAACTTTGGGGAATCCTAGTGTCAATTGATATTTCAACAGCATGTAAATTTATGGGATTTCAATGCCAATTATGAAGTTTGTCGTAGACTTTAGGACAATGATATTTGCAAACAAACACATTTAGCATATAAAATTTTTAGAATAACCACTTACAATGGGATAAACAACAGTATGAACTGCTAGATAAAGCCTAAAATCTGTCTGTATGATTTTTAGTGTGTATTGACTGTTGAACATTAATCAAAATGTAATATACATGGAATGTCAAATCAAGAGAAAATACAACCTCAAAATCACTATGTTCCATAACACACCTTCAGCCTGAAGCATCCATATGAACTAACTATCCGTTCCACCTCTTCGTTTTTCGATGCAGGTTTAACCAGTATTAATTATCCATTTCCTACCTGTTCAGAGCCTTTATGAGCTATATAATAGACTCCATTCCTTGTGAAGGAACACCCACTTTCTCCTTACTCCTCTTACATCAGGACTGCGACACACGGGGATCTCAATTCATTCACCAATAATCATTTTTTGTTTCCTTAAGAAAAACACATCAACAGTTGATCATTTTGGTATAGAATCATATTCCAAAAGGTAGACTCATAATAAAAATCATGCTGGTTTTTTCCTTTTCACAATACGCATCAACAATTGATACATATACTTGCATTTCCAGAATGATCGCACAAAAATCATCAATCTCAATGAAACTAACATCTCAACAAAGTTTGTATACTTTAAATGATTTTTTATACCAACAGACCACAAACTGCAATTGCCTCCACTGAACACCTACGAAGCACGGACATGGACACAGGATACGGCACGGACACGGACACAGGATACAGTGAGTTTTGAAAACATACACACTTACATATACATTTGCATAGATAGCATGAAATTGATACAAATAACAACAATTTTAAAGAAGAATAAAATCAAACTATTCAAACCCAAAGTTCATTTACGATGTGACTTTCATATGAAAAATGATGAAACCACAAGTATGGTTACATTACAAAAATCAAACATTATCTATGGAGAAAACTTTCCACAATATATTTATAATATAAAATGAAATAAGCGTAAATGGAAAGTGATGTATTATAACAAGTTTGCATGAAATAAGCGTAAATGGAAAGTGATGTATTATAACAAGTTTGCAAGTCAAATTCTAAAGCAGCCTTTATAAGAATGATAGTTCTATAACAATGATGTATAATAGATTGTACCAATCTAATAGGAGCAGAAGGAGACATACAGGTGGCGGTGGCATACATGGAGGAAGAGGAGGGAGAAGGATACATAGTATTTATATTTTTTTATATAGAGAGTTGGTTTGGGCCACAATGTGTTCATAGTGTCCATGCCTAAAAAAACTGCACACGTCTGAGCCATGTCCAATTGTGTGCACAGCGTCTCCATGTCCGACATGTGTCCAAGACGGCCATGGCAACCCAAGGGAAGTATATGTGCTTCATAACTGCAGACCTATGGCCCTCCCATGCAATTGCAGCAGCCACTATGACCGTAGCTCACATCTGTTATCTACAGCTTAGTTTATGAATAGTGTGGTCAACCCTACTTCTAATGTGTGCCCTCTTATTACACAAACCCCTGAGAAAATCTCAAAGTGGAAAAGAAGACATCAACTCTATAATGAGAAAAACTGGTTTATTGCGGGACAACACAGAAATGGAAAGCTTCTCTCTTATTGATCATATTATTAGTAGTTGTAATGTTATTATTATGTGTTCAATGAGCTACACAGTAGCTATGCAGCTTATCCTGAGACCAAGAAGAAAAATTAGGACATGAATTTGCAATTGTTTGCACAAGAAAGCATCAGCAGAGCACAAGATCTAATAGGTTTGTTTGAAATTTCAATTCTAATATTAAATTTATGTCTCAGTTACCAATTCTATATTCTCAAGGAATCGTGACTGTCACTTGATGCCCATCACCACTTGAGATTTTCCTAACCACTTGACAAAGTAGCAAAAGAAACATATTTTATACTATCCTACAAGCTTTAGATAGAAAAATAAGTCTTATCATTCAACATTGTGGCCTGGCCGACCACATGTCATACAGGAGTATTTGGCAATGAAGAAACAAGGTGTCAACGAGATCAATATTGCATAAAAGCATATCTTAAATGAATGTAGGAAGACAAGGAAAGATCACTTCAGAAATAATCATACAAGGAACAAAATTGGGGTAGTGAGTCATAAGGAAAACCTACGTGAGAGTCGTCTCAGATGCTATGGACATGTGCAAAATAGACTGACAATTGCACCAATTCGAAGTTATGCTGTTGAGTAGAGCATAGTCAAAAGGGGAAGAGGTGGTCCTACACTAACTTTTGAAGGATATATGTAGCTGACCCCAACATGGTTAGGAACGACGACGACGACGATGATGATGATAATGACAAGGACGAAAATGAAAATGAAAATGACAATGACAATGATGATGACGATAACAATGACGATGATGATAATGAAGATAACCAAGACGGTGATGATGGCAACAGTGAATCCAACGATGATTTTATAGTTTGACGACAGTGAAGCCGACGATCATTATGATGATGATGAGTTCTAAGGTCAGAGTAATCCTCTATGATGTGGGCATGTTCTTGCAATATTCAAGTAACTACAGTGTAGGATAGTTTTGTGAGGCGCTACCAGTTCCTATAGTTGTTTGTTAGAAAAGAAGTCATACTTGATGACACGTTTTTCTCTTTTCAGCTAAACTAAATTCAATTTTATTGGAAAAGCAAACGGGTAGCAATTGTACTCCCTTAAAACCCTTTTCGGGAAAACTAAATAAGGGTAATGAAGAAGGTTTTCAGCTAGATTGGCCCTGGAGGAGACCCGTTAACTTGAAGGTCCACAAACCTTTTTGTGTTTTTCCTATATTTATTAGCAATGATGTAATATTAGTACATGTATATCGCCCTAATCATTGTTTGTATGTGTTCTCCTATGTATCATCATGTCTTGAGATGGTGAATTACAATCCCCACCCATGTGTTGACCTAGGTGTCGCACATTGCCCATATTTTGATAATGACTTAACCATTCCATTCATATGTATCTAACAAATCTATTTGAGATCATTGCAGATATTAGATACAAGAAAAGAATCTCCTTTATCTCCAAAGCTACTCTTCCGGCACATGCAAAACATGTGACTTTTAACCGCTTTGTAATTTAGCCCTTAGAGGCTTAGAACATTTTATGTAATCACTCATAATCATGTTTTGCATTGTATCTAAGATGGATAAAATGATTGGGACTCAAAAATCCATCGTTTGTACAGTTTATGAAAATTCCAAAATACCCTTAACAGGGATTTTGTCGGCCGAATTACAAACTCGGCCGATCCATATATTCTGGAATTTTCTGGGCTGTCGGCCGAGTTTCCAACTCAGCCGACCCCTGTTCGGTCGAGTTTCAATGGTAGGAAACTCGGCCGATCCACTGGTTGGTCAAGACTGAAGGTCGACCGATCGGTCGAGGTTCCCCATGGAAACTCGGCCGACAGTCTGCCTCTCAGACTTGTCGCCTAGTGTGTCGGCCGAGTTGCCTTTAATGAAACTCGGCCGATCGAACTGTACTGGAATGCAGAAAAAGCAATTCCAACCGTTGGAGGAGTTGGTGGGACTCAAAATAGATCCGTTGCAAGTTGTAAAACGGCTAGTTTGTGCCACTTAACTCACCCAACCTCAAAGGGACACCCTCAACTATAAATAGGACCTCTTGGACTTCATTCCAAGGTTGCTCATTCACATATGCTTGGTCCTAGCCTTAGTTGAGTGGTTTCTAATCCTTTGAGCCCCTTTCTCTCTCTACCTTCAAAGCAAATTCGTGAGTATGAGTGAGTTAGGATCCCATGTATGAGAGCTATCATTTGTAATCTTGTAAAGCTCTCCTTTCTACTTCTCCCATCTCCATTCTCTATGAAGATTGATTGAAGTTTCTTCTCCGAGTGAAAGAGAAGAAGGTTGCTGTTCTTCCCCAAGTGAAGGAGAAGAAGGCTAGCTGCTCCAGGCCTCCGAGTGAAGGAGGAAGGTGCTAAAGCTCTCCAAGTGAAGGAGAGGTGCAAGGCAAAGCTCAAGCAAGATGGGTAATTCCTGCAAGGCCGAAGACTAGAGCAAGAGTAGGTAAGTCCTTTGAAGAAGGCTGAAGACTACTTGCTTGGTGGGTAAGTCCTTGGTGAGGTAGAAGATCTTAGCTTGATATATAAGTCCTTGGATGGTCGGTAGTTGTAGCTTGTAATCTTATTGTGTGATATATATAAGAGAACCAAGTTACAAATCCTAGAGCCTAACCAACTCTAGGTAGTGGACTGACATTGCTCCTAAGTTTAGGACATGGAACCACTCTAAACCACCTGTCCAAGTGCATGCTTTCCTTGTCTCTTATCCTTGCTTTGTATGCTAGTTTAGGACATCAAATTGCTGTTTTGAATTAAGTTCTGCACTTAATATAATTTGGTGGTCTAATCACTTTTGTGAAGTTTGTGAAGCTCTATTCAACCCCCCCTTCTAGAGCCCATTGATCCAACAAGTGGTATCAGAGCAGGTCTTCTCCAAGCTACTTCAACAAGTAGGAGAAGATGGGCGATTCAGCTCTTGGGTCACTCAATCTTGAGGGAAGCTACTCCACGAGACCCCCGGTCTTCGACGGCACAAACTTCCTATATTGGAAGAGAAGGATGCAATTCTACATCCAAGGCGTGAGCTACGAGATGTGGAAGATAGTCCATCTCAAGTATGAAGAGCCGAAGGGGAACATCACCACGTGGACGGAAGATGAGATGAAGCGTGCTCAACTCAATGCTAAAGCTGTGAGCATCATCTACGCCGCCCTTTCACCATCGGAGTTCAACCGCATCTCTTCTTGGGACACGGCGCATGAGATTTGGCATAAGTTGTGTGTCACCTATGAAGGGACGGAGCAAGTCAAGGAGGCCAAGGTCTATATGCTCGGCGGCCTACTTGAGAACTTCAAGATGGGGAAGAATGAAAGAGTTGCGGACATGTACACAAGGTTGAATGTCATCTTGAACAGTCTTGCAGCCCTTGGAAGTGTCATGGATAGAGGTACCATCAATGCAAAGATCTTGAGATCTCTTCCAAAGAGATGGGAGCCAAAGGTCACTTCAATTGAAGAAGTCTACAAGCTGAGCGAGTTGTCAACCGAGGAGCTGGTTGGTAATCTCCAAGCACATGAACCAAGGCTCGACAAGCAAGAGGAAGAGGAGAAAAGAGAAGAGAAGGAGTCCAAGAAGATGAAGGACACAGCCTTCAAAGCTCAAGTTGAAGAAATGATGCGGCAACAACAACTTGCCATGAAGTCTCCCTGCCCTTCCTCAAGCGAAGATGAAGGTGCAAATGATCATGAAGCCAACTACTCAAAAGGAAGACACTTCAAGGGCAAACCATCATCCTCCACTCCTAGATGCTACGAGTGTGGTCAAAAGGGCCACTACAAGAATGACTGCCCAAAAGCCAAGAAGGGCTATCATAAGAGCAGCCACAAGAAGGATGACAAATACAAAAGAGAAGCCAAGTACAAGAAGAAGAACAAGAAGGAGAGAAGACCCAAAGATGCAGCTCATGCGGCATGGGAGGAGTCCTCTACTTCAAGTTCCTCAAGCTCCGAGGATGGTGAATGTCACCTTGCACTTATGGCTTCTACTAGTGAAGAAGTAATTGAGGTAAGTGAGGTAAGTAAGGTAAGTGACGAAAGTTTACTTGATTTATCTAAGGAAACCCTCATTGAAATGCTTAATGATTGTCAATCATCTTTTGCTAAATGTAAAGCTAAAAGAAAAAGATTAGGAAAGATAGTTGATGATCTCTATGCCAAGATTGACATTCTAGATCAAAATGAGAAATTACATCTTGATAGCATAGATTCTTTACAAGGGCAATTTCTAGACCTTGAACTTCAATACAATGGAGTAGAGGTTGAGAATGGTACTTATCTTAAAACTATTGAAAATCTTAAGATAGAGAACCAAAATTGCCTAGATGAGCTAGATGTTCTAAAAACTGAAAATGTTGAACTTAAGCTTATTGATGATGCTAGGAGAGATGAAGTGTATGCTTATCAAAGGGAAATTGTAGTCCTTAAATCTGAAAATGCTAAACTTCTTGCACAAACAAATGATTTATCTTCTAGACCTATCTTGCCTAGAAATGAAGTTGCAAACTTAACTCTTGAAAAAGACTCTCTTCTTACTAAAGCCCTCTGTCTTGAGGCCGACCTTTTGCATGCTAGAGAAGATCTTGCTAGTTTATCTACTACCATTACAAATCTTAGTGATGATAATGCTAAATTAAGATCTACTTTGCAAAGGTTTCTTTCGGGTAAGAAGTCTCTAAATGATGTTCTAGAGCACTCTACCAAACAAGTTGGTACTAGTGGTCTAGGATACAATGCGACTACTCCAAAAGGTAAGAAGAAGAAAAAGGGTAAGAAAAAGAGTGTGGAAACTCCAATTTTCAATGGAGAGTCTTCCGGCTCTAAAAATCCCATGGTATGTATGCATTGCAAATGTGATGATCATTATTCCACCTATTGTCCTTACAAGCCTAAGGGGACCAACCCAAATATGAAATGGGTCCCCAAGCTAACCCCGGACCCCAAAGTTTGAGTTGGGTTCCGACATCCTCTTTTCTTGCAGGTCACAAAGAAATGGATTGTTGATAGTGGCTGCTCTAAGCACATGACTGGAGAAATCAGCCATTTCAACAAATTTGTGAAGAAGAAAGGAGGATCGGTAACCTTTGGGGACAACAAAAAGGGTAAGGTTATAGGTGAGGGTGATGTAGGTAATGATTTGTGCATTAAAAATGTTTTGCTTGTTGATGGCCTACATCACAACTTAATCAGTGTTAGCCAATTATGTGATAATGGTTATCTTGTGCTCTTTACTTCATTAGAATGCTTGCTTCTAGATTCCCTGTCCTATAATGTCATATATAAGGGAACTAGAAATGGTAATCTATATGTGATTGTTCTTGATGCTTTAAAGCCCATACTAAATAGATGCTTAGTCGTGGATAAAAACGATCTTTCGCTTTGGCATCGACGTTTGGGTCATGTGAACTTGCATCAAATGAAGAAACTGAACAAAAAGGACTTGGTTCGAGGACTTCCCAAATTGGATTTTGAAAGGGATGAGGAATGTCAACCTTGTACTCAAGGGAAACAAACCAAATCCTCCTTCAAATCCAAAGGAGTCATGAGTACCAAGAGAGTTCTAGAGCTTCTTCATATTGATCTTTTCGGACCTATGAGAACACAAACGCTTCGCGGCTCCAAGTATTGTCTTGTTATTGTCGATGATTTTTCTAGATTTACTTGGACTTTCTTTCTTGTTTCCAAAAGCGACACACTCGATGTTTTCTCGAGCTTTTGTAAACGAGTTGAAAACGAGGCTTCTTGTCATGTTGTTTCCATCCGTAGTGATCATGGGGGAGAGTTTAAAAATGATCTTTTTGAACGTTTTTGTGAAAAATCGGGTTATTCGCACAATTTCTCTTCTCCTCGCACACCCCAACAAAATGGAGTTGTTGAGAGGAAGAATAGATCGCTACAAGAGATGGCTAGGACCATGCTTCTTGAGTATGACACTCCTAAGAAGTTTTGGGCTGAAGCCGTTAGCACCTCATGTTTTGTGCAAAACCGAGTTTTCACTCATCCGACTTTTAAGAAAACCCCCTATGAACTATGGCGTGGTAGGAAGCCGTCAATTGATTTCTTTCATGTGTTTGGATGTCCATGTTTTGTTTTGAACACCAAGGACTCTCTCGACAAGTTTGATCCGAAATCCTACAAGGCTTTCTTCCTAGGCTATAGCACTACTAGCAGGGCTTTTAGAGTGTTTAACATTGAACTATCTAAAATAGAAGAATCTATAAATGTTAAATTTATTGAAACTAACCCTGGTATTGGCAAGCATTTGGGTGATGATGATGTTGCAGATGAAATCATTTCTATCTTAAAAGAGCTCAACATCAAAGACAAAGGCAAGCAGGTTGAAGAAGAAGAAAAGGAAGAAGAAAGGAAGGATCCCACTCCCCGCTTTGCAAAGAATCACCCCAAGGAGTTGATCATTGGCAACCCGTTTGAAAGAGTGAGGACACGAGCTGCACACAACAAAGAACAAGCAGACAGTGCCTTCATCTCTCAACTGGAGCCAAAGAACATCAAAGAGGCCCTTGGCGATGATGAGTGGATCCTTGCCATGCAAGAAGAGCTTGAGCAGTTCGAGAAGAACCGTGTGTGGACCTTAGTGCCAAGACCAAATGATAGAAAGATCATTGGTACCAAATGGGTCTACCGCAACAAGCTTGATGAGCAAGGAAAAGTGGTAAGGAACAAAGCAAGGTTAGTAGCACAAGGTTACAATCAACAAGAAGGTATTGATTTTGATGAAACCTATGCTCCTGTTGCTAGATTAGAATCTATTCGTATGCTACTTGCCTTTGCTAGTTATAAAAATTTCTTGCTTTATCAAATGGATGTTAAAAGTGCGTTTTTAAATGGTACAATCGAGGAGGAAGTATATGTTGCTCAACCTCCAGGCTTTGAAAATGATAAGTTACCCAATCATGTCTACTTCTTGCAAAAAGCTCTCTACGGACTCAAACAAGCACCTCGAGCTTGGTATGAGAAACTAAAGAACTTTTTGTTAGATAACGGGTATATCATGGGCAAAGTTGATTGTACTTTGTTTCTAAAGCACACTTCTACCCATTTTCTCATAATTCAAATATATGTTGATGATATTATATTTGGCGGAACTGACCTTGATCTTTGCAAAGAGTTTGGTTCTCTTATGCAGAGTGAATTCGAGATGAGTATGATGGGTGAGCTGACCTTCTTCCTAGGCTTCCAAATCAAACAAACCAAGGAGGGTAACTTCATCAACCAAGGCAAATACACACTTGAACTTCTTAAACGCTTTGGGATGGAGAACATGAAGCCAATGGATACACCCATGTCAAACACTGCAAAACTTGACAAGGATGAAGAAGGTGAGAAGGTAGATGAGAAGCTCTATAGAGGTATGATCGGAAGTTTACTTTACTTAACTGCCTCTAGACCTGATATAATGTTTAGTGTTGGCTTGTGTGCCCGCTTTCAATCAAGCCCTAGGAAATCACATCTTATTGCTGTCAAGAGGATTTTGAGGTACTTAGCCAAAACTCCAAATTTTGGACTATGGTACCCTAAGTCAAGGGACTTTACTCTTGTAGCGTATAGTGATGCTGACTACGCAGGTTGCTTGATTGATAGAAAGTGCACAAGTGGCACTTGCTTCCTCTTGGGACCATGCTTGGTGTCTTGGTTCTCCAAGAAACAGAGCACAGTGGCATTATCAACTACCGAAGCTGAATACATTGCAGCCGGAAGTTGTTGTGCCCAGGTCCTATGGATGAAGCAAATGCTTCAAGACTTTAACATTCATTTTGATGCTTCTCCTATTTACTGTGATAATACTAGTGCAATAAATCTTTCTTATAATCCAATATTGCATAGTAGAGCTAAACACATAGAAGTTCGCCATCATTTTCTCCGTGATCACATTGTCAAAAAGGATATTTATATCACACATGTGGATACGGAAAATCAGTTGGCGGACATTTTCACTAAACCGCTTGCTAGAGAACAATTTAATTTTATTAGATCAAAATTGCTTATAACCTCTCTTGTTGATGTTGAATTGCTCTCTAATTAGTTGGTTACATCTTATGTGTGTTGCTCTTGCTTATAAATGCTTTGTTTGCTCAAAATGCTTGTTTTTGATAAAATTTATCTTGTTTCTATCTCTTCTTCGGGCTTTTCTCGCAAATCGGGTTTTAATCGACAAATAGTACCCTATGATGATGGGAATGTGCCTAAATATGCTTAATATACAATCTAGTCCAACCAGAAAAATTGCTTTAGGTCATTTGAGGCTAGGACTAGAATCTAGGTTCTTCCCACATCAGGGATTCTGTCGGCCGAGTTGGAAACTCGGCCGATCGGTCGGGGACAGGGCACCTGTGTGTTCTGTCGGCCGAGTTTCCTCTCCCTGGAACTCGGCCGATCGGCGGCAGACTGGTTTAATATATATAGGAATCGGCCGACTTGCTCCCTCTCAACTAGAGCAAAGTCGACCGAACCCTAGTCGCCCAGCCCGACCCTTCCTCCCCTGGTGCTTCTCTCTCTCTCTCCGGCCGATTTTCTTCCCAAATCGACCTGTTCGTGTGTTCTTACTGCTCTTGGCGTGCTGCCTGCTCTCTCTCTCCGCGTGGATCGGCTCCTTTCTCTCCGTTCTCCTCTCCAATGAGGTCCCAACGCCGGAAACGTGTCGTTCCCGCCCCTGCTCCTGCGGTGCCTCTTGCACCTAGGTATATGGTGTTTGATAATCTTTCTTTTGTTGACAATGCTGCTATTGCTCGCTACAAAGAGCTCCTTCCTCGCTCTCCCTTTCCTTTTCGAGCTCTTTATCAGCCCCATAGCTATCATGCCGACCTTTACGAAGCTTGTCAACTCTTTCGCACACATCATCTTGAAGCTCTTAGTATTGAGGATGCCCGTTTTTATAACCTAAAATACAGCACCAACGCTGTACGTCAATTCTACGCTAACTTGCGGTGGAATTATGACTCTTTGGTTCCCCCTTCGGACACCTCAATCGTTTTGACGTCTATGATTGCCGGCCAACCTTTCCATATTACTGAACGATCTTTCAATCTCTATCTCAATGGCAATGTTGGCACGGCGTCGTGGATTACCGATTACCCTGCTTATCTTGATCTCTTGTATCCCGAGGACGTCTATAAGACCATCGAGGTTGACTTGACCGATATTCATAAGTTTCTCAAGCAACCCGATTTTCCTTATAGAAAGAAGGGCACTCTGCCATCTTCTGCCCTGTCCTCTCCTCGCCGTGTTTTGGCGTTCGTTCTCAGTTGCAATGTCCATCCAAAGAAAAACCAAACGGACATCGCTGAGAACACAGCTATGATGATGTATCTGCTTTTGAACAACCAAGGAGTCAAATGGGCTCGTTACATCCTTCACCATATGACTTGTTTTGACTCGGGAAAGAACACCAAGGGCACGCATCTTCCATATCCTGCCCTAATTTGTGGACTTTTCCAGCATGCCACTGGAAAATCTCTCTTTTCCGATTTTCTCTACCGCCCCGATCGTAAAGGGGTTTATATCAGTGAGACCACTCTTCAGAAGAGTGTCCCTACCTCTGGTGCATCATCTTCTTCTGCTCCACCTCCACCTCCATCATCATCTGCTGCACCACCTCCTCCACCCTCCACAGCTGCACCACCTCCTGAGCCATCTTTCCGACCTCCTCCGCAGCCGGCTTTTGCTGACTTCCATGTCTCCAATGAGGCCCTCATGGGGTACCTCATGCATCAGCAAGCCTACAACATGCAGGTCCAGCAACATCACCATCAGGATCTGTGCCACATCATGTCATCCATGTCTTTATCTTGCCCGCAGCCCTACCCCACCTACGAGCCCTACCCCGGTGGCGACTACGCTTCTTATGCGTATAGTCAGTTCTACCCACCTCCACCACCCTCTGCTTCCGCTGATCACTCTGCAGGTGGGTACACTCACTCTTCTCCGGTTCTGGCGCTCCCAGGTGGCCGTATGTCTGAGCTTCTGGCCCAGTACACTTCTTCTGCTCCCCCTATTGAGGTTGCCTATGAGTTACATGCTCTAGGCATGTCTTGGGCCGAGCAGAGTGCGAGGTGGCCCGGGCGTGCTTTTGGTCCTCCAGACGAGGATATGGCTGACCAGGACGATGCTGAGACTGACGCTGATGAGGCTACTGCGACGGATGCCGAAGACGACGATGACGATGCCGATGCTGAAGACGAGGCTACACCAGCTGCTGCTCCTCCTTCAGATGATGGAGATGAGGACTACCAGCCCGACGAGGACATGGAGGCTGCCGTTGATGATGTTGACATCGATTAGTGTAGCTTAGAGTTGATGTGTCTAGTTTAGTCTCGGATGACCATGATATTCTTTTTTGGACTATGATTGTATTATTTACATTAGGCACATCATCTGAGTTGTACTATTGCTACTCCGTTTGTCCGTGTAGTTTTTGTCTTATGTTTGGTTTTGGAAACACTTGGTATGGCTTATCTTATAGTGTGTTCCATATTTTGATGAATGACAGGTTTTTGCTTTAGTGCTTTATCTTGATATTTTATCTGTTTCTCTGTGTTTTTGGTTGATTGAGTGTTTGGAGAAGACCTTGCTTTTATGCTCTTCTACCCCCCCTGCCTTTTTGAGATGACAAAGGGGGAGAAAGCTCTCAATCATATTGTTTTTATTGCTTGTATGGTTCTTTTCTTGTCTATAAACTGAAATGCATCTAGACTTGTTTAGAATCATATAGTATCTATATATGCTATGTCTGCTTGTGTGTTAACTAACTATGCAGGAACGAGTAAGCATGAATTGAGGGGGAGCACTACAAATTGATCATATTTGCATCCCCTTGCAATTCCCTAAAGAAAAGGTATAATTTTCACATTCTTTTCAATATGTTGAGGAATGGTTTGTCATTGTCAAAAAGGGGGAGAATGTTGACCTAGGTGTCGCACATTGCCCATATTTTGATAATGACTTAACCATTCCATTCATATGTATCTAACAAATCTATTTGAGATCATTGCAGATATTAGATACAAGAAAAGAATCTCCTTTATCTCCAAAGCTACTCTTCCGGCACATGCAAAACATGTGACTTTTAACCGCTTTGTAATTTAGCCCTTAGAGGCTTAGAACATTTTATGTAATCACTCATAATCATGTTTTGCATTGTATCTAAGATGGATAAAATGATTGGGACTCAAAAATCCATCATTTGTACAGTTTATGAAAATTCCAAAATACCCTTAACAGGGATTTTGTCGGCCGAATTACAAACTCGGCCGATCCATATATTCTGGAATTTTCTGGGCTGTCGGCCGAGTTTCCAACTCAGCCGACCCCTGTTCGGTCGAGTTTCAATGGTAGGAAACTCGGCCGATCCACTGGTTGGTCAAGACTGAAGGTCGACCGATCGGTCGAGGTTCCCCATGGAAACTCGGCCGACAGTCTGCCTCTCAGACTTGTCGCCTAGTGTGTCGGCCGAGTTGCCTTTAATGAAACTCGGCCGATCGAACTGTACTGGAATGCAGAAAAAGCAATTCCAACCGTTGGAGGAGTTGGTGGGACTCAAAATAGATCCGTTGCAAGTTGTAAAACGGCTAGTTTGTGCCACTTAACTCACCCAACCTCAAAGGGACACCCTCAACTATAAATAGGACCTCTTGGACTTCATTCCAAGGTTGCTCATTCACATATGCTTGGTCCTAGCCTTAGTTGAGTGGTTTCTAATCCTTTGAGCCCCTTTCTCTCTCTACCTTCAAAGCAAATTCGTGAGTATGAGTGAGTTAGGATCCCATGTATGAGAGCTATCATTTGTAATCTTGTAAAGCTCTCCTTTCTACTTCTCCCATCTCCATTCTCTATGAAGATTGATTGAAGTTTCTTCTCCGAGTGAAAGAGAAGAAGGTTGCTGTTCTTCCCCAAGTGAAGGAGAAGAAGGCTAGCTGCTCCAGGCCTCCGAGTGAAGGAGGAAGGTGCTAAAGCTCTCCAAGTGAAGGAGAGGTGCAAGGCAAAGCTCAAGCAAGATGGGTAATTCCTGCAAGGCCGAAGACTAGAGCAAGAGTAGGTAAGTCCTTTGAAGAAGGCTGAAGACTACTTGCTTGGTGGGTAAGTCCTTGGTGAGGTAGAAGATCTTAGCTTGATATATAAGTCCTTGGATGGTCGGTAGTTGTAGCTTGTAATCTTATTGTGTGATATATATAAGAGAACCAAGTTACAAATCCTAGAGCCTAACCAACTCTAGGTAGTGGACTGACATTGCTCCTAAGTTTAGGACATGGAACCACTCTAAACCACCTGTCCAAGTGCATGCTTTCCTTGTCTCTTATCCTTGCTTTGTATGCTAGTTTAGGACATCAAATTGCTGTTTTGAATTAAGTTCTGCACTTAATATAATTTGGTGGTCTAATCACTTTTGTGAAGTTTGTGAAGCTCTATTTAACCCCCCCTTCTAGAGCCCATTGATCCAACACCATGGACTTAGGTTCCTTATGTACCACATTGAATTCATGTTACTTGCTTGTTTCTTCTTCTTTTTTGGTCCATCTCTATTCAAATCTTCTTTTTCAATCTCTATTTCAACAATTTTGTAATAATTCGACATGTTTTATCATGAAGCATTGGTGTTTCCTAGAGTGGAACGGCAGGTGGGGTGTAAGGGCCACGGAGGTGGAACGAGCGAACTTGGTTGATGATGACATAGGGATGACAATCACCGATGAAGTGCCAGAGGAAGATGATGGCAAATGGAAAGCAAAAGGCTGTTTAAATTAGTATGGGAAATGGAAGCAAATTTCCTTTAATTTCATTAGCAACGTGATATTGTGGGGAGGACAAAAGTGGTCAAATATATTTTGGATTTTCCTCGTTAATTTTTAAAGGTCAATACATTTTCAGTAGGGGAACAAGGTTGGTTATGAAAATGTAATGAAGATTACTTAGTTTGACTTGTTTAGAGCACTATCGTCTGAAAAAGTCTTAACCAATATGTCAAGTTATAAAAGTTTTTTACTAAGCCGTAGAGCATGTTTGACATTGCTTTAGCAACATGATTCATTAAGGGTGTTTTAAACATTCCCGGTAGTTTAAATTTTATGAAATACAATAAAAGATTGTTTACAAATTCTATACCTGGCAGGCAAAGACTTCAATTCAAGATACACTATAACCGAAGGACGTATAGTTCGTTCAACTTTAAGTGTATGTAGGTGGTTTGGGAGTGTGTGTGTGTGTGTGTGTGTGTGTGTGTGGTCGGAGGTATTGTTAATTAATTTAAAAAGTCCCAATTGAAAGAAAGAAGATTAAATCACAATGTTAATGCAATGAAAAATAAAATCAGTCTCTAGTTTTGGACTTCAAAGTGGTTTCACTGCAGAGAAGAATGTGTTTAAGAAAAGTTCAGCACTTTTTACCCATACAATGAATCATGTTGTCTTCAAATGCATAGTGTCAATAGAACATAAGCACACTCTTCAGATGTCAAGAATCTCTAGCCTATTGACACACCTTATCAAAACGGCAGGCTTCCAGAGCATTCAAGGTAGGGGCAGCGCCTTCGCCCACTAAATGGCTTGAATTAGATGCCAAGATACTCAATGCATCAGCAGCAGCTTTGCGAGTAGACCAGTCACTACTATCTAGACATTCCCTAATGCTCTGCAAAAGAGTCTGCATGGTTTGGGGTGTGATTGCTCCCACCTGCAAAGAAGTGCGACCTTCAATTTCAGTGCAGTCATTAACGCGGTATTTTGAAATTCTGGCCCAGAGTCCTTTGCTCTTTTTCCTTAAAGAGAAGCATTGCATAGACGAAGTCATTGTAACTCAGCTGAAGTGCCTATCCTCGTATAATAACAAGCAAGGAGTCTAGTAGGACATATTGACAATATCGACAAATTTAATTGGGAAATTTGATATTGTCTATTAAATAAAAATCAGCGACTTAGCAGATAGCTTACTTAGTGCAAATTCATTGTCGTGGATCTTAACATTTCACAGTACAATTACCTGAGACAAGCTGGCGACGATCGAAAGTAGTGCACCCTTGGCAAGAAAGCTCTGCCCAGTCAGCAATTTGCATATCCTCGGCAGCAATTTCTGGAAGGCCGCTCCAACAGCAGAAATGTGCTGCTCGCTCTGCTGTGCTCCACCAGCAGACTCCACCACCTTGGCAAGGCACAGCGCGGCTCCAGCCTGAACTCCCTTGTTCTGCTCACCCATTGCCTCGATGAATGGCTTCACAAACAAGGACACCACAGACGAGTACGTCTCGGTAGCAGGGTGATTGATGGTTCCCAAGTACAGGGACGAGAGGGATCCAATCGCATCTCGGCAGGCATCACGGACTGCACTGTCAGAGGAGTCCTTGATTCGGCGAACGATGTGAGAGATTATCTTGGGCAGGTGGCTTGCTGCAGGATCAGGGTGTGTGGAACATAGCAAAGCGAGGAGTCGGAGGCACTCGCGTTTGGCAATTGTGGGGGCGGCCTGACGGGTGGAGGGGTCAACGTTGTTGGGAGGGTCGTGCAGTAAGCAGTTGAGTAGCATTGGGAAGCTCTCACCAGGGAGGGTACGGATAATCTTCTCGAGATCATCAATGGCGATCTGGTGGGTGTCGCGGTCGGACAGCTTGGAGAGGGAACCGAGAATGCGTTGTTTGAACTCGACCATGGCCAAGTGGGAGGATAGTGCGGAATTGGGCTTACTGGAAGCAGTAGATGTCAAAGAATGTGATTGCAGACGGGGATTTTTCGACGAAGACGACGACTTTGTAGCCGAAGTTGCCATGATAGCTCTCTAGAAGGTGAGCAAATGAAGTCTTAAGCAGCAAATGCGAAGATAGGGCTCACATAACAGGGAGGTCGCAGATTGGGGCAAGGTATTTGAACTAGGTAAAGAGAAAGATACTCATACAAGAGAACAATACACCGAAAACTGGATTCTTCATCCACGGCGGCGACATTGCATGGCGTCTGCGAGAAATGCAAGGGGGAGCGGGTGGAACTGAAGCATAACCAGGGCAGAAGAAGAGAATGAGATCTGGGAGGGAGGGAAGAACTGACCAACAAGCTTGGTAGATTGGAGAAAGGGTTGAAAATGCGGAGACCACAGCTGGTGTATTTTTGCGGGTGGTTAAAATGCCATTAGCATACATACAACCCGCGGAGGGGGCGTAATTTTTTCTATTATTTTTTAAAATTATGTATTGGTCCCTGTGTGTATAAACCACACTTTTGTCTTTAATTTTTTTAATTATATATTATATTAGGAGACGCATAGAAAACCCGTGGAAGGGACTGGATGTAATTTTTTCTATTGTTTTTTTAAAATTACATATTAGTCCTTGTGTATATGAGAAGTCATATTCATATATGTATTGACATATTTTTTTGTTTTTTTAAACTAAATCTATAAATTATTGAATGTAGTCTACGACCGTGCATAGCACGGGTTTATGCCTAGTTATAACTAAAAGCCATTCTTAAACAAATTTATATCTTTACAAGCTAAAAGCATGTGATAAGCACTTGAGAAATGCTATTACACATGATAAAAATGTTTGATGCTTATTCAAATTTAGTCTCAAATTTGATCTTTTCTCTGGTTTCATTATCAGTAATAACATTACATTTAACTTGCTAAAATAGAATCAATTGATTAATATCCGGTTGACTTTCTCAATATGCGCAACAAAAGATTAAAATTAAAATGCAAAAAGATTTGTGAATTATAAAAAGAATTGGATAACCCATTAAGAGACAGAGTAGTTTGATTGACATGCAATTGAGTCATTTTAATATATAAGCAAACAAACATTTTGAATTTAACATACAGACGCGCTGGATTGATTAACAGACATACATGTTGCTAGAGAATGGACGAATGAGCACATAGCCAAGCTATTGGAACACACGCAAATGCATTTGATTAGTCGACCAGTTGACTCCCTCTGACTTGGAGTTTGTCATAACTAAAATCTAAATTAAAATTATTTTTCTTATTGAACTCTTGAAGATCGGTGCATTAACATGTGCTAATCTATATAAAACATAATAAGATAAAGCATCTTGATTAAAAAAGTCAACGGACTCCCTCAAATCTATAAACAAACAAATAGATCTACACCAATTAATACTCAGACAGAATGTTTGAATACAAATATAGACTGAGCTAATTAGCACTGAGATAGTTTGATTGAACACACAAATAAACTAGATCAATAAGCACAAATATTTTACTGAAACTCCCTTTGAAGAAATTGATGATGTCAAATACATAATTAGACTGCATTGATTTGTATACAAATAGACTGTTGAAACTCACGAGCTGATTGGAAAACAAGCATACAGCTAAAGGTTAAAACACACACGGGCTTGTCTAATGAAAATACATAACTAAAATCTAACATTTGTATAATATGTCCATCTTTTTATTTAGCACGAAAAAATGGAAAACAAAAATTGAAAAAGGCAAGCGGATAAAAAAAAGTTCAAATAAATTAAGAAAAAATGACAAGAAGGTCAGGGACACACACTTGACTCGGTTCAATTATATATCACCAAGATTTTATACATATCAGATCTTGTACGTATGAAATGATTAAAAAAATATGAATGAAGATAAATATAAATAATAAGGCAGTGTGCAGCTAAGCAAGCGGCTAGAATAACATACACCACAATACACCACTATGTGCTTTATTTATAGGGTTACAAATGTCTATAAGTTCGTGGAGGTTTCTTATGAGTTTTTCTTCTATTTGTAATTATTGTGGAGAGTTTCTTGAACAATTTTTCTTATTCCAAACAATACAGGATAGAGTATGGGAGGTATTGTATGTAACTTTCTTAACTTTTAGTTATATATTAGTTTTCTTGTTTTAATAACGTATTTATGTGAGAACTTATAAGGGTTTTAATGCAAATTTTCTCTCCAACTTCTTTTAATTTACAAATTGGTATTTGTCTATATCTCCTATAATAAAGATGAATTGAGGCGCTTCAGTGTAGCTACTCATGTGGTAGCTTCTTTATTTTATTATTATTTTTATTATTTCTTTACAAAGTTATTTCTTTTTCTACTACATAAATGGTTTAAGTCTTAGTGACAACTATCTCTTAAAGTTGTTTCTTCTATATATTTCTACGTTATACAAAGGAGTGTCTTGTGCTCTTTGTGTGTCTATTTTTTGTAGTTGTGGGTGTGCTAACATTTTTTTTCTTTTTGTAACTTTTCTTTTTTACTTTTCTCTTTGATCATTATCTGACTTCATGTCACCTATCTGATTGCATGTCTAATATGACTGCTTGTTTAATCACCTAGCGACTTCACATAACTCGGTTGTTCGACTATTTTCTATCTATCTATACAATCCATATACTTATTTGGTTCAAATGGTAGTCTTCACAATTACATGTTATGTGTTTGACTTCTTAATGTATATGCTCCTCTATTTATTTTCAGCCACGACACACCTCATGTATCTCTATATCGAAAAATGTGTGTGTGTTCCATCTTTGTATTTCACCAACATATCTATGTGTTTTAGTAGTCTATATGAGAGTTCATCATATCAAACTTCAGTCTAGATAGTCCTGTGGTAGTTTCTTTTTTATTATTTTTTAATTATTTATCTACTACATAAATACTACAGTTTAAGTCTTAGTGATAACTATCTATTAAAGTTGTTTCTTCTATATCTTTCTATGTTATAAATTGGAGTGTCCTGTGCTCTTTGTGTGTCTTTTTTTTGTAGTTGTGGGTGTGCTAACATTTTTATTTTACTTTTTACAACTTTTCTTTTTTACTTTTCTCTTTGATCATTGTCTAACTATATGTCACCTATATGATTTCATGTCTAATATGACTGCTTGTTTAATCACCTAGCGACTTCAAAGAACTCGGTTGTTTAGTTGTTTTCTATCTATCTTTACAATGTGTATGTTTATTTGGTTCAAATGGTAGTCTTCACAATTATATGTTATGTGCTTGACTTCTTAATGTATATGCTCCTTTATTTATTTTCTTCCACGACACAATATATCTATTTCTATATAGAAAAATGTTTGTGTATTCCGTCTTTGTATTTCACCAGCATATATATGTGTTTCAGTAGTCTATATGAAAGTTCATCATATCAAGCTTCAGTCTAGCTACTCGTGTGGTAGCTTCTTTTTTATTATTTTTAATTATTTCTTCACAAAGTTATCTATGTTTCTACTATATAAATACTACGGTTTAAGTCCTAGTGACAACTATCTCTAAAGTTGTTTCTTCTACATCTTTCTACGTTATAAAAAAAGGAGTGTATTGTGCTCTTTGTGTGTCTATTTTTTTATAGTTGTGGGTGTGCTAACATTTTCATTTTGCTTTTGCATCTTTTTTTTTTACTTTTATCTTTTATCATTATCTGACTGTATGTCACCTATTTGATTACATGTCTAACACTACTACAGAAACGGCCTTTGGCGTCGGTCGTTTAACCCCATTTGGCGTCGGTTTCCGACCGACGCCTATGTGGGCGCCGCTAAAGGTCGAACACTTTGGCGTCGGTTTTTTAACCGACGCCTATTTATTCTATAGGCGTCGGTGTTTTAGTATATAACCGACGCCAAAAGTGTTCGCTCCACAGAAAATGGCATCATCTAGGGCACTTTCTGCGTCGGTTATTTACTAAACAACCGACGCCTATATAGAATATAACGTCGGTCTTTTAGTAGATAACCGACGCATAAAGTGCCCTAGATGACGCCATTTTTCTGTGGCGCGAACACTTTTGGCATCGGTTATATACTAAAACACCGACGCCTATACTTCAAGACGACACGGCCGTGCTTCCCTACACGGCCGTGTTTAGTACTATAGACGTCAGTTTTATATGAATAATCGACGCCTTTTCCACCACGGCCGTGCTATCCTGCACGGTCGGGTTGTTTGTACTATTAGGCGTCGGTTTTTATCAAATAACCGACGCTGTATGTCTTTGCTGACAGTTTTCTATAAATAACCGACGCCTATTTCTATTTTTTTTTTCATATCAGTTTGCAGGCCTGCTGTGGCTGGTCAGCAGGATGAGAACCTGCAGTTCAGTTTTCTGAACTGCAGGTTTACAACATCCATTGATATCAACCTACAAACAGGTCGCAAACCTGTAAAAGTCACAAGGAAAATTTCACACAAGTACATACATTCAGACATCAATTCAATTCTCACATTCACACATATAGAAACATTCAAATACATGTATTAACATTCAGAAATATTCATTTACAAAGTATCATTCATTATCGCTATCAACATCCCAATTATATCTTACAGTTGCCACTGCTTGTATGGCTTTTTCCCATTCTTCTCTTACTTCATTTAATGCTTCCATCGTATATGGAGCATGTATATTTTTTAAGCGTTTACCTATAGTGTGGTCAGTTTTAAACACCTGCAAAGAGAATGATGTATATATATAAGTAATAATATAAAAATAAGATTGATATATTTCATACTAACTAATGAGACTATATATAATACCTCATGTATGCTATCGATGTCCAATGCGGCATGTTTGATAATCATCTGCATAAATCGCATCACATAGTATGCGCATGCCCAACCATTGTCTTGTGTAGCACACTATAAATTGAAACATACAAAATAATACAACTAAGCACAATTCACATCAATAATATATATATTCGAGTCGGGAACTTACTTGTACGTTCTGCCAATTTATTGGCTGGTTCTTTTTCCTTGGGACCGTTCCTCCAGCCTTTTTGAATGCATCTAAACCCCTACATGTTAATATAACACAATAAATTGCATAAGTAAATAGTAATGTAATAAAAGATGTTAACGGATATAAAAATGAAATATTTCTCACCAGAATAATGGCATTCTCATTACGTGTCCAATTTTAGTGTTCAATGTACTCCCCGCAGGATCTAGATAATAAACAGTGAATGTCCCGGGGACAATAACTAGTAACTCCCAATGTCTACCGCTAGAGGTAAGAAGTTAACAATTAATAACTCAAAATGCAAAATAAAAATGGAATTTTCTTAAGTCCAAATTATAAATAAAGTAAACTTACTTGACATTGAATGGAGCTATTATTATCGTCTTCTTTTGCTGACCAAAAATTGTAAAAGCATCTATACAGTATTGTTGAACATTATCAGGGTCTTTAGCTACCAAACTAATCAATGATGGAATCAAAAATCCCACATGATCAAATGCAAATTGTTTGCAATGATCTTCGACTAAGTAGCTGCAAAACATATAGGCGTATGCATTAATATATAAGAAACCAGATCACCGGATCTTACACAAGGTATATGGATGTATAAACAAGATCTCACCTTATCCATGTCTCTATCATTGATGTATTCAGCCAATCATACATAAACAACTCAATAATATCTTGTACAAATAAAGAGCTATCGTATGATTGACCTGCATAATCTGCATCTAAAGAAACTATTATAGGGCAATGTATATTATGTACCCGTAGCCAACATGCCATTCCCCTACAAGCAGGACCTAACGGGTATGTTAGGTCAGTTGGAACCCAAGTTGGTAATGCGGGAAGTGGAGGTGGAGGCCTAAGTGCTCCTGGTGTCTTCTTTTTAACCTGTATATATAATTTCAGATCAGTTGACATCATATATACACATTAACAGTCTAAATCAATGTAAATTTATCTTACAATTTCAGTCGTGTAGACGACATCTGCTTTGGGCCACAATATGACCCCGCCTTCTGCCTCACCAAGTGTATCAATATCTGGGTGGGCATATGGCAACGCAACTTCCCTCCAATCGGGTAATACATGTAGCGGGCTCACACGAATGTAGCCCTGCGGCATTGGAGTCCCATGAAACGTTGCCCCAGGAAGGGACTGGTAAGCCTGCGCCTCTGCAACAACATAGTCTTGCATTCTTAAGCGGCATGGCTTCAATGCCTACAAATTTACGTAAAGAATGTTATACATATATACATATAATCTTGAAAACATATCATCTTGAAAAGACTAGCTACAATGTCATAAACAATACTTACAACAGACGTGTTAGGCGATGGGTCTCCAGGATTACTCGCAGTCTATGCATCAGGAGAAGAGTGGGTCGCCATAGGCTGATTGGAAGCCTGAGATGTCTGCCACCGCAGCAATTCTTCCTTGACCTTCTCAGCAACTACATCGTTGACCTTCTTAGCAACTAAATCCTCAACTCTCTTATTCTCCTATACATGGATAAAAGAAACATTAGCTTCTTATTAATGAATTTCCTTTTGCATTAACATTCTAAAAAAAGAATAGGTTACCTCTTCTTGAGAAAGTCCCGCTCTGGGTTTGCGCTGGGATGGCCCAAAGAATGCTTTGATGCCAACACCAGCGTCAGCACCTCTAACACATCCAAGATGCTCTGGGTTACCCAGAGCAACTATTAATTCATCCCTTGTGCCCTGAGGGATGAACATGCCTTGTTTCCTCTGCTCGTGCAACTCCCGCTAATCACCATAAACAGAAATTGGTAAGTTAACACCACAAATAATCAATATTCAAACGATTTCTCTAAGAGTTGTATTTTACCATTTTTGCAGCCGCCTCAGCAGTTACAGGCTTCTTTATTTCACCCTTTTTGTTTTGCCTGCCAGCTATCCAGATATCATGGCGAGGCATGGGTGTGGCAGACTCCTGAGTAGGAGCAGACTCCTGAGTAGCAGCAGACTGCTGAGTAGCCGCAGACTCCACCTGTAGTCTTTGGCGAACGCTTGCATAGCCTTTTGGACCCATAGTGTGGTCATGCACATTCAGTGCACGCCTTGCTTTTTGTGCGTCACTGAGGGCCTAGTTAGTATGCACATTAATGATTTGGTTAGTAGCACTAAATGTTAATCTTGAATAGGTGAATACAATGTATATTAATTAAATTGGGAGTGACGCCTAATACCTTGAATTCTTCAGATTTTCTTGAAGCAACAAAATTGTCCCAATCTTCTTTGTCCAAGAAGTTCCATTGTTCAAGGGCTGACTTCTTCTTCTTATCACCCTCTTTTATGTATTCTCTGTTCAGATTTGTCCTATAATTCCTAAGCATCTTTCCAGCGCGTTGCATCACACTTTTACGATGCAACTTCTCATCCAATGCAAACAGATTCTGTAAAATAGAAATGTTATTAACTAGTATCCAAAATAGAATTGCAAATAATAGAATTTGTAATCTACAAAATAGAATTGCAAATAATAATAACTCACGCATAAATCCTTCCATATCAAGTCTTTTTTCCCTTGAGGAACTTTATGCCAATTATCATACTTAACACCACAATGGCTCCGAGTGGTACACCCAAGATAGTTTACAAAATTATTGTGGTTCACTCCAATTGCATTTCCTCCATTATCAAACTCCACCACCAATTTGGATCCACTACCACTTAGCGCTGATAACTTCTTCAACAGAGTGATGCCCCTTTTCTTGTTAAGTGTTTGGTGTTGCGCATCAAGTTGCTCCAGTGCTTCAGTGGGTACAGGTACATCATCAACCTAAAATTTGACAAAAATAAACACACGAAATTAGCCCAATATAGAAATATAGGATATATGACATAACTAGAAGATAATGAATTTTATAGAAATACAGGATATGTTTTTAGAACTTACATTGGTATCCTCGCCATGCTCGTCATGGACAGCATGCTCATCATGGACTTCATGCTCATCATGGTCAGCCATCTGAAAATGTCATTAAAAAGGCAAACATTTAGCATTTGTATTAACTAGAAAAGGCAAACATTTAGCATTTGTATTAACTAGAAAAAGGCAAACATTTAGCATTTGTATAAACATACATGTCTCTAAAATTGTGATCTTTTATCAATTAACAATCCTTCATTGTGATCTCCGCGCACATATAAGTCATCATTAGCTTCAATATTTTGTGGAGTTGGCAACCCAACTGAGAATGGACTGGAGTCATCATACTTATCATAGTACTCTTCTTCATCTATAGGATCTTCAATGAATTGTCTTTTACCATGAAGAACAACCGACCATTTATCATTCGCAGGATCATCGATATAGAATATTTGTTTCGCCTGTGATGCCAATATGAATGGTTCACCCTTCTCGCCAATCTTTTCAAAGTTCACCAAAGTGAAACCCAATTCATCCACTATAACTCCTTTGGTGTTATCAACCCAATTACATTTAAAGAGCGGAATTTTGAAATCTATGTAGTCAAACTCCCAAATGTCCTCAATGACACTATAATATGACATTTTAGCTTCACGTGGACTCTTATCCTTTGCACTTGCAAAGTACATAGTCGACGCTTGAAGAGTGACCCCACTATTTTGGACGACACTCTTATCATCTTGGCGCTTTGTGTAATATGTGAATCCATTAATGTCAAACCCTTCATAAGACATAACATTCGGTTTTGGTTTAAAGGCGAGGCATTTGATAGTTTCTGTAATATCATTTGGTGTTTGAGATAGTTGATGTAAGACTTTATCTTCAAACCACTTAGTAAAAGTCTTATTATGCTCTCTAGCAAGCCACATTGAACTTGCTCGAGGATGTTGTCTCTTTATGAAATTGGTATGTTCCTCGATATAAACACTCACTTCGTCCATATTGTGTAAAATATACAAGTGAGCTTGTTCCAACTGCTCACGGCTGATTACTTTCACCCGTGATCCCAAAATTCCTTTGCCCTCCTCAATATTCTTGTCATTATCAGGAGTGTCATTACCATTGAGAAAGTCATTGCAAAAATCCATAACCTCTGTCGCCACATAACCTTCAATAATACTCCCTTCAGGCCGATAACGGTTTCGAACATCACCTTTAAAAACGCTCATGTATCGTTCAAAGGGATACATCCAATGCAAGAAAACTGGTCCCAACATTTTCACTTCCCTAGTCAAGTGGACAACAAGATGTACCATGATATCACAGAACGAAGGAGGGAAATACATCTCAAGTTGACATAGGGTAACAACCACTTCTCTTTGCAAATTATTGAGAGTATCAGGGTCAATAACTTTACTGCATAGACTGTTGAAAAAGAAACAAAGTCTGGTAATTGCAAACCTTACATGCTTCGGCAATATAGATCGAATTGCCACGGGTAATATTTGTTGCATTAGAGTGTGACAATCATGAGATTTAAGACCTATCAACTTTAGATCTTTCATTGATACCAATCTACGGATGTTGGATGAGTAACCATGTGGCACCTTAACATTTACCAAGCATTCACAAAAAGTTTTCTTCTCCTTTCTAGACAACGTGTAACAAGCGGGAGGTAAGTATGTTCTTTTACTACCCATTTCACGTAATTCTATTAATTCTGACCTTATTCCCATTTCACGTAGGTCCAGTCTGGATTTTATCCCATCTTTAGTCTTACCTGGTATATTTAACAGAGTACCAATGATGCTATCACAGACATTTTTCTCAACGTGCATTACATCGATACAATGCCTGACTGTCAAAGAACTCCAATAAGGAAGATCCCAAAATATTGACTTCTTCTTGAATGAAGAATTGTCACTCCGTGTGGCCATACTACATTGTGATTTCTTACTAAATTCATTGACAATGTCTTTTACTCTTTCATAAACAACATCCCCTGGTATAGGTTTAGGTGCACTCCGTTCATCATTCCATCCATTGAATGCTTTGCGCTTCCTACGATACAGATGGAATTTTGAAAGAAACCTTCGATGACCAAGATATATAGTCTTGCCGCCATGTTTTAGTCTTATTGAATCAGTGTTTTCTTCACATATAGGACACGCTTTAGCTCCTTTGACACTATATCCAGACAAATTCCCATCTGCTGGAAAGTCATTAATAGTGCAAAATAACATAGCGTGCAAACGAAATATCTCTCTTGCTGAAGCATCATAGGTCATCACACCTTCAGCCCAAAGTTTCTTTAAGTCATCAATCAAAGGTTCAAGATAAACATCGATATCATTTTCGGGTTGTTTAGGGCCCGATATCAACAATGACAACATAACGTACTTATTTTTCATACACATCAAGGGAGGAAGATTGTATATAACAAGCATGACTGGCCAAGTGCTATGTTGGCTGCTCAATGTCCCGTACGAATTCATCCCATCTGTACAAAGCCCAAGTCTTAGATTCCTATCTTCTTCACCAAATTTGGGGTACAATAGATCAATCTTCTTCCACTGTGGGGAATCAGACGCATGTCGCAGGATCCTGTCATTATTTTTCTTAACATCTGCATGCCACCTCAAATTCTTCGCATCTTTCGGATTTGCAAACAAGCGTTGAAACCGTGATATTATAGGTAGATACCACAACACCTTGGCAGGAGAACCAGTTTTGGACTCCCCCGAAGTCATCAATTTATACCGTGACGCACCACATTTTGGACAATCTTTCAAATCTACATAGTCCTTTTTAAATAATACACAATCATTCGGGCATGCGTGTATCTTCTTGGCCTCCATTCCCATTGGACACAACATTTTCTTTACCTGGTATGTTGAGATTGGCAGCTCGTTTCCTTCAGGAAGCATTTCTTTCAACAAAGTCAACAATGAAGTGAAGCTTTTGTCGCTCCATCTATTGTTAGCTTTTAACTTATACAATCTCAACACAGCGCTAAGCTTCGTAAACTTAGCACAGCTTGTGTATAACGGTATCTCAGCATCATGCACAATGTTTCTAAAGATAGGAGGTGGATCGGTGTGCTCTACCCTACAACTATCCAGCATCACATCAACGATGTCTGCTGGAACTGGTTCGTTCACATTTACGTCATCAGAGGCAATTTCTTCTTCCACCCAAGCACTGCTATCAACATCTACTGGTTTCGATTTTGAAATCTCTCCATGCCAGTGCCATTCTGTATAGCCTTGTACAATCCCGTTGCACATGACATGACTTTTGATTTCCTCACCAATGTTGACTTTCAAGTTGTTACCGCAATGCCTACATGGACAGTAGAACCTATCTGTAGGTTTTTTCCTATGTTCCTCGGCAAATCTAATAAACTGATCAAGACCAGATATAAACTCTGGGGTGCAACGATTACGAATGGACATCCATGATCTATCCATTCTATGATCAGAGAAAACAAGTATATATTAGGAAACAAGTATATATTAGGAAAAGATTAGGGTATACACTTACATCCTAAGTGTATAATGTGATGTCATTCTTATATATAATAAATTTGTACCACCTATCCCATCCTTGAATACCTAATCTCACTAGTAAGTGTATAATGTGTATTGGGTTTTTGAGAAAATTTCGCCAGCATTTCCCCGCTGTTCTCTAAGTACATATGTACTTAGAGAACAAATGGGGAAATGCTGCCAAAATTTTCTCGAAAACCCAATACACATTATACACTTACATCCTAAGTGAGATTAGGTGTTCAAGAACAGTCCCAAACCGGGGACTATCCAAGATTTACTCCTAATGAGTCAATCTTGGATGGGTTTCTAGGCCAACAAACACAATAATAGATATCTACAATGAAGCCGGACTCCATACAAACAATATATAATTTAGTGATCATTGTTCATTCTAATTTATACCAATGTACAAGTAATATAAAGAACAATGTGGATTATATGGGACATAAATTCATTGTTCATTGTCCAACATTAGGTTCAACACTTGAAACATACATTCATTTACAACATAAAAATTTTGTATCATTAGGGTGCAACATGTGGATTATATGGGACATACACATCAAGGTGGTCATAAGGGAGGATATTTCCTTATTTATGAGTAAGCGATATAAGATTAAGATCCATATAAAAATTAGGGCAGAAGGAAGAAATAAATCTTCTTTAGGATACAATAGACCCTTATGGATGTATTTAGGGTCATAGGTACCATCATAGAACAAAAGGGGTACACTCTAGGATTTAAGATCACACTACATCATGTATTTTATACAAAATTACATGTATGTGTATATAAAAAATATATTTATAAGGAACTTCTATACATATCAGTATCTCTAATCATTAAAATCGGCAAGCAGATCAGTAATTGTAAATAACAAACTACGAATTGTTGAATTAAAGTAATCACTAAAGTAATACTAACCAGTAGTACCAATCATTAATCACTGAAAGCAGCAAGGAAATCAGTAAAACTAATCATGCATTACTAGTATAATAGAGCAATAGGATATTTACTTCGATGCATTACAGCAGTACCCAATTATTTCAGCTTACATACCTTTCGTTAGCGGCGACGGACAAGTAGGCGAGCTCCCAGCAGTGGTGGTCGAAGTAGGAAGAAGGGGGCGGCGCTGGGCATGAGCACGGAGGAAGGAGCTATGGCGGCGGGTGACGCTGGACGAAGTAGGAAGAAGCTAGGGCGGTGACGCTGGAAGAAGCTACAGCGGCGGGCAACGCTGGAAGAAGCTAGGGCTGCGACGCACAGCAGCAACACCGGCAACGTTGGCGAGGCGAGGAGCACAGGCGGAGGAGAAGGAGCGGCGAAACGTCGGTGAGCAGCAGCACAGGAGAAGGGGGCGCGACGGAGAAGGGGGCGCGGAGAAGAAGAAGAAGGCAGCAGCAGTGGCGGTGCGGCGGCGCTGTCGTGGAGAAGAAGGAGTAGAGAAAAAGGGAAATCGGCGGCAACAGCAGAGAAAAAGGGAAATCGGCTCGCAATGAAACAGAAGAAAGGGGAAGAGTCGGGCGATCGCGGGATATTAAGTTCCCAAATAGCGTCGGTTGTTTAAAACAACCGACGCCTAAACATCTTTAGCGTCGGTTGTTTGAAACAACCGACGTCCAATTAGACGATATTTTCACGAAATTATTTGGTGGGAAACACTTTCCGCATCGGTTATAAAAGGATAACCGACGCTAAAAGTGACACTTTTCGCGCAAATTTCCATCGCACATACGCGTCGGTTTTTATCTACATAACCGACGCTGAAAGTGACACTATTTTTTTTGCTCGAAAATTGGATTTCGCGGGCGACTTTAAGCGTCGGTTGTTTATAAACAACCGACGCTGTATTCAAAGCGGTACCCGTGTCTGGTTGGTCTTCGAATATAGACGTCGGTTTGCCTAAATAACCGACGTCTAATATTATAGGCGTCGGTTTTCCTAAAGAACCGACGCCCAGAAAAGCGACACTGAATGCTGTTTCTATAGTAGTGTAATATGAAAGCTTGTTTAATCACCTAGCGACTTCAGAGAACTCGGTTGTTCAGCTGTTTTCTATCTATCTATACAATCCATATGCTTATTTGGTTCAAATGGTAGTCTTCACAATTACATGTTATGTGTTTGACTTTTTAATGTATATGCTCTTCTATTTATTTTCAGCCACGACACAACTCATGTATCTCTATATAGAAAAATGTTTGTGTGTTCCGTCTTTGCATTTCACCAACATATCTATGTGTTTCAGTAGTCTATATGAGAGTTCATCATATCATTCTGAATTTTCATAATCATGTTTGTCAATTGTGTCATGTTACATATTCTTCAGAGATGATAGGTAGGAGCAGAAGTTATATTTGTTGACTCAAGGTCTAAGTTGTTAGTCAAAGTTATATTTGTTGACTCAAGGTCTAGATTGACTAAACTCTAATGTTGATGACGACTAACTATTTCACTTATTTGTATCTAATGCTTGTACTTGAGTGATTTCAAATTACGTATAGACACACTCTAAATGCCTAAACTTGGACATCCTAACTTGGGAAAAAACAAGTCAAAATCAATGCAAGTGCACTTTTGTGGAAAAGACCTCATATCTATTAGAATCATCACTATTACAAACACTGCTTCTAGCATCGGTTAAAACATACATACAACGTCAGTTAAAAAGCAAAACCTATGTGGGCGACACTAGAATTAGAGGCCTAAGACGTCAGTTCTAAGAGGATGCAAAAACCAACGACGAATATCTAGCCTCGGTTGCCCTGATAGAAAAACTGACACATTTAAATGACTTAGTCATCGTCGAGGAAAGACCATCGATGTCATTTGTCCATACCAAGTCACATTTGTAAATGGAAAAGGGTCTCTTTGTCATCAGATTGCAAAAGGAACCGACACATGTTCTGGGTCAAAGATGTCGATTGAAGAACGAAAACCAACATTGTTTTCTCATACTAAGTCATATTTGTAAATGGAAAAGATCTCTTCGTCATCGGGTTGCAAAAGGAAACAACACCTATTCTGGGTCATAGTCGTCAGTTTGTCCACTTAAACTGATGATTAAGATATACAATGATGGTTTATTAACACCAACCACAGACTATGTCTATGTTGTCAAGAATGGTCGTGTTGTCAAGAACGATCGTTCTGGTTTAGTCATATAATGTCGGTTTTGCTCACGAAAATGACATTGAAGATCATAACTGTCAGTTTATTTGTAACAAATGATGACTAACTTTTTTTTTTTTAAGTAGTAGGTCTGTAGACCTGCTGTCTGGTTGGTCAGTAGGATGCAAAACATGTAGTTCTGAAGGTTAACACTATTTTTGAGTTCAGCTTAACAGCAGGACAACAAAAAACCTGCAAAACCTATAATAACAAACATAATCTACCCACATTCAATATACATTCTCCAATTCCATTCTCATCACATGTTCAAACATAATTCTATTCATTTATTTCAACATTTATTCATAAACTTGATACTTCATTCATACACATGATACTTCATTCACATATGCTCCAACTCCATTCTCATGACATGAAGAAATACAATTCTCATTATATTCATTCATTGTTACTTTCACACACATTATATATTCATACATAAGCACCAATAATTTACTCGCATCAAATTTAAAGTTGTAAGAAGTCATAAGCACCACATGTATATAGATATAATGACATCAAAGTTTATAAAACTCAATCTTTATCCCAATCAAATTCAAAGTTCACATCCCTTATGAAGTATTCTTCCCATTGTTCTCATATCTAATCTATTTGTTCTATGGTATAGGGCTTTTTGTGCATCATCTAGCTTTTCTTATCTATAGAAGTATTTCATTTTAAACACCTACAAAGATAATGATGTATACATTCAGAAATACGGGAACAGAGAAAGGAAGCGGAAATAAAAAATTTATCTATATGTGTTCCCCCATAACAGCAAGATTGTGTCAACTACTATAAAATAGGAAAGATGGTTTAACGAGTTTATACCTAGTCTTGGATCAAGTCCAGCGACTACAACTTGTTTCAGTGCAACTATCTCCTAGTTGCTCTTGGACAATGTTTGTGCAGCTCCTAGTCTTCACCACAGACAACAGACTCAAACGGAGTCTGCAACAACTCCTGGTCTTGCCACAGACTGCAGGCTAACTTTGTCCTCCTAGCAGTAAACAACAACCTTCTCACCTCTAGAGAAGTCCACACTGAAAAACTAGAACTCATGTCATTTTAGTATAATAGATAGAAAGGAGTTGTCCCTCCTGTTGGTATACTAGTCACCAACTTGCACTCCCACAAATGTTTCTTTCTTGCTATCCCTCCCTTTAGCAGGTAGGACTTACTCAGGCTCTCTATTGATTACCACAACCAGAGAGGATAACGATTATATGAGGCAATTGAGTTGTGTTCTCGGAAGCCCCTAGTACTCCTCTATTTATAGGAGGGGTTAGGTTTTGGGTTCCCAATCTGTGTGGGAGTGGAAGGGACTGGAAGATCATGAATTTTTGCAACTTGTAAATTTTGAAATAGTCATTTGGAAACCAAAACCGGTTGGTTCACATGCGAGCCAATCGGTTCACGGCTTGAAGTGTTAGCCCATTTCCTAATCACATATGAATTTGGAAAAAATCATTTCCAATTAATGCTAAACATTAATTTGTGTACCAATCAAATTGAACAAGTGAAATGACCAACTTTTCTCACAAATTCATGAAAGCTACTGGAACCTTCAGTTGACACAGTCGAGTCGATCGGTTCACAAGGATAACAAGTTGTCTCATCCATTATGAGCCAATCTTTTCACCCAGTGAGCCGATATGTTGGTGCTTAATTCGTACAGAACTCACCCAATTCAATTCTAATCAACCTGACTCCAAATGGTCGTCTCAACACTTGAGTCGATCGGTTGGCAGTCCGGTCAGTTAGTTTGTTGCTTGAATTGAGTACCCAAACACTTTGGTACTCAATCCAATCATTATTCATGATAAAGATCTTCTTCTAGATGAGTTCATATGTGTGTGACCCTATAGGTTCACATATCACATTGACAATGAATGTTAATAACTAGCTTATGACATCACAAGCAAAGAGTGGTGCCTCATCGCACATCAATGCTACCCAAGTGAATGGAAAGTTGGAGAATAACTTCAACCTACAATTTGTGTAAGGTGTTGCAGTAATTGTATAATTCCTTTGTATCTGATATTCGGAATGAACTCGAGGCATGGAATCCTCATCCTCTCAATGCTCAATCCATGTTCCTTGAACTAAGAGCATACTATATGAGATATATGTTACCTCAATATCATATATCAATTCACATATGCATGCTCATGTGTTTCTCAGTCTCGCTTATCAAGTGGCCATGATATCAAACTCCAATAGAAGGGACAACTCCCATCTACATCACTCATAGTCAGTCCCCATGTGTCACAGCTACCCAATCATCACCTTTATAGCAATATTTATTTCAACTTTACATTTGATGATGTTAAAGTATACCGAACGACGTGTGATGAGTGTAGTGACTTCAGGTCTAAGAATCACAATCACCACCTTCACTCTAAGAGATTACTATGACCACCAATGATGGTTTCCACGTGTCACTCTCAAGGTGGATTTGTCTGATACACTGTTTTGTAATATGTATTTGTGTGCTTGGTTTGATATACCATAATGTGACTAATGAGATTCTATCATCAACCAACTCACACTCCAGTCTTGTGTGTTATTGGTGTCTATCTACCTTCCACAGTAACAACCGACTAGGGACGTATTAAGAATGTACATACTCTTAGCATTTATACGATCTCATTGTTTAAGTCACGTACTTGAAGACATATGTCATTGAGTATTGTCATTATTTAGACATTTATAATGTTTCCTCAGTGTCTCATAGCTGATTGAAATGTAACAAATTGGAAGCTTGCCTTTATGACTATTATTAATCAAATGTTTAATGTTATATTCCACGTCAATCATCATATGATTGGTTGTCTGGCATACCTTACCAACAGACTCCCACTTGCAGTTAGAGCCAATCACCCACGAATCTCATTCTTAGTGATCTAAACATACCCACCATGTTTCTGCTGCGCAAGTGCTAATCCAGCGGGTTAGCAACACTTTTCTATTAGTTGGTATATTGCATGTTTCTTATCTCTTTGCTATGAGATTATCTCTTTGCTATGAGATGAAACTATCATAATATGGTATCTGATATTGCTTGCTTAACAAGTAGCTCCATTGTTGTCACAATATCTCTACTGAGTCATCGATGGTTGGAACATCTATAAGTTCGTCATATGAATTTCTACATCCATACAATATCCATCTTGTGTTCATAACACAAACATACTCCACTTCTATTGTAGAATAGACTTAATGGCTATTAGTTCAGAACCCTTCCAACTAACAACACCTTTTCTTCAAATATATTTTATTTCAATCAGTTTTGTCATTTCGAAAGCTTGCATTCGTGTAAACCTTTACACCCAACTCTTCCTTGTTGCTATTAACTAGCAATCTATCCTTAAGTACTTCACAAGTACCAATGGATGTCTTTAATGACATTCCAATAACCCTTATTTGAATTTAATATCATCTTGTCATGTCCAACACATACAAGATTATATGGGAAAAGTACATTTATAACATTCATGATAGATCCATTATTACAACATATGGCATTGTGTCATTTCCATTCTTCACAATAATTGGAATATATGGTTCATGTGTGACTAATCTGGATTATCTCTCATTGAATCCTTTAAGTTGATCTCTTTCAACACCTTGCTATTTTATGTGCTCAAACTTATATTGTGAAACTTTCAAGAACTATCTCTATAGGTCTTGATCCCTGTCTCATAGGATGTTTCACCTAATCCTTCATTGTTGAAGGTGTTTTCCATGCAGTTCTCAATACTCTCAATATTGAGATGTTATTCCCTATCACATGTGGAATATTTATATATGCTCCCACTAAATCTTTTATAATCACAAATTTCATCTTTTATCTTGATTTAAGTCAAACTCTTTGACTATCTTGTCAAGTCAAAAGATCCCATCTCTGAGATTTTATTTCCATTCATGAAGTTATAAAACTTTTAGGTTGTGTCACGTACACATCCTCTCACATATTCCTGTAAGGAATTTGGTTTTAATCTTCATATGCCAAATCTTACAGTCTATATAAGATAAAACATCAAGCATTACAATTGGTAAAGGAATTTCTTTTATGTTCAATAACTTGAAATGATTTGAAAAACTTATCAACCAATTTTTTTCCTTTTAGGTTATCCATGTAGGTCTTTGCAACAAGACCCTACTTGTAAGGATCATGACCTTCATTTTGGGCTTATCCTGTTTGCTTTGCCTAAACATTGTGTTCAGTTGCTTACTAATCACCTCTAGTGGTGATTAAGGTTGCTTGTGCTTTATTGAGAGTTGGAGGTGCTACTTGCAAATAACCCAAGTCTAGGGTTGATGAGAAAGTTTGTCACCTTGAGAGGTGTTTTTCTCTCTCCTTGCTTCCTCTAGAGTTGAGAGGAAGGGTTGGACTCGTTACTTGAGTTGCCTTGGGCTTGGTTGAGCCTTGTTGGGCCTTATTTTGCCTTGTTTGGGCCCTGCCTTGCCTTAATGGACCTTGTATCGGGAAAAGGTGTGTTTGGGAGCCTTGTGTCGGCCATGGTTGTGTCGGCCATGAGGTTATGTCAGGAAAGAGAGTGTATCTGTAATGACCCCGCCTTCCGGTAACCCCCAATTAAGGGAGACCGAGAGGTCGGTGCCGTTATACAATTTTCGGATCAAGGTTCAGCAATTAATTGATAACAATTATTAAATTCTACTTGACTAAACTGAAAAGTTGTAATAAATAAAAAAATTGCATACCTTTGAAAATTTTGGAATTCTAAAACTTCTATCCAGAACTCAGACTAACTAACTAATCCTCCTTGGACTTTAATTAGTGTATTTCACAATATGACAATTTACTATTTGTCCTTTTTGTTTTGTACCTAAACGCCAACAAACAAAACGTCGGTTACAATTTTACGTTTTAAGTATAACTACGCAATCCATGTGTACCCTATCCCATGCGTTGTCCCTGCAGTGGACCTGGATACTACCTCCCTTATGGTAGATTCCCATTATACCCCTCATGACTTCACCTAATAGGTGAATCAATTTCTAGGGCTGAGTCACATGGCACTACCCGTAGGTATCCCACTCCTTAACTCATGGTATGCTAAGAGTCTCATGGCACTACACATGTGTAGCCTAGTTTCTAACTCATGATACCCTAGACCTTGCTCTAGGTTATCCTTAGCCTTTGCATAGCCATAGGGGTAGGCTCGGATCTAGCCAGTTATACAGGTATACTCATAGTGATAGTCATAGTCACTCTATAGTTGCATGAATTAAAACATCCAACAATTATTTCAAGCCATGAGGGAAACGTCGATAAAATCCTCAGAAAACCAATCGAGATAATCATAAGCGTAACCACATACCTCTTATTGCATATTTGGTTACAAAATTAACTTTGTAGAGAGAGAAAATCCAAACAATCAAGAAATTGCACATAAACCCTGAAATAAAAGTACAAGTTTACTTTTATTAATATTTATCCAATTTCATCATATCCCTTAGGGTTTCTATTCCAATTTTAGGGTTTCTTGGAAACTAGGGTTTTGCCTTCATTCTTAGTTATCATGAACCCTAATTCCTCAAAATCACTTAAAACCCTTAAATTCTCTCCTTTTAATATTCCTAACAGTCTTAGGACCATTATTTAGTAATTTACTTCCTTAATTCAAAATAACATGGTTTTCTTTTTCTTTTACCCTAAATTAGGGTTCCCATATACATTACTTTTCATTTATGGACATAAACCCTAATTTAACCAATTTTGTATTCAAAACGGATAGAAACTCCATCATAAGCATCAACAAGTTATTACCTTTCTAATTAACCCATTATCTTACAAAGATACATCTTTTATACACCATTAGGGTTTCTAATTACTTTTCAATACACACTTCTACCAAATGAAGGTACTTTTGTAAAACGAAGTAGAACTAGGTTCTCAAATTATTTTTATCAGATTCCTTGCATTTTTCTACCCAACGTTCATATATAAAGTTTCTTCATATGAGGTTCCCAACTATTACTACGATTTTAGCAAGGAAAAGCTATTTTCTGAAATTTCGATCAGAGAGGAGATTTACCGGATTATCTCAGCCGTTTGATCAGTGCGCCAATGGTCCGCGCTTTGATCCAACGCACATCGTTGATCATGCCCACTAACAGGATCGCGCGTGTGCCCTTCCTCGGCCGATCCGTCAGATCCCGATCCAACGCTCCGCGTTGATCGTTCCCTCCTCGCGGCTAAGATAGGTGAGTCGTCCAGGGACCGTAAGATTGCGCCTCGGTCTATGATGGTCCAAGATCCAAGGGTGGCTGCTCGTTGTCCCCCTCTTCTTCTTGCAGCGGCGCCGCAGCTGGAGCTCGTCGGGGCGATGTCAATCGAGCGCAAGGGAAGGTTTAGGTGCTAATGGAGTAGTCGTACGGATTCGTGAAGGGGCAAGGAACCAAGAGGGACCCTATTTATAGGGTGTGGAGGCCCCTCTAGGGTTCCCCCAACCCTGCTGCTGCCTTAGATCACAACCCAATTGAGCGTTTTCCCTATTCTTGATGGAAACCCAACAAAGTGGGGTCGAGACGCTTCGCCTCTCGCCCCCGGACCTATTGGACAAGTTTCCCTGCTCGAACAAACATCAGATCGATCAGAATCGAAGGGGAAAGTTCCCCCTGATCGTGCTACAGTCCGCGTCCCTTTGGGACTCTGGACGATGAACCAGGTCAGTTGGATCAAGATCCAACGGCCCCTATCATCCGCGCTCAAACCAAATAGGAAAAAGATTTCCCAAATTGCAAGGGAAAATCCTATTTTGAGGATAATCTTGAAAAATCGATAACTCCCAATTCTTAAATTTTTTTGCCTCAAATTTTAAAGGAAAGTCGTTCATACTTTTATCTCTAATTATACAAAAATTGGGATCATTATCTCAATTAAACGGTTCCTTTTCTTTAGTTGCAAGAAAACACCTTTTTATTCATATTCTCCACATATTCTTTATTTCCCTTGCTATTATATAATTATCCTGAGTTCCTTGAACCCCAAGGAACCTTTATAACTCAAAATCCTATTTTGGTAAAATATCTTTTAGCCTTTTAATCATCATTTATTCATTTTATTTTATATTCCATTATCCCATTGAATTCCTTTTCCATTTCTTTTTCTTTTTCTTTCAATTGGGCTTAATGGCCAATAAGGCCCATCAAGAAAGCATGCAAGGCTATTATTCACGAAATTCATTCAAATCAAACCATGAAATCAAACATTGATCTTATTTATCTTTTAAAGGAGATTCACAAATCTCATTACATGTTTTGGAAAACAAGGTTATAACATCCTCCCCTCCTTATAGGAATTTTACCCTCAAAATTCGACAATCAAGAAAACATATCAGGATATGCTTTTTCCATGTCCGTCTTCAACTCCCATGTGGCCTCATCCTCTCCATGGTGCTTCCAAAGAACATTTACCATCTCAATATTCTTATTTCTGAGCTCTTTTACCTTGGTATCTAGAATCCGCAAAGGCAACTCAGGATAAGACAACTTTCCTTGAAGCTCAATAGGTTCAATGCTCACACATGGCTTGGATCTTGCACATACCGCTTCAGATTGGACACGTGAAACACATCATGCATCATACTGTATTGATGGGGGTAACGCCAAATGATATGCGACCTCACCAATTCGTTCTAACACTTCAAACGGACCCACGTATCGGGGACTCAACTTTCCTCTATTCTTAGCTATAGCTCGGAGCGGTCAATTTTTTAGAAAAACATGTTCTCCCATAGCGAAATGCACATCAGTCAGCTTCGCATCAACATACGACTTCTATCAGTTTTGGGCTCTCTTTAGCCTTTGTCTGATCAAAGCGACTTTATTAGCATACACTTGGAGTTCATCTGACCTCAATAAGGTCCTTTCACCAATATCATCCCAGTGAAGTGGTGACCGACATGGTCTCCCATATAGAGCTTCATATGGAGGCATCCCGATACTGGCTTGGTAACTATTGTTGTAGGCAAACTCAGCTAAAGGTAAGTATTGCTCCCATGATCCACCCCAATCGAGCACACAAGCTCTCAGCAGATCTTCTAAGGTCTGAATTGTCCTTTCTGACTGACCATCTGTCTGGGGGTGATAAGTGGTACTGAACTTCAACCTTGTACCTAGTTCCTCTTGAACCTGCTTCCACAACTTTGAAGTAAACTTTGGGTCTCTGTCCGAGATGATAGAACTGGGTACGCCATGCAAGCGTACTATCTCTCTGATATACAACTCAACTAAGTTTGACACTTTGGCAGTGGTTTTCAGGGCAAGGAAGTGTGCTGACTTGGTAAGGCGATCTACCACAACCCATATCACATCATGACCTTTCTTGGTCTGGGGTAGATCCACCACGAAATCCATGGTGATCTGCTCTCATTTCCACTATGGGATCTCTATAGACTGTAAGAGTCTACCGGGTCGTTGGTGTTCAACCTTCACCATTTGGCACGTAAGACAACTGGCCACATAAGCTGCAATGTCTCTCTTCATCCCTGGACACCAGAAAAACCTCTGCATGTCCTTAAACATCTTAGTAGTCGTTGGGTGCACCGTGTATTTAGAACCATGAGCCTCTTGTAGGATATGTTCCTTCAACGGTGAGTCTTTAGGAACCCATATGCGATTCTCGAAACGGATTCCTTCATCTATTCCCAAAGAAAGACGGGTCTGAGGCTTCTGCATCAAGCCTTTCATCTTGTCAAGTCCTCCACTGGCCAACTATGCTGCGACAATCTCACTCAACAATTCAGACTGTATCTGGATGTTGGCCAATCGAACTCGATCATCTAACAGTTGAGGTGACCATTCCACCAGCTCTTCTAAGCTCTTCCACTGTCTGGACAACACAACTGCACACCTTAGATATTTCTGACTCAAAGCATCGGCTATGACATTCGCCTTCCCTAGATGATAGGAAATGGTGAAGTCGTAATCCTTCATGTACTCCATCCATCGTCGTTGTCGTAGGTTCAAGTCTTTTTATGCCAGTAGACACTTCAGGCTCTTATAGTCGGTGAAGATCTCAAAAGTGGCACCATACAGGTAATGTCGCCAAATCTTCAAGGCATGGATGATAGCAGCTAACTCCAGGTCGTGGGTCAGGTAATTCACCTCATTGGGCTTGAGTTGTCGGGAGGCATATGCAACCACATGCCGATTCTGTTCCAACACACAGCCAAGTCCCATCTTTGATGCATCGGTGAAAATCATGAAACCCTCATTACTTGATGGTAGAGTCAAAACTGGTGCAGAGGTCAGCTTCTCTTTCAGCTCCTCGAAATGAGCTTCACAAACATCAGACCACACGAACTTCACATCTTTTCGAGTCAACATGGTCAGAGGCAAGGCGGTCTTTGAGAAATCCGCGATGAAGCACCGATAATATCCTGCTAACCCCAAGAAGCTTCATACCTCGGAGGGGTTCTTCAGTGTTGGCCAGTCTCGAACCGCCGCCACTTTAGCTGGATCTACGACGATCGTTCCTCCTGAGATGATGTGTCCAAGGAACATGACGCGGTCTATCCAAAACTTGCATTTAGAGAACTTCTGCTTTCTTAAGATATAAAGGACTTTACTTAGGTGGTCTCGGTGTTGATCTAAATCGTCTGAATAAACCAGTATGTCATCTATGAACACTATGACAAATGAGTCAAGGAAGGGTTGAAACACACTATTCATAAGGTTCATGAACACACTGGGTGCATTGGACAACCCAAAAGGCATAACCACAAACTCATAGTAGCCATACCGGGTCCTGAAAGCTGTTTTCGGGATGTCCTCACCCTTGACTCTCAACTGGTGGTAACCCGATCTCAAGTCAATCTTGGAAAAGACTCGAGCTGACTTCAACTGGTCAAACAAGTCATCTATTTGGGGTAAAGGGTATCTGTTCTTAATGGTAGCCTAGTTGATCATCCAGTAGTCTATGCACATTCAGAGCGAACCATCATTTTTCTTTACAAAAAGAACAGGCGCTCCCCATGGTGATGTGCTAGGGCAGATAAAACCCTTATCCAACAATTCCTGCAATTGCTTCTTTAAATCAAGCAACTCAGCAGGGGCCATTCTATAAGGTGCTCGAGAAATAGGGTTTGTACCAGGAGCTAGCTCTATCGAAAAATCTACCTCTCTTTCGAGAGGAATCCCAGGTAGATCATCTGGGAAAAAATTTGCATAGCCCCTAACTACCTCTATTCTTCTAAGGGTTGCACCTTGGGTTCTGGCTCGGTGACTACTGCTAGGAAAGCTCGACACCCTTTACTCATCATCCGCTCTGCTTTCACGGCTGACACATACATGCTGGTAGTGGCATCCTTCATACCCCTAATGACAAAAGGTGGTTGACCTAGTCTCTTGATGATCACTTTCTTCTCTCTACAGTTGATATTGGCCCTATACGTATACAGCCAATCCATGCTAATGATTACGTCAAAATCATTCATGTCAATAAGGATAAAGTATGTAGGAAAATCATGATCTCGATATTTCACAGATACCACCGGGGCTTTCAAAAGGGAAGTAAAGATTCGACCACTTGGGGTTGTAACATCTAAGACATACCCTAAATCCTTGATATCCAAACATAGCACAGTTGCAAGATTTCTCAAAATGAAAGTATTAGTAGATCCAGAGTCAAACAAAGCTTTCACATTATGTCCCATAACTTCAATCATGGCTACATTATTGTTCACCATGCATTAGACCATTACATGCTTAACTTTAAAACATAAAAGAAAACTCTAAGGGTTATTACCCTCGATCAACCGATTGGCATTGACTTGATCCTCCTCATTGTCAATGGAAAACACCCGATCTTGTCTTCTCTCTCCAGTGGGTGGGGCTATAGCTATAGGTGGGGCTGCCACAGGTGGAGCTGCTACTGGTGGGGCTGCCACTTGTCCTTGTCCCCTGGGCTCTGGCATAGGATAGATAGATTGCAGATGTCCTTCTTGGTGGCATCGAAAGTAAGTCTTCTTCTTGTAGTGGCATTCACTGGCGTGCCCCTTTTCACAGGTGCGGCAAGGAGGTCGGTTGTTCTCTTGATGGGGTTTCCCTTTTCCTCCATGTTTTCCTTTAGCTTGATGACGTCCTTAACCCTTCTTGTGGTTGTTTCTTGGGCCTTGGGCTCCTTTAGTGAAATCAAAGTATCCCTTGGGTGGAAACTGGGCAGGCATCACTGTCCTCTCCATGTCTAAAGCAGTGATGTAGGCTTCAGTGAAAGTTTTAGGCTTGCTTGCCATTACATGGGGCCTGATGGCAGGGTGAGGATGCTCTATGAAGTGATCCACCCTTCTTTCTTCATCCATATTGTACCCAAAGCGCTCCAAGATTCAGAACTTGTACCCGAAGTCCGCCACAAAAGAGTTTCCTTGGGTCATGTTGGTGAACTCCCTTTCCTTTTCCTTCTTAGCTGAGACTGGGACGAATCTGGCTGTGAAGATCATCTTGAAATCAGCCCATGCCATGGGTTCCTCTGTCAAATCCCGACCGGTGATGTGGGTCTCCCACCATATCTTGGCTTCTCCTTCCAGGAGGTGAGCAGAAAAGAGGACCTTCTTGCTCGGCTGTACCTCAAGCATGCAGAATTCATTCTCGACTGCAAGCAGCCAAGCTTCCGCTTTGTCGACTACCTCTGTCTTGTCCTCTCCCCAGAACTTCTTGATATTCAACTTGACGAAGTCCAGGATGGTGGCCCCCAGTCTAGGACGAACTGGAAGTGGCTCACCATTCTCAGCTATGGTTAGGTCTCGGAGGGCCAAGGCATTAATGGCCTATGTCAGCTTCCTTTGTTGCTCCATCCACAAAGCTTCAGGGGTGTGGATCATCATGGTCGGTTCCGGACCTCCAGCTTGGTCTTCTTCCATCTGGTCTACTTCCTCGTACACATGTTGCTCTTCATACCCTTGGTCTCGCTCTTGATCAAGGTTGCCGAAGGGTACCGGGTCAGGGTTAGGGACCTCATGAGTGGTCTCTTCAGGCCTCTTTCTCTTCTTCGAGGATTCACCATCATGGTTCTTCTTCCTCTTCTCTGAAGACCCCTTTCCTTTGCGGGGAGGCCAAGCACTCCTAACTGGGTTCCCAGTACCCTCGGGGATAGCAACTGTCTTTGTACGAGCCATCTATATAAGCATAACAAACAAACCTTTAGTTTATCATTAAACTAAGTATACTTATGTCAGTGACGTCTCATTATGTATCTTTTATTAATTTGATGGAGGATTCCTTAATCCTTAACTTACTTGCCCATACCACATGAGGGTGAGGAAGAGAGAGAAAAGCCTAACTCGTAAAGTCCTTAATAGAATTTGTGATGAGAAGGGATGAATAAGATGAGGAAGTCCTAAAGGTATCTTATTTCGATTCAAATCCTAGGACATCGGCCATGCAGTCACACATTCCGGGAGTCCTCATATTCCGACTAGCGGTGCGGAGGAAAATTTTGCCAGCCCCCAGAAGTGATCCTTTTCTAGACACCTCAGTCTTTCGGAAAATCCTCTAATAACTCCCTTGGGTTCTACAGAGTTTGTAAAATTTAATAATTATTAACAATTAAGTGGAGAACCTCGGCTCTGATACCAAATGTAACGACCCTGCCTTCCAGTAACCCCCAATTAAGGGAGACCGAGAGGTCAGTGCCGTTATACAATTTCCGGATCAAGGTTCAACAATTAATTGATAACAATTATTAAATTCTACTAGACTAAACTGAAAAGCTGTAATAAATAAAATTTTTGCATACCTTTGAAAATTTTGGAATTCTAAAACTTCTATCCAGAACTCAGACTAACTAACTAATCCTCCTTGGACTTTAATTAGTGTATTTCACAATATGACGATTTACTATTTGTCCTTTTTGTTTTGTACCTAAAACGCCGACAAATAAAACATCGGTTAGCCAAAGCTGGTATGTGGGGGATTCACTAATCATGCAATTATCTATAATAATGTATTGCATTCAATTATCATTTAACAAACAATTTTACATTTTAAGTATAACTACGCGATTCATGTGTACCCTATCCCCTGCGTTGTCCCTACAATGGACCTGGATACTACCTCCCTTATGGTAGATTCCCATTATACCCCTCATGACTTCACCTAATAGGTGAATCAATTTCTAGGGCTGAGTCACATGGCACTACCCGTAGGTAGCCCACTCCTTAACTCATGGTATGCTAAGAGTCTCATGGCACTACACATGTGTAGCCCATTTTCTAACGCATGATACCCTAGACCTTGCTCTAGGTTATCCTTAGCCTTTGCATAGCCATAGGGGTAGGCTCGGATTATCCAGTTATACATGTATACTCATAGTGATAGTCATAGTCACTCTATAGTTGCATGAATTAAAACATCCAAAGTTATTTCAATCCATGAGGGAAACGTCGATAAAATCCTTGGAAAACTAATCGAGATAATCATAAGCGTAACCACATACCTCTTATTGCAGATTTGGTTACAGAATTAACTTTGTAGAGAGAGAAAATCTAAACAATCAAGCAATTGCATAGAAACCCTGAAATAAAAGTACAAGTTTACTTTTATTAATATTTATCCAATTTCATCATATCCCTTAGGGTTTCTATTCCAATTTTAGGGTTTCTTGGAAACTAGGGTTTTGCCTTCATTCCTAGTTATCATGAACTCTAATTCCTCAAAATCACTTAAAACCCTTAAATTCTCTCCTTTTAATATTCCTAACAGTCTTAGGACCATTATTTAGTAATTTACTTCCTTAATTCAAAATAACATGGTTTTCTTTTTCTTTTACCCTAAATTAGGGTTCCCATATACATTACTTTTCATTTATGGACATAAACCCTAATTTAACCAATTTTGTATTCAAAATTGATAGAAACTCCATCATAAGCATCAACATGTTATTACCTTTCTAATTAACCCATTATCTTATAAAGATACATCTTTTATACACCATTAGGGCTTCTAATTACTTTTCAATACATACTTCTACCAAATTAAGGTATTTTTGTAAAACGAAGTAGAACCAGGTTCTCAAATTATTTTTATCAGATTCCTTGCATTTTTCTACCCAGGTTTCATATATAAAGTTTCTTCATATGAGGTTCCTAGCTATTACTACGATTTTAGCAAGGAAAAGCTATTTTCTGAAATTTCAACCAGAGAGGAGATTTACCGGATTATCTCTGCTATTTGATCAGTGCGCCAATGGTCCACACTTTGATTCAACGCACGTCATCAATCGTGCCCACTAATAGGATCGCGTGCGTGCCCTTCCTCTGATGATCCGTCAGATCCCGATCCAACGCTCTGCGTTGATCGTTCCCTCCTCGCGGCTAAGATAGGCACGTCGTCCAGGGACCGCCGGATTGTGCCTCATTCTATGATGGTCCAGGATCCAAGGGTGGCTGCTCATCATCCCCCTCTTCTTCTTGCGGCGGCACCACGATTGGAGCTCGTCGAGGCGATGTCAATCGAGTGCAAGGGAAGGTTTAGGTGCTAATGGAGTAGCCATACATATTCGTGAAGGAGCAAGGAACCAAGAGGGACCCTATTTATAGGGTGTGGAGGCCCCTCTAGGGTTCCCCCAACCCTGTTTCCACCTCAGATCATAGCCCAATTGGGCGTTTTCCCTATTCTTGATGGAAACCCAGCAAAGTGGGGTCGAGAAGCTTTGCCTCTCGCCCCCGGACCTATTGGACAAGTTTCCCTGCTCGAACAAACATCAGATCGATCAGAATTGAAGGGGAACTGATCATGCTACAGTCTGCGTCCCTTTGGGACTCTGGACGATGAACCGGGTCAGTTGGATCAAGATCTAATGGCCCCTATCATCCGCGCTCAAACCAAATAGGAAAAAGATTTCCCAAATTGCAAGGGAAAATCCTATTTTGAGGATAATCTTGAAAAATTTATAACTCCCAATTCTTAAAACCTTTTTGCCTCAAATTTCAAAGGAAAGTAGTTCATACTTTTATCTCTCATTATACAAAATTTGGGATCATTATCTCAATTTAACGGTTCCTTTTCTTTAGTTGCAAGAAAACACCTTTTTATTCATATTCTCCACATATTCTTTATTTCCCTTGCTATTATATAATTATCCTGAGTTACTTGAACCCCAAGGAACCTTTATAACTCGAAATCCTATTTTGGGAAAATATCTTTTAGCCTTTTAATCATCCTTTATTCATTTTCTTTTATATTCCATTATCCCATTGAATTCCTTTTCCATTTCTTTTTCTTTTTCTTTCAATTGGGCTTAATGGCCAATAAGGCCCATCAAGAAAGCATGCAAGGCTATTATTCACGAAATTCATTCAAATCAAACCATGAAATCAAACATGGATCTTATTTATCTTTTAAAGGATATTCACAAATCTCATTACATGTTTTGGAAAATGAGGTTATAACAGTATCACCCATGAGGTGTATCGACCTTTGACCATCCTTGACCTTTGGCTTCGTTTGTGTCACCACCCTTGTGGACACTTGGTGCATGATGCTTGAATGTGGCAATTGCCTTGGACATGTGTATGGGGCGAGATAAGGAGGAGGCATTGCCCATGGACAAGTGTCCCTAGGTGGGCGACAACTTGCCTTGTTTTATCCTTCACCCTCTTCTATATATGCCTCTCCTTTCTCTTGCTTAGGATCCCTTTAGTTGGTGTTGCTTCCTTTCTTCCTTGATGGGTGACACATCTCCTTTGAAAGTTGGTGGTCGATCCTCCTCCTTCTCCTTGGAGTCTTCTTCTTCCTCTAGTGGTGGTCGAGCCCTAGGGTGCCTTGTTCTTCTTCTTGTGGTGAGCATCTTCCCTCTTTCCTTAGCACCTTCTTCCTCTTCTCTTTCGTGCTTGCTCTTCGGCCATGGTGGTTACAAGTTTTATTTCTCTTCTTGAGGTGGCCAAAGGTGGTTCTTGAGCTTGGAGCTTTCTTAAGGTGGGTTACATAACTCCTAACCCTAGCTATACTACTTCCTTTTCTTATTGCATGTTATGTTTCACCTTGATCGGCCATGTATCTTGTTGGATATGCTTCTTGTTAGATACGTTTCTTGCTCTAGTCGGTATCTTTGATCTTGTGGATATATGTTCATGTTATAGATGTGTTCTTAACCTTGGTGCCCGAACCATATGCATAGAGTTTCTTGGGCAAAACTCCTTTCTCTCCATTTGGTCTTGAGAAGTGAGTTCGGCTCTAGTGGTATAGGCAACACTCCTCTCACTTGGTTTTTGAGAGGTGAGTCTATACTCTAGTTGCTTGGGCAACACTCTTCTCTCACCATGGATTTGAGAGGTGATCCTTGGTTAGATGTTGACCTAGTAGAGGTTGGTAGGTTGGCCGATATGGAAATGATCTATCATGTTGCCCGAGATATGTGATGGAGGTTGTACAAAACCCCTCTCTCTTGATTGTTGAGAGGTGAGACAACTCTCTTGATCTATTAGGGTTTTGATGATGGTGATCTTGAGGTTAGTGGTGACCAAGCCGAGATGAACCTTTGTGCCTTGCACTATATACCTTTGTGGTGATGTTGCCTGTTGGCTATTTAGGCTAACGAGTTTCAATCCAAACAAAGGATAGTTTACCCAACTTAACCAATCTCCACAAGTATATAGAGGTAGTATAGTCAAGGTCGAACACAAGGAGCTTAACTAATTTAATTGAGCGCAACAGTAATAAAGTTCAACAATCTAGATCGGTTTTAAGGAAAAGAAAACATTTGTCTAAATGCAGAGAATTCAGATTTTAACAGCAGAAAATTTAGATTTTAACTAGCAAGTAAGAACTACTAAAAGAAGTTTGATTTTAGAAATATTGGGAATCTTGAACATTACGATTTCGTTCACACATCATAGCAATCAAAGGAACACAATAATTTAAACATACATAAGTTCTTATTTCAAGGAAAGGTTGTGTTACATTTCACCTCCCGATGTAAATGCAACGATCACAACAAAAAACAACACTCTTGTGTGTAAGTTTCATGTTTGATCACAATTGTTCCTCAACTCATTCCTATCTACTCTCGTAGAAGAGGAAGAGTTGCCAATAAGAGCACCTCCATACGTTCCTACTTGTCTTCTCAGATCAAGCAAGAAAGCAGAAAACATGCACATAAAGTGGCCAACAATACATGCAAGAAAAGGGTAAACCAATACTTTCATGGTTAAGAAACAAGAAACATAGTATTTAGTACAAAATTACTTGTTCCATACATTCTATGACATGGGAGCTACTCTCCCATGCCAAAGAAAAGAATAATTACTCATCCATAACCATGTCTTACAGATTTGTTACAGAGAATTCAGTTCTAAACATTTTTTAGAAGGGAAAAGACAAAGAGAACTAAAGATGTAACCACAAGAAGGAAGAATTTCAGCTTGAGGATGAAATTCTCCTTCTTTATCTTCTCCAAGACGGACTAGCTCCTTTCCCAAGAAGCTACTTGAAGTTGGGGAAGCTTGGTTGCACCTTGGAGAAGACAATGGAGAAGTAGAGAAGAAGAAATAGTCTCCTTATGCAAGAAACCACCTTGGATCTCTCCAAAATCACCCTCCTCTGGTCTCCTCTAGCTATGGGATGAGAAAAACTTCTCAAATGACAGAACGTAACCGCCCCTTAAGTTCCCTCCTTCTTTTAAAATCGAATTCTCAATTTTCAGATTTCTAAAACTACCAGGTGCATGCCGTGCACAAGCAGTGCGGTTTGCCTCAGGCTGAATTGTGTATGGCGTGCACTGAGGATATGCACGTCATATGACTTTCTAGATCTTTCTTTGGCTGTTTACGTTCCAGGTGCATGACGTGCATCAGTATGCACGCTGTGTGTTTGCCTTTCTATGCACTTCTGGAAACTCACACGATGTGCTTTTTTTCGTGCACAATGTGCGTTCTCCTGGCTGGGTGAGCAAAATTTTCTCTGGAAAGGTGCTTGTCGTGCATCTGTCCTGCACGCCGTGCATTCTGCTGTTTCAGTAGAATTAAACTATGAATTCAGCTCTTTTTGGGGCAAATCTGCAATGCAAGTTACGAAATAAGTATAATAAAAAAATGGCAAAAGTAATATGAAAAGAGACTGAATTATATCAGAATGAACTGAATTTGTGTGTGATAGCATGTGAAAAGATGATATATAAATCACACAACAAATCCCCCTAAGCTTGAACTATTGCTTGTCCTCAAGCAAAAAGGAACATGGCTATTTTCAAGGAGAAAAAAAGAAGATATGCAATCAACTCAGTCAACTATGTACTTTGTGCTTGTGTTCATTGTTATCTTCTCAAATTTTTCAACATCCAAGATAGATAAATTAAGTTCAGCATGGTTGGTTTCAAATTAAATGAAAAGCTCAACTAGACAACACTAAATAGAATTTGGATAATCAAGCCAAACAGTCAGTGTATGTACATTACAAGTTTTCAGCTAGTATGGATATAAGATAATCAAACCAATGTTAACATTAACAAAACTTAGTTGCACTCTTTTTCATAAGGATATGATAATGAAATTTTTGGGTTTCCGACATTCGACTACTAATTTAGGCTTATGCTCACGAGGAATGTCGGTTGGGGTGTTGTTTTTACCCTCTCTTGATTTTCATATCACCTAACCATCATTACCAGATCAGACTCACACTAGGCTAGCATAATATGTGGGCCATATGCCATCTTTTATTGGGTAAAGATAAACTATTTATGGTGCAACACCAAAGAGTCAACAAGAATGTTAAAGTTAGCAAGATTTAGATCATTCTTTTGAAAAAAAATTCACTGTAAAATCAATTGCAAATGGACTAAAAGTTTGGCTAGAGTATCCCGTATTCTAAAGAGTGTTGCAAGTTATTAATCTACAAAAATTTGAAACCGTTACATGTATTGAATAGTCCAAGGTGTAAAAATTTGAGATATCAAAACACAAACACAAATCACATCAATGTACATGGGAATTTTCAACTTCCATTTCATTCAAACATGCTCTTAATTTTTCTCTCTTAAATATAGCCAAAACACATAGAGGACAGAAAATTTCAGCATGCTAGAGGGGGTTCATTCTTAATAAGATAGTCTCAAATCATATAAATTTTGCCATCATGGAACAAAACATGGAATAAAATGGAAAAATGAAAAAACAACTGACACAACTGACTCGAAAAAGGAAATGCTGAATGAAAACTACAACTACTGGCCGATTGTGCCCCCCCTAAGCTTGAAATCAGCAGTGTCCTCACTGCCTCAATCAAACTTACAAAGTTCACAACTGAATACCTGTCGTGAATGGAATCAGAAAAAGGATTTGCCGCTCCCCTACTCAAGGAAGAACTAACTGACGATATCAGGGATGTCCATTGGCTGGGCGGATGAGTCAGGCTACTGCTCCTGACACTACTGTGGCTGGTGCTCTACAAACTGTGGTTGGTGCTGGGAAAATCATGTTGTAGAACTTTGGTCTGCTACCGAGGAGGAGTCTGGAAAGTCTGTGGGGTAGGGTAGTGGCCCTGAGAGATGTGCCACACATCCATCCTGTTGACCATGTTGTACATGGTAGTATACTACGCACTCAAGTGGTCGAACTGGGTGTCGTATTGTGCGCTCATCTGGTCAAGGCAGGTGTCGATGTGGTCAAATCTCTGCTACATGTAGCCGTAAAGGTGATGCACGTCCGACATCGTCCAACTGTACTCTGTCTGAGTACTGGTGGATGATGGAAGTGGAGTAGGGGTTGTTGGTGTAGGTGCTGGTGTAGAGCTGTTGGCACCTCGAGTGGGTGTCTCCTCATCTGCCTCTGGCTGTAACTCCACCTTCTAGGTGGCCTTGTTCTTGATGTCATTTTGAGCTGCATCAGGAATGGTTATGAACTGCTTCTTGGTGATAAAAACCTTGAATTTAGATGTGTTGTTTCCATGTCTTGAGATCAGACCATAAGAAATGAGATAGTTGAGATCTACAAGGTTCTTCCCCGGTGCAGGTTCTAAATTACCCACATCTAATCCCAACTGCATTGCAAGAATACTTATCAGCCCCCCGCACATAATGTCACCAACCTCCCTTTGCTTCTTTTTTGTGTCTAGAAGGTTATTAACAATATAGTAGCCAATACTGATTTGCTCATTATTCACCAAACACCATAAGAAAAAGAGATCAGTCTTTCCTACTACACCCTGAGTTTCATTTTTAGCAAAAGGCCCTGTGCTAAGAAGATGATGCAAAACTCTAAAAACTAGATTATGGATTGCTGAAGCCCAAGCGTTCCTTGCTTTATGCACCATTTCACAAGTAATTTCAGACCAAAAAGAGTCACTATGGAAGGCGGGAGGATAATCATTGTAGCCACCATAAGTGTATTTAAGCAAAATACAAAACCGCTTAAGATCCATAGAAAACGATTTGTCTAAAAGTCGAAAACTGATTTTCAGATAAGGTGCACTGCGGTTTTGTGGGTCATTCTCAGCTTTGAAAGTTGTGAGAAACTCATAAACTAGGCGAGGATAAGTTTTAGCAACTCTGGTGCAAATGTAGTGCATACTCAAAAACTTTAAATGGTCTACTACCTCATTCTTGAAACTCAATTTGTTAAGGGTTTCCTCGCACATGTAGCGGGAGGGTAGAACAGGCATGGTGATGAGGAACTGGTAGTCGACATTCTCCTCAGATCTGACCCTGAACTGTGTAGAGGGTACAAATGCTACAGGTGCTTCCGCGGAAGGTGTTGCATCGGCGGCGGGAGGTGCGGAAGATGAAGAAGCTACTCCATGGTGTCGGCCTGCCCTTTGCTTAATTGGTGCCATTAGATCAGCAGTTAGTACACGACGTGTATCTGACATTCACGACGTGCAAGTTGCACTGTTCTTCTTCTTTATACTAGCTGACGCACGGCGTGCAAAACAAGTGCACGACATGTATCTGCAACTCAGTGGCAGTTCTGGATCTACACCGAAGTGTTGTGAATCTGGGGGAAAAAGAACTAGGGTGCGTGGGAGTTGCTGCTTGGGATGACGGTGATGCACGGCGAAGGCGTGGAAGGCAGTTCCAACCAGCTTGGTGGCAGACGACGGTGGCTGGGCGAGAGCTTGGTGCTTGGCCGCTGCTGCTGCTTGTGCGATCGATGCTGATGTGCGTGTTGGTGGCTCGTGCGACGGAGAAGAAAGAAGGTAGGCGGCGCAGCGGCATGCATGATTGCACAGAGAGGCGCCACTGGTTGGTGAAGAATGGCTGGTACGGGCGGTGTGGGGATGTTGCTGCTCGTGCGATCGGCGACAAGGGTGTTGCTGGCTAGAGGAAGAAGAAGGTAAGCGAGGTGCACGACCGTCTGAGTGGCGGAATGGCGTGCGGTGGCTCGGGATCTGGTAGACGGCGGCTCACACGGCTGCTAGGGTTGGAGTGCACGGATGCTGGTGTGGGGAGAAATTAGGTCGTGCACTCCAGCCCCTTTTGTCTAAACTTTATGAGAAACTACACGGCGTGCACTTGGAGTGCATGTCGTGTACTTCTCCAAATTTTCATTTTTTGAATTCTCCTTTTACGACCAGGTGCACAACGTGTGTTGTTGAATGCACGATGTGCAAGTTTCCAGAACTTTTGCTGCAACTTTCGAATACCAGGTACATGACGTGCAATTGTGGAATTCATGCTGTGCAAATTTCCAGAAAGTTTTCAAAATCTCCAATTCCCAGGTGCACGGTGTGCATATAGATAGTGCACACCGTGTCAGTTTCTAGAACATCTTCTGTTGCAATTTTTACTGAGGTGCACACCGTGTCTTCAAAAGACACACCGTGCACTTTGTGATTTCTGCAGAAAATTGCAGTCAGTCAGCAGTAAACAAAGACGAATAGGGTGGAAATCAAGTCTAGATTATTACATTCATCCATGACAGGCTTATTAACAAAATTAAAGAGTGTTTTTGACTCGAAAAACTTAAAATAAATCTATCCTAACGTGGGGTCAACTCCCACAAGGTCCTCCATTTAGAGTCTGGAGTAAGACTCTTCTAATTCTTCAAGCATCTTGGAGAGAGCAAGAGGCTCCTTTCTCCACTTCATCGCCACAAGAGTAGCGTTTGCAACGTTGTACATTTACGTTGAAGGTTCCATCTTTGCCTTGGAGTTCCACAACTCCATATGGAAAAATCTTTAGCACTAGGAACGGGCCGGACCACTTTGATTTCAACTTTCCTGGAAATAACTTTAATCTAGAGTTGAATAACAATACTCTATCTCCTTCTTGGAAGTCTTTCTTGTGAATTCTTTTATCATGCCAAGATTTTTTCATTTCTTTGTACAACTTTGCATTCTCATAAGCATCGAGACGGAGTTCTTCAAGCTCCTGCAAGCTGCAATAGACGTTTTTCTCCTGCCGTCTTCATATCGAAATTCAAGAACTTAATTTCCCACAAAGCACGGTGCTCCAACTCGAGCGTAAGGTGACATGATTTGCCATAGATCATCTTGAATGGAGTAGTCCCGATGATGGTTTTGTAGGCTGTGCGATATGCCCATAGTGCTTCATCTATCTTTAATGCCCAATCTTTCCTTAAACTAGAGACAGTCTTTTCAAGAATATTCTTTAGTTGCCTATTTGAAACCTCTACTTGCCCGGATGTTTGGGGGTGATAGGGTGTAGAGATCTTATGAGTCACACCATACTTGGAGAGAAGATAGTTGAATTGTTTTTCAGCAAAGTGTGTGCCTCCATCAGAAATTATAGCACGTGGAACTCCAAACTGAGGGAAAATAATCTTTTGAAAAAGCTTAATTACAGATTTGGAATCTGGTGCTTGGGTTGGAGTGGCTTCATCCCATTTATGTAACATCCCTGACCTGGATTATGTGTTAACCCTAGATGAATTGCCTAATAGGTTGAGTATATGCTTAATCTTATCTTGTGAAAAGTAATTAGGGCTTAAGAGGAACTTATATTTCAATTTTGGTCCTTTTTGAATAATGTTGAAATAATGTTTTATTTGATTTGGACTAAAGTGCAAATTACCCAAGTTGAGGGGTTAAATTGCAAATTTTACATGATAATATGTTCCTCATGTGTTGAGGCATCATGAGAATGAATATGATGCAGAGGTATGGCTTTTGGTAGCCTGAGTACCAAGAAAGAGCTGATAAAGCAATGTTTGTGCATTAAAACCTAGTTTTGGTGTAATGTGCAATTTAACCAAAACCTAGGGTTCAATATGAAAATTACCAATTCAATAAGGTCCCTAATGTATCTTGGCATCATGTTGAGGCAAGAAAATGAGAGGGGCACCTCATTTAAATTATTTTGAAGGAGAGAGAATCTTGATATTAAAATAATCAAGATTTAAGCATAATTGGAACTTTACTTCCATTTAATGCAAAAATAAATAAAATAATTGAAGGGCCTTCAACCAAAAACGAGATGATTTAATTTGATCAAGTATGAAAACCTTTTTTCCTTTTATAGGCCACGAAAATATCCAAGTGAAGTGGATAACTCACTCACATTATTATAAGAAAAAGAAATATCCACTCACTTATGGATATTATTATTATATGATTTAAGGTGCTTGATTTGCTTTTCTTTAAATCATGGATAATTGAGAGGAATAAGAGGCAAACAAGATAGCTTCGGATCCAATGATTTGAGGGGGAAGAGGCGGCACTATTTTTTTGGGATTAAATGAATTTTTATAAGGCATTTTCTCTCTCCTTGAATTTCTTATAAAAAGACCCTTTACAAGCCAAAACAAAGGCTTTTTCATTTACACTTCTTTCCCTTGCTTGGAAAACGACCAAATGAGCTTTGTAGGAGTAGGAGGACGACCTACAACCTGTTGGTAAGCTTCTTTACCTCCTTTCACCTTGAATCCATGGTGAAAATCAAAAATCAATATGTGAATTCTTCTTATCTCAATCCCCTCTTCAATTCTAACCATTCCTTTTCACTCAAAGATTGAGGACAAGCTTTGGAATAGTGAAAGGAGTTGCATCCACCATTTTTTACGTGATCTTGAAGCTTTGGAGCTCAATTGGAGGCGGGTTTTATAACTTGAACCCTTAATTTTGTTATTGCATTCAATTCCTTATCAAATAATGATCCTTTCTTCATTCATGATAATTGATTTGGTTGATTGATGCAATAACCATGGAAATCACAGCAGATTTAGTGAGTTTGGAGCTTGATGATGATTACATCATCATAAGCACACACCTCTCCAAATATCCAAGGCAAACGGTTTCAACTTGTTTGTCCAAACGGTTTCACCAAACCGTTTGGAGACCAAACAGTTTCAAGACCATTTGGTGATTTGAGTCCCAAACCGCATGAGGGTGTTGACTGTTTGGGAGGGTTGACCGTTTGAGGTCTGAACCCTAGTATGTGTTGGATGATGAGCCAATGCCTTCAATTGATTAGTTCAACATATGGACAATCTTTCAAACAGAAACCCTAATCGGTTAAGTGCTGATTTTGCAATTGATTAAGTTGAGGTTTTGGGTTGATTGACCCAAACGGTTTCAAAACTGTTTGGGAATCACCCAAACGATCTCAAGACCATTTTAAGGTCAACCAAGACCGTTTGGAGGTCTAGGGTTGAGTATGGTTGGGTATTTGAAGATCCAAAGATACTAAATTGAAGTGCAATCAATTGCTGATTTGATAATCAATCCAATGATCCAAACCCTAACTGGATGTCATGGATTTTGATGATGAGATGGAAAATGGTCTCAAGACCGTTTGGAGATCATCCAAACAATCCCAAGACTGTTTTGGGGTCATTCAAGACTGTTTGAGGTCAGGGCATATCATGTAATGATGATGGTTCACTTATTTCAATTGAATTGGTTCCACAATGTCAACCATTGATGGTTCCTCAGTTTCAAAACCCTAAGTGATGGTTTCTTGATTATCAACCCTAGTTCAATTGGGTTTAAAACCCTAATTGAAGGTCTAATTGAATGGTGATTCAGTGGTTCAATTGAAAGATACATTAGTGGTCCAATTGATAGTTGGTCCATGGATTGGAACCTTGAATTGTTTAAGTATTGAAGACCCTTTTTGGTCCATTTGGTTTTGAGAGGGTTTGGACCAAACAGTCTCAAGACTGTTTGGGACCAAATGGTCTCAAGAGACCAAACGGTCTCAAACCGTTTGGAGACTCAAGTTCATTCAATTTCAAGTTTCACTTTAGCAAATGGTTTCAAACCGTTTGAACTTACTTGGTCAAGACCGTTTGAGGTCTAAGTGACCAAGACCGTTTGAGGTCTAAGTGACTAAAACCATTTGAAGTTCAAATTGGTTAAACCATTTGGACACCTAATATGATCAAAGGTAAATTAGATACTTGATTATTAATGATGTAGACCAAAGGTGATTATGAAGGTTAACCCTAACTGTGTGTACTTAATTAAAGGGCTGACCTATATAAATCTTGGAGTAGTTAACATCCTTGAGAGGATGAGAGAGAGAGAAAGAATGAGAGAGATGATTACTTACATAATAAGCTCTAATTCTCTCATTATGAATAAATATATAATCAAAGTTTGATCCATAATAATGAGATCATGAAATCCTTATTGAAAAGATTGATGTACCTTGACCCTAATTTAGGGCAAGGTTATGTGAAACCCTAATTTAGGGAAAAGCTCAATGAAATCATAATCTAGGGTGATGATGTAACCCTAACTTAGTGTAACAATGTAAGAAACCCTAAATTGATGGGAATTGTACATCCTAACCCTAATTTGGGTATGAGGTATGAGAAACCTTACTTGGATGTGAGTGGTAAACCTTAATCCCTAAAATGGGATAACGGTGCATGAAACCCTAATATAGGGTAGTGCTATTAATTCTATGTGAATCCCTATCACTGGGTAATGTGTTGTGAAATATTAATTTCACATAATACTAGGTGAAACCCTAATATAGAAGAATGTTATGTGAAACTTTAATGAAGAGCTAAAAGATGCTATGTGAACCTCAAACTATAATTGTGGAAATCCTATTCCTATTAATGGAATAGTGATTAATTTTCTGACAAATATAACACCTAAAGAGGTTGATAATGGATATCCTTAATCAATAGTTCCTAACTCAAGGATGAGTCCATATTATTGGCAATGGTTGTATATTCTAAGTGAGTGACTAATGACCAATACATTACATGATAAATGTGATGAATTGGTGCATAAAGTATTAGGATGAGGAATACCCTAATACAAGCTAAGTGGATGAACTCAATTAAGATAAAGGTGTTAAGGGAAGTGATACATCAAGATATGATAGATATCACATCCAACACCCCAATTCTAATATGCCTTGATGTGTTATAAGTCCAATATAATTGGATGAGTGACACATGGGATGTGTCATGTCAATTGTTACATTGAGATGTAATGTACTTTGATAAGTGTAGGCTAACATGCCTTATGAAAAGGGTAATCCAAACCAATAACTATGATGCAATCATATTCTAGTAAAGAAGAGAGAGAAACTCATACTGTGTGTTGATAATTCATTTAATAATGAATGATGCAAATAAATAAGTATGATTGGATACTTATGTTATCCATATTGATTCCTAGCTATGTGAAACAATGGAATAGGACTTGATCATTAATAAAATGATCTTGAGAACCTATATGGTTATTTATGTGAAACCCTAATACAGGGTAATGCTATGTGAAGTCTTAATATAGAGTAATCCTATGTGAAGTTCAAATACATTTTGATGAGTTATAAATCTAATAAGAAAACCCTTGTATTGCATGGTACTGATATATGATGGTTATCATGAGTATTAATCATGCAACAATATTGAGATGATGAGCATAGCCAGGTATGGACTATGATGCTCTGTATATTGAAACTGTTTATGGGCTTTATAAGCCATAATATGCCTTATTGCTTTGAGGGGTTAATAAGAGGTGATATGAGCTTTGTGTACTATGTGCAATTCTTTGTGTATCAAGAATCATTGAGCTTTGTGTTCTATGTGTAATGCTTTGTGTAGTAAGAATCATAATGTCCTTGGTCAGATGACCTGAAGATATTAAGTTACCTAATAAGTGGTAACAAGTATCCTATGATGAGTTAAGGGTTCAAATACCCAGATTCTATAATCATGATGATGAAATTGTTAAGAAGTGGAAATGTATTTGATGAGTTGAGGGATTAAGATCCCAATACTTTGTGAAAAAAGTATGGCTACAGGCCATGACCCCACAATGACAATGACATGCATTAGATATATGATCTAAGCCTAAAGAGAGTTAATGCTGTGGAAATGATTCTGTAGTGAATAAATGTTATACATGTTCTTCATATTCCTTAATGGATAAGTGACATATTGCTCTATCAAGTTATATCTGCAATGCTTTTAATAATAATAATGTTCTAATCTGTTAAACATTGAATTAACTGCTGTCAAACAAATATGATTCCTCTGTTCATATTTATCTTCTTTAGCTGCAATAACAATGATTCTGGTGGAGAGTTATATCTCTCGCTGGGGCAATTTACAATTGTCTCACCCCCGTGGGAACCACATTTTTAGGTGGACGCGGACAAGGAAGCAGGAATCCTTCAATAGGTGAAGGACAACAGTAGCAGTAGCAGGGACAGCAGTGAAGTCTCAGGTGGAGACATTAGCTGTTATGCCTTATTTAGATGTATATAGAGTCCTATGTGTCGTCTCTATACTCTCAGGTCCTCGGAGTAGTAGTTAGTGCTTTCGAGATTTTGGCTAAGTGCCTCAAGATTTTACACTGCTTGTGTTTAGTTTAACAAGAGCAGTTGATGCTTGTAATTTTCAGAAAGAGATGATACATGACATGTACCTTTAAACCAGAATGTAAATGTGTTACTTTTGTTCTATGTGAGAAAGTTTTCATTTGATGGACCTCTTGGTAAAAAGGTTTTAATTTTTAGTGATTTTCGGTAATCCGCTACTTAGCAAAGCTTCCGCATTAGTTAATTATGTTTTTGTGAGTTGTATGCCACAATTAAGTGGTATCAGAGCTCTAGGTTCGCTGAGTCTACAGAGACATTGGACTAAGGTTGTTGAGTCTGTTCTAATTGTCTTCCAGTTTATCTAATAGTATCTTCTGCTCACATAGGAGAAGAAGAACTTGAAGATGTCTGGACCACATGAAGAACATGCTGCTAAGAGCAGCGCTGCTGCACCAGGAGATGGTGCAAGAGACCAGAATAGGGAAGGGCATGTACTTGAATAGCCCCAGATTGACCCAGCTGTGATATAAAATCTAGCCCTCCATTCTCTATTTGAGAAATTCCTGACAGCCATGACACATATGGTACATAGGATACCACCACCCGCACCTAGGGCATCGACCCACCATGAGGGTTATGGAGCCGACAAGACTTTTGAGAGACTTCGCCGGGTTGGAGCCATAGATTATGTTGGTACATTTGACCTAGTAGATGTTGATTTGTGGCTGACAGAGCTGGAGTAGGCTTTCAGGATCCTTGATATTCCTGAAGCTAAAAAGGTAAGACATGTTGTGTATCTCCTAAAAGGGAGTGCTGGTCACTGGTGGATGATAGAAGAAGATAAGAGACTAGGTGAAGAAATTGGATGGGAGGTATTCCGACGAGAATTTGTCAGTAGATACTTCCCTAAGACGTATCTAGACAAGAAGATCTCTCAATTTGAGATAATCAAACAAGGACAGATGAATGTTAGCGAGTATGAAGCTAAGTTCATGGAGTTGTTGCAGTTTTGTCGGCAAATGGCAGTTAATGATGAAGAAAGAATTCAACATTTTGAGAAGGGGTTGAGCGCTGAATTGACCACTCCTGTGTCTGCTTTAGAGAACAGGGAGAGGTTTGCCACCTTTGTGGAGTCGGTAAGGAGGATAGAGAGGTATGAAATCGAGAAACGACAGACTAGTGGCAAGAAGGTATGTACTCAGTCTCAAGGACAAAGATCCGAAAGTTTTAAGAAGCCGAGATTTTCTGCATTGACAACATCATCGAGATTCCATACCCAGACGCAATGGGCATCAAGTAGGGGTAGGGATCGTAGTAATGTTCCAAGTAGATCCCCTGACATAGCATCAACATCAGTGACTGGATCTCACAGACCCTATTTTGCACCTAGGATCTATTATCAATGTAGACAACCGGGACATCTAGTAAAGGATTGTCCAGACAGGAATTCGATGATGACTCAACCTCAGGGGCAGAGTCAGCAAGGCTCACAAAGGAGGCAGTTTTCTAGTAACAATAGAGGACGTGGACAGACATCCCAGACAGGTCAGATAAAATAGATTCATTCTGATATTTCATTTCATGATTTTATGTGTTAAAAATAAGAAAGTAGTTGTTTTGAGTTTTCCCTGACTAGTCCTATCAGGACATGAGGGAGATGAGAATTTACATTTTACTCAGTTCTTTTTAAAATTCTTTATAATCTCTCTTATCTGTGTGATAAAAGATGAGATATAGAAGTAATGCCTGAAGAAAATTTAGGCATGAAAAATCTTGTGTGAATAATGGTATGAAAAGTGAGGAACATGATAGTAAATAAAGTGCATACTACCTAATCTCAATACTTATATACCCTGGCCAGGTATATGATTATTGAAGACTAGGCAAGTATGAAACTCTCATATTGTTATCTTTTTGACTACTCTGATCAAGTAGTCATTCTGAAACAATCTAGTGAGTATAATGAAACTAATGAGGAAGAGCTAAGTGAACATTCCCAATTAAAAAAAAAAGGAAAAGCTATGTGAACATTCCTAATTAAATAGGAAAAGCTAAGTGAACATTCCCAATTAAAAGGAAAAGCTAAATGAATGTTCCCAATTAAAAAGGAAAAGCTATGTGAACATTCCTAATTAAAAAGGAAAAGCTATGTGAACATTCTTAATTAAATAGGAAGAGCTAAGTGAACATTCCCAACTAAATAGGAAGAGCTAAGCGAGCATTCCCAATTAAATAGGAAGAGGTAAGTGAGCATTCCCAATTAAATAGGAATAGCTAAGTGAACATTCCTAATAAAACAGGAAGTGCTAGGTGAACTTTCCCAATAAAACATGAAGTGCTAAGTGAACTTTCCTAATTAAATAGGAATAACTAAGTGAACATTCCCAATTAAAAAGGAAAAGCTATGTGAACATTCCTAATTAAATAGTAAGAGCTAAGTGAACATTCCCAACTAAATAGGAAGAGCTAAGTGAACATTCCCAACTAAATAGGAAGAGCTAAGTGAACATTCCCAATTAAATAGGAAGAGCTAAGTGAGCATTCCCAATTAAATAGGAATAGCTAAGTGAACATTCCTAATAAAATGGGAAGTGCTAGGTGAACTTTCCCAATAAAATAGGAAGTGCTAAGTGAACTTTCCTAATTAAATAGGAATAGCTAAGTGAACATTCCCAATTAAAAAGGAAAAGCTATGTGAACATTCCTAATTAAATAGGAAGAGCTAAGTGAACATTCCCAACTAAATAGGAAGAGCTAAGTGAACATTCCCAATTAAATAGGAAGAGCTAAGTGAACATTCCCAATTAAAAAGGAATAGCTAAGTGAGCATTTCCAATTAAATAGGAATAGCTAAGTGAACATTCCTAATAAAATGGGAAGTGCTAGGTGAACTTTCCCAATAAAACAGGAAGTGCTAAGTGAACTTTCCTAATCAGATAGGAATAACTAAGTGAACATTCCCAATGACATAGAGTTTGCTATGAGAACTTTCCCAAACAAATAAAGGATTGTTGAGTGGATTATCTCTGTTAAATATATATGTTTCTCTTTTGGCAAACACTCTTGGGTGATGACAGGAGTATGTTCTTTTATGCTTCTTCATTTCAAATAATATGGACATCATATGTTAGAGGTTTATGCTCTGCATAAACATAAACATTGATAAGGTTGAATTAGTGAAAGGAATTTTGTGTGGATTACAGATCCATGGTATCTTCATAATATTAAGATATTATGTGGAGACTTGAGGGTATGATAAATGAATAAATTTGTCCCTCCTCCTAGGATTTCGGGGACAAAATCCTTGTTAGGGGTTTATAATTTGTAACATCCCTGACCTGGGTTATGTGTTAACCCTAGATGAATTGCCTAATAGGTTGAGTATATGCTTAATATTATCTTGTGAAAAGTAATTAGGGCTTAAGAGGAACTCATATTTCAATTTTAGTCTTTTTTTAATAATGTTGAAATAATGTTTTACTTGATTTGGACTAAAGTGCAAATTACCCAAGTTGAGGGGTTAAACTGCAAATTGTATATGATAATATGTTCCTCATGTCTTGAGGCATCATGAGAATGAATATGATGCAGAGGTATGGCTTGTGGTAGCCTGAGTACCAAGAAAGAGCTGATAAAGCAATGTTTGTGCATTAAAACCTAGTTTTGGTGTAATGTGCAATTTACCCAAAACCTAGGGTTCAATATGCAAATTACCAATTCAATAAGGTCCCTAATGTATCTTGGCATCCAGTTGAGGCAAGAAAATTAGAGGGGCACCTCATTAAAATCATTTTGAAGCAGAGAGAATCTTGATATTAAAATAATCAAGATTTAAGCATAATTGGAACTTTACTTCCATTTAATGCAAAAATAAATAAAACAATTGAAGGGCCTTCAACCAAAAACGAGACGGTTGAATTTGCTCAAGTATGAACACCTTTGTTCCTTTGCTAGGCCACGAAAATATCCAAGTGAAGTGGATAACTCACTCACATTATTATAAGAAAAAGAAATATCCACTCACTTATGGATATTAGTTGTTATAACCCCAATTTTTGGGTTCAATTGGTGAGAAATGTAATTTCTCATATTAAAGATATTTGAACAAATAATGATATAATTTGCTTCAAATAAATGGATTTCGTTTACAATAGCCTTGATGTCTGTGTTGTGGGCTTTATTGGCTATTGGGCCCAATAACAAGGAAATAATAAAGAAAATTCAATTAGTGAATGAATAATTGAATATTTGAGAAAAGAATAATGTGGAAACCTCTTGAAGGCAAATATAAAGAGGATTTCGTGCCTCTTGGGTTCCTTGGGTTCCAAGGAGTCCAAGGTTGCAAAAGAAAGCAATAAGAAAAGAAAAGATTAATTAAGTTTTTCTTTATGAAGAAAGAAATTGGAAAATAATGAGAAAATGTGGAAAATATATAAGTGAAAAGAGGTATAATTGAGTTATCCTTGGTGGAATTTCGTATTCCAAAGATTCCTAATGATAAAAGGAATACCAATGAGGGAAATAAAAGAGAAATAAAGAGAAATCCTCAAAAAGAAATATTTTATTTAGAAATAAACATGATAATGCAAAATAATGCATATAGGTGCATTAAGAAGGATAATGAGTATTCCAATAAAATGAATTTCGAAATATAGAGTGCCTTGGGATCCAAGGAGTCCCAATAAAAAGGAAAGAAAGAGAAAATACGAAAATTGCCAAATAAGAGGATAATATGATACATATTAATAAATTTTGTGAAAAGGAAAGTATTTTCTTTTAAAAGCGAAAAACATGTTTTCATGACAAAAAATTGAAAGGCAAGTATAAATGAGGATAAGGGTGAAGATTTTCGTATGTATAAATATTCAAGAAATAAGGTATATCAAAGAGATGTTTAGGAGAGAGAGAAAGAGGAAACTTGCTTAGTAGTGAAGTAAGCCCTTTCCTATTAGAAGAGGGCGTGGTTGCTTGAGGGCAAGCCTACTAGGGCATGTATATTCACTCTATAAAAGAGGGTAGAGCCCTGGTCGAGATCCAGAGAAGTTCTACGTAATACCACCCCTTCTCCTCCTTCTTTTGTCCGAAACCCTAATGATGGGGGTATAACCGTATTCCAGGAGCTTAAGGGCCGTGGAGGAGCTGCTTTGGGGCCGTGCTGTTTCCACAACCTCAGGCGAGACACTTGGTAGTCGTTCCCCCTCCCAAGCCATGTGTAGCAGTAGTAGCACGACTGTAAGAGCAGCCGCGCTTTGCTGCCTTTGCGCACGGATAGGCGGCCAGCTGGTCCACGGTTCAGAGGTGCCTTGAGTGCGCATGGGCGCGGCGGAGGTAGACGTGGCGTTTCCGGTGAAGATGGGGGTCGGAGCTGGGCGCAAGGGTCGCGCCAAGGCTGCAAGGCGGCAACTAGGGCAGCCGCAGACCAGCTGCTCGAGGAAGAAGAAGATCAAAGGGTGCCTAGACCGTTTTGCCCCTCCGGGGTGTGAAGGAACTTTCACTTACGCGAGGGCAATAACGACATTTCGAAATGTTTCCCAAACAAGTCGTGCATGGCTGAGATGACGTGGCGCAATCTCATTGGCTGTGGTAAGTGTTTTATTGCAAAAATCATATCTCATGATTCGTAACTCGGATTAAAATAAGTCCTATATGAAAATTGATCCTCAGAACTAGAGGAGCACAAAGAAATTATGTTTGAAGCCTAATTTTTCATGCTGTTCAGAAAATAGTGTAAATTATCATCTTTAATGAATTAAAGATTAAGAAACCCTATTTTGAAATGATTAATGTGTTTAATAGGGTTTAATGGATCTTTAGGGTTGATGATAACCTGTTAAACGTAAAAAGGTACATAATGTTAAAAAAGGAATAACTTTGCACATGATTAGTCTAATTTAGAGTTTATGTGCTTAAATATGCATGAAATTTGAAAAAGGCATAAAGTTGTTATCTTTAATGATTTAATTAAGGAAAAGCCCTTAGTTTTGATGATAGATGATGATATTTGGATAGTTCAAGTTGATATTAACCTATTGTTCATAAAATTGAGAATATGATCTAAAAGATGATCTTTTTATATAATTGGTTTAATTTAGGGTTTTGTGCATGAATATGCACTAATGAGCTTGAGAACCCTAATTTAGATGAATATGTCTTTTAATTGTTTTAATGGTTCAAATCCATGAATAAATAGGGATGTGATGATCCTAAGTCAATTTGGGTATAAAAGACTATTAAAATGAATAGTTGAGCAATTAAGGTTCATATAAATGGAAAAGAGTATTTTAGGGTTTGATGACCTAAAATGGATAAAGTTTGAGAAACTGATCTAAGAAACCCTAATGCATCCTAATGAGACTTAGAAACCTTAGAAAGGTGTCCCAAGTCAATAAGGAGTTGTTTGGGATATGCTTGTGACAATTAGCCATTATACATGTTTTCAGGATCAATGTTTGCTTGATTGATTGATTGGCTTGCTTGATTGGACATCTAGTTGGATTTGGATAAATTGTTGCTTGAGATCTCCAAGACAGGTATGTGGTTACGATTATGAATAACCGCTTTAGTTTCCCGATGGTTTCCCGGATGTTTAATCGCATTGAATGCAACTAAACTGTTTGGATGTTTATTTATTCCATGCAACTATAAAGTGGCTATGATTATCACCATAAGTGTACATATATAACTGGCTAGATCCGGGTCCACCTCTGTTACTTTGAAAAGGCTAAAAAGGGGTAATCCTAGAGCAAGGTCTAGGTTACCGTGAGTTAGAAACTGGGCTACCTATGTGTAGTGCCATGAGACTCTTTAGCATATCCCGAGTTAAGGAGTGGTCTACTTACGAGTAGTGTGACTCAACCCTAGAAACTGGTTCACTTATAGGTGGATCATGAGGGGTTTAATGGGGACAACACAGAGGATAGGGTACTCTTGGATCGCGGAGTTATATTTAAAACGTAATCTTGGTTGTTAAATGATTAATTGAATGATTACATTGTTATCATAGTTGCATGTTTAATGTTTCCCCCACATACCAGCTTCGGCTGACCGACATTTTGTTTGTCGGCGTTTTAGGTACAATGAAAAGAACAAACAGTAAAGTGGCACATGTGATACTAAATGAGAATTAAAGTGCAAAGGAGGATTAGATAGATTAGTATCGGTATGGATAGAAGTTTAGAGATCCAAGTTTTCAAAAGGTATGCAAAAATTTATTTTCTTACAACTTTCAGTATAGTATGTTAAAATTTGATAATTATTCTTGGTTAATTGTCGAACCTTTGATCCGGAAGTCATGGGTGCGGCTTCGACCTCTCGGTCTCCCTTAATTGGGGGTTATCAGGAGGTGGGGTCGTAACATTTGGTATCAGAGCCTAGGTTCCTCAACCATTAATAATTATTAAATTTTACAAACTCCATAGAACCCAAGGGAGTTATTAGAGGAGTATCCGAAAGGCGGAGGTGTCTAGAAAGGGATCACGACCGGGGGCTGACAAGATTTTCCTCCGCACCGCTAGTCAGAATACGAGGACTCCCGGACCCGTGTGACTGCCTGGCCAAAGTCTTAGGGTATGAATCGAAATAAGATACCTGTAACGTCTATCTCGAGAAAACAAGATTAACTAATGCAGAAGCGTTCACTAAGCAACGGATTACCAAAAATCACTAAAAATTTAAAACTTTTTGTGAAGAGATCTTTAAACCATAACTCCTTTATAAGAAAACAAGGTAAACTGTTTACATCATAGCTTGCCATTACATCTATGTGATTACATACATCCATTACCTTATTATCTGAAGAAGGCAAGATACAAAATCTTGAGGCACTAAGCCAAAAACCTCAGACCTACTGACTCCTAGGACCTGAGAGTACAGAGACGACATAAGACATACTATATACAAGACTTGGCACTTAGTATCTCCACCTGAGATTCATTGCTGCCCCTGGTGTTGCTGCTGCTGATACTGCCCACCCTCGGATTGGTTCCTCCGTCCTCGACGTCCACCTAAAAAGTCGAATCCCACGGGGGTGAGACAATTTTATATAATTGTCCTAGTGAGAGTTATAACTCTTCGCCAGAAGCTTTTTTATAGCAATAAAGGATTAACATAAGCAATATAATCTTTAAGGCATTCAACAACAGATTTGGTATTAAGTAAGACAACATTTACTTAAGCAATCATTAATCATTAAAACACTACTATAAAAGAAGAATACTAAATGTATCAAGTTTAACTCATATCAGTTATCATATGGATATTAATTCTTAACCATCTCATCATAGGATTCAGGAACATGGTTATTCAAACCCTCAGATTATCATAACTCTTGCTACCAAGTGACATATAAGCATCAAGTCATCTAACAACATGACCTTGATTGAAGCAATGTATATACTTTTCACATATCATTACTCTTAAAAGCTTATAATTTTTTTCAAGGAATAGGACATCATAACTCTTACCTGGCTATGATCACCTCATAATATCAACTTGTATGACTTATACAAATAAGGACATGCATATATAACAATGTCAGCACAATACCAAAACTTTTCAATTTCTTTATAGGACACCACGGCCGTGCCACCTTGCACAGTCGTGCAAAGTGAGGCTACCACGTCCGTGCTCCCTTACATGGTCGTGCAAGTTAAGGCTACCACGGCCGTGCTCCCTTACACGGTCGTGCTACATAAGATCATTACATGATTCATATATATATATATATATATATATATATATATATAAATATATGTATTCTAATCTTTCATTCTTTCAACTTGATTAGGTCACATCAACCCTTCAATCAAGTACATACTATTATGGTTAACATAGTGTATCAAGCTATTAATCCTATAAGCAATTAAGAATTCTCCCTTTAATTGGTACTAGTCACTTAGGTACTATTAGGGTCTCAACCTTTGTGCCTTCATTGTTTGTCATTAATAATCATTATTGGATCAATATAACATTCATCATCTTAATTCGCAAAGATTCATTCACATTGAACCTCCATTACATAAGGTATCCAATTGAATTAGGGTTTCCAATGTTGATTACTTCAATCATTGAATTCATGGAACCAATCATCAATTGGACCTATACTCATACCTCAATTGAGTTTAATAGGTCAACCTTCAACTAATTTGACCCTTAATTAACCCTCAATTGTTCATCAATTAGGGTTTGATTCAATTGAATTAGGGTTTGGAATTGATGATCCTTCAATACTAATCAATGTAAGACTAGTTACTTTGAAACCATAGATCCATCATCCAAATTGGGTATGACCTGACCCCAAACGGTCTTGAGGTCGTTTGGATGACCTCCAAACGGTCTTGATACCGTTTTCCCATCATATCATCAAAGTCCAAGTCAATCAATTAAGGTTTGGATCTTTGGATTGATCACCAAATCAGCAATTGATTACACTTTAACTTAGTAACATTGGATCATCAATTGCTTAACCATACTCACCCCTAGACCTCCAAACGGTCTTGGGTGACCTCCAAATGGTCTTGAGACCGTTTGGATGAGTTCCAAACGGTCTTGAGACCGTTTGGATCACCCAACCCTTGGATTCTAGTGAAAAATCATTAGGGTTTGAGCTATTGAGTTGATCATCAAATCATCAATTGATTGCTTTGTAATTGTGTACCTTTGGACCTTCAATTGGTCAACTATACTTAACCCCAGACCTCCAAACGGTCTTGGGTGATCCCCAAACGGTCTTGAGACCGTTTGGGTGATCCCCAAATGGTTTTGAAACCGTTTGGGCCAATCAACCCAAAACAATCAACTCATCACTTGCAAAATCAGCACTTAGCCGATTAGGGTTCATACGACATCTTTGGATCTTCAAACACATATCCATACTTGACCCTAGACCTTAAAACGGTCTTGGGTGACCCCCAAACGGTCTTGAGACCGTTTGGGCAAGAAAACTCAAAAAAAGTCATATCAATCAAGTTGAAAGTCAGCACATAATCCAATTAGGGTTTACCTAATTGATTAGCCTTCAACTCATGATTTCTTTGGAATTAACCTATCAAATTTGGTGATTTATTAACCAACATAATTATGAACAGGAATCTCAAACGGTAAATTCTTGGTCAACGCCCTCAAAGGGTTTGAAACCATTTGCCCAAAAAGTTCAATTAATCAAGCTGAAAAATCAGCACTTAATCCATTTAGATTTATCTAATTGATTAGCCTTCAACTCTCGATTCCTTGGGAGTTAACCTATCAAATTTGGTGGGTTATTAACTAACATAATTATAAACAGGAATCTCAAACGGTCAATGCTTGGTCAACTCACTCAAATGGTTTTGAAATCGTTTTCTAAAAAAGGTCAAGTTAATCAGGTTAGAAATCAGCACTCAATCCATTTAGGTTTACCTAATTGATTTGCCTTCAACTCACGATTCCTTTGGATTTAATCCCTCAAATTTGGAGGGTTATCAACCAACATAATTATGAACATGAATATCAAACTGTCAACGCTTGGTCAACTCACCCAAACGGTCTTGGAGACCGTTTGCTCCAACCAACCTTGTGAAACCGTTTGCCCTTCAAACGGTTTTGCAAACCGTTTGCCCCAAACGGTTTTGCAAACCGTTTGCCCCAAACGGTTTTGCAAACCGTTTGGCCAAAGGGGGGGAACAAGACTGTTTGATAAAGTAACATTGGTAATCACACCCATCTTCTTCTACCTCCAGATCAAGGTGTTACGACCCCATCTGAGCTTAATTGGTAAACTAGGGTTTACCTAGACTATTGCAAAGATTAATTAGAATAATCATTCTTGAAATCTAATTAATGACGATAACACAATTAGGATGTTTTAACTATGATAAGAAGTCTTAATGTTCTTTTGTCTTGAGAATTAGGGTTGGAGAAGCATAAACCCTAATCGGCCCAAAATAGGGTTTTGATGATACATGAATACAGAATTTGATAAGTAGAATGTCTCACTAAATGATTTTTAGTATTTTATGTGTAACTCTGATTTATTTCAAATTTGGATATGATTTGTATATATAAAATGTGAACAACATTGGAAAATATCAGAATTTTTGAAGAATGCTCTGACCTGTTTATCGGCCAAGTTCCAAACTCGACCGATCACATTTTCAGAATTTTACAGCAGTGTGGTAATTGAATTTTATCTTTTTATTGGTATATCCAGTTGATCTCAAATTTTAACTGTGCTTGAAAAACACAGTTTTAGACACTCTGTTAAATTGGCATAATTTTTGGATGACTTTTTGATCTCTACAGTAAGGGTGTCGGTCGAGTTTTGTGCAGGACAAACTCGGCCGAATATTCTGCAGACTGCAATATAGCAGTGCACTGTTCTATTTTTAATTATTTATTGGTAACTCCAAATGATCTCAAATGTTAACTGAAGCTTTATAGATCAATTATAAACAACTTTCTAAATTCCCATAATTTTTGGAGAATGTTTGATCTCTGAAATAAACGAATTACAGTAACTTTTGTATAACTGAATATTCAGCCAATATAATTAAAGTTGAGTGTTGGGTCAATATGCAATTGACCCAAGCAGCTCAATTGACTTATATGATCGACCACACACACAAGAAGCTCTCATTCTTCGTCATTCATTCTAGAGAAATGAGCTCCTAGAGAGAGAGGGAGAATTAGGGCTTGAGTGGAGAAAGTGGGGGAATTGCTGAATTAGGGTTTTGCGATTCCAGGAAGGGTGAAATCAAGTAAGTTTGGATCCTTTGCATAGACTTTTATGGTGGATCTTTTGTCTCATGTCAAGATTCCATCCATGCTCTGATTTGATCCAAGATGATGTCAAAATTCCCTCTTTTCTCACCCTTTCTTCATAATCCCTCATTTTCAAGGTTCCCGAGTTAAATGGAAGAAGAATTGGGAGATTTGCTAGGAATTTGATAGGAATTCGAGATTCCCTGAGTTGAGCTGCAGTTGTGAGGTGTTTTCACACCTTAGGGTGAGTGGGTTCTTCCTTCAAACATTCTAATGCACGGATTTGATTATAACATCCAAATCCCTAAATGCTTAGCATGTGAATTCTAAATCCTGAAATGTCCGTTTGATTTAAGTTATTGTAAATTGATATGATACAGATTCCTTCTTTGTTTGAATGACTTTTTGATGGTAGATTTATATCAGATACGTATACAATACTTCTTAGTGAGAATGCTTTTCAGATTTATATCAAATGATGTAATTAGGGTTTAACCTAATTGAGACATCACTAGTGTTTCAACCTTATTGAAAAGGACTAGTAATCCTATAATTGGTTAGGATGTATCTCATGGGTTATCTTAATTGAATTTTATTCTTGATAAATGATATCTCGGTAAATGATATGGAAAATCTAAACTTAGTTAAGTTTCCATGATTTCATATCTATATTGATTATATAAGATTTGTTGGAAACAGTCTTTATTTAGTGAATGCTTATATCTTATGAGATCATGATAAGAGCCATGTGACAAGTGAATGAGGCAAATGAAACCCTAAGAATAGGGTGTTGGCATGTGATGAATGAATATGGCGAATGAAACCCTAAGGATGGGGTGTTCAATGAATCATGTTATGGTGACATGAAAGGTCTCGATATGAGATGTGGTGATACTTAACTGTTGAATTGTATGTTTCTAGTGCATTTAATTTTATATGCTTGTTCTCTCTGAATTGATATCTACATACTGCAGGGCTTCTTATTTTCAATACATATCTCGTAAATTGCAGGTAATGAGATATGACATGCCCTAGAAAGGGATGTTACTGAGACATGGTATATGTTGAATACATGAGCTATGATATTTATATGTTAATTAATTAATAGACCTAAGTGCCCTGACACCGTAGAACCCCTAAAGGAAGGTCTGTTACTTAGGGGTGAAACTCGTATCCAACATCAACCGGTTGAGTAATTCTGGTGGCACGAGGATAGAGAGAGAGGCAGTGTCTAACAACAACCGTGCGTGTGTCACGGTGGCACTGGGAAAAAGAAAGAAAACTTGGTTATCTAACACCATTCGTGCGTGTGTCACGAAGGTAACCCTGTGAGACTCTCCGCCTGTGTGCTCAGGTTAAAGGAGGAGTCTGGAGCACATGTGGTTGTGCAGCACACGTGGTTGTGCATTGAGGCCGTGGAGCCTAGGGTCCTGTAGCAGAGCAGGGCTGGCGTCAGACTTAGCATTTCCCGGGTGTGTCGCTAAGTCTTGTACGGTGGGACCGTAGCATGGACTTGTTGCGGATCTTTATATGCAGAGTACACTGCATATATTTAGGGCATAATAATAAAATAAGTATGTAATCATATACGATCACAGTAAATTAAAGTATTCAAACTTGTGTGCTATTTCTTTATATCTGATTATCTGTTCAAATTATGTGCTATTGCATGGAAATGTGATTATATTCTGCAAATCTGTTATGTTATTAGAACTGCCTTGCTTAGTTCTGCATTTATGTTAAATTTTAAATCGTTTACTCAAAATTATATCTGTAATCACCTTAGTGCATTAGTCTGTTTCCATGAAGTATTCATTCACTGAGCGAGTAGGCTCACCCCTCTACTCAAACATTTTTAGGGTTAACCGCATGGACTTGGAGATGGTCAGAGCTTCAGTGTAGATCTGCCACAAGAGTCAAGTACGAGATTAGTTGAGTCAGTCGGTCCTTGTCACTCTAGGTCCTCAGTTTGAGATAAGAGAGAGAGTTGTAATTACGATGTGTAATATTATTCCTCTTTTGATATGTATGCTAATTAGCAAGTTTCATGTGCATAACGTGTGAAAGACATCGTGAATGCTTATACATGTATCTTTACTATTAAAGTCTGATTAGTAGAAGAAATGTTCAGATTCCTTTGTTAAGATGATATGTGGTTAAATGCGGGGAAATAAGAGTTCTAAAGAGTTTAAAAGAAAAGAAAAAGTTAAGGGTGTTCTTTGTATTACATATAAATCCTATCTTATGCCCTAATCTCATGATTTGAGGAAATTGTGAGATCGGGGTGTAACAGCTTGGTATCAGAGCTTAGGGTGAGTTGTCAAGGACCATTAAGTTAGTAAGTTAGCATCATAAGTGTGGCAGATAGGAGATGTTTGATGTTATCTTTGGGGATTTGAGTATTTGGATATCCTGGCCCGATATCTGAGTACTTGGATCAGCCAGTACAAGCTACTCTGTCTATTCTCTCACGTATACCCTGGCCAAGTATACAGTGGAAGAATGGGCTAGAGAGGAACCCTAGAAATGTTAGGGTTAGAAAACGAGAAAAGAAACAAGAACTAAGAGCATAAATGTAAAAGGAGATAGAACTTACATTTCATAATGTTGTTTTTGTTGGAAATGTATAGAAATGCTCTTATATGTTTGAATTGAAATATTCAATACTTTGAAATATGGGTCTTTAATATCTGTTGTACACTATGCAATTGTAGCATTTATTGATTTTATTCTTTGTAACAAGTAGACTAGAATTGACCTTTGAATGGGCTTTTGTTTCTATAGTTTGCCCGCTGATTCGAGTGGAAATTGACATCAGCAGGTCTGTTTAGGTTTTCAGTCTGTACGCGATTCGGCCGAGTTGTATGTGATTCGGCCGAGTTTCCTTAATAGGCAATCGAACAGCAAACTGATCGGCCGAGTTGTATGTAATTCGGCCGAGTTTCCTTTTTCAGGAAATCAAACAGCAAGTTGATCGGCCGAGTTTCAAGCAGATCGGCCGAGTTATGAAGCAATCGGCCGAGTTTCTGACCAATCGGCCGAGTTTCTGAGCTGTGAGTGGCAGTTCAGGAAGAATGTAATCCTCAGTAGTCCTTGGCTTCAAGACTTCAGGTTTGGCCTGGTCCAGTTGGCAGGATGCGTTACTAGGATCTAATGACTCCTATCAATAGCATAATAAGAATAGAATTGGAATAATTAGACCCACATCAGAGTAAGAATGTATATACAGTAAGATGTTGAAACAGATGGGCAAGATCAGAATAACTAAGAATTAGTCGAAACTGATATTTGAGGTTCAACTTTGGGGTCTCAAATGTGAAACCCTTAATTGGGAATAATAGAACATGATAAGAAGTTCATAATCAGTTTATTGATTAATATTACATGAACTATACATATGAAATATAGAAAAGATATGTGAAATGTATGTATGGTTCAAGATAGCAAGAATCAATCATGAAGAATGAATCATATAATAGAGTATAATGCTTTTATGAACTCTAAAGAAAAGGCTAAGTAGAAGAATAGAGTTGAGCTTTCAATAGGTCCATAGAAGTAAAGAGTCTTCAAAAGAGTAAAAGTAAAGAGAATCGTATGAACATGTAATTCATAAGACTAGAACAACAAACTAGTTTCTAAGCAAAGAACATAGGTGTAGTTTAACGAATGAATAAATCATACAAAGGTAGACTGTATTCAGGAAGGAAAAACTTGATTGGAAGAGAAACTATATTTGACCCATGCATGATCCACTTGATGTAAAAATGAAGAATATGTAATGTATTCAACATGAGTAAAAACTAATAGAAGGACTATTAATTTAGAATGTTAACTTCACAATAGTATAAAGATAAAGGTGGAAATATGTGCAACATGGTATACATGACCATACATATGAATAAGCAACATGGTCATAAGAGAAAAATTTAGAATTAAAGATGACGGGTTAAAGAGTAGTATATAGTAAGAGGACTATGAAACGTAAGAAAGGGTTTGAAATATGATGGAGAAGTTATAAAATAAAGAGGATGTGAGATTCAAGCAAGTGATAATTAATCAAATATCTCTGTTGATAACTAAGTAAATCTACATACGAGAATGTATTAAGGGAATGTTTGAATACAAGTATTCCAAGTCTTAAAATCATCTCCCCTTTCATATATTCCTTAATAAGAGCAAGGCGGGAATGAAATTATAAGAGAAAATGAATCATATATGGTGCATAACTACCTTGGTGGGGTCATCTAGTGAATGTAATAGTGACATACAATATGATGAAGTGTGATAAGAAATAAGTTCTTGCGTGATAGCAAGAATGATGAATAATTTATTCCTATCTTAAATCCTTCAATGTTAATAATGTTTATTATATATAATCATATGAAAAGGATAGGTAGCAAAAAGTAAAGAAGTAATGAATGAGCAGTGAGATATGGGAAAACACTAGCTTTGTGTAATATGTGAATTTGTTTTTACATGTATGATTTGTTGAAGGCATATTAAGGTATGAAAGTTGGTTCTACATATGATTTCAGGGTATTTGTGTAAGCTATATGTTAAATTAAAGGCGTATGATAGTTGTAGTAATTCATACCTGATATGCATCTTACTATTGTGTATTTGTGATATGGTGATACGGTTTGGATGATGTCAGAACACATGGAGGGATATCCTGAATAAGGTAGTTATATCTATTCACTCATATTAATAGAAAGGGATGATAATTAGATTGTTTGAACAAGTAACCCTAATGAGGTGTAGCTTGTTATACCTAGCTCTAATATAACTGAGTGATGGTAATTGAGTATGATTAATGCTTGAATGACTGATACAATTGTGGATTACCTTATTACTGTTGTTGAAACCCTAAAATGATATAATGCGATGGTTACACTTTGAATTGTGTGTGGGCCCATAACCCACAGATCCCAGGATCGAAACAGGATAGTATGGAATGAGGTGGTAATGCTTCACCTCATGCATCCATGACCCAATGGGGATGCCAAGAGTAGTATTGTGCAATTCATTGTTGAATCTAGTCTTTTAATTCAAGACTGTTTTGCTATTTGAGTAGCATGTTATTAAAGTTTAAAACAGCATGGTGAACTTGCTTTTGTTACTTAAAGGTGATACAGAACAATAGAACTCTCTAAGCAGCATAAGTTGAGATAGTTGTATCAGAGTATTAGAGTTGCGTAGTGAAAGCGTGGTGGTTTATCTTTGCATTCTATGTTTGACTGTGGCATAAAGAATTTGCTTGATATCATTGAGAACTATTTGAAATATGTGGTGAGTTAGTAAAGAATTTAAAAGATTTAATGTTGTAAACTACATTCAGGTATGAAATACAAGAATATGATGACATGGAAGGCTTTAGAAGCTTAGAATAGCCTTGAATGTATCTTTCTTGTAGGTCTATGTTTCGAGGACAAAACATTCTAAGGGGGGGAGAGTTGTTACGACCCCATCTGAGCTTAATTGGTAAACTAGGGTTTACCTAGACTATTGCAAAGATTAATTAGAATAATCATTCTTGAAATATAATTAATGACGATAACACAATTAGGATGTTTTAACTATGATAAGAAGTCTTAATGTTCTTTTGTCTTGAGAATTAGGGTTTGAGAAGCATAAACCCTAATCGGCCCAAAATAGGGTTTTGATGATACATGAATACAAAATTTGATAAGTAGAATGTCTCACTAAATGATTTTTAGTATTTTTTGTGTAACTATGATTTACTTCAAATTTGAATATGATTTGGATATATAAAATGTGAACAACATTGGAAAATATCAGAATTTTTGAAGAATGCTCTGACCTGTTTATCGGCCGAGTTCCAAACTCGACCGATCACATTTTCAGAATTTTACAGCAGTGTGGTAATTGAATTTTATCTTTTTATTGGTATATCCAATTGATCTCAAATTTTAACTGTGCTTGAAAAACACAGTTTTAGACACTCTGTTAAATTGGCATAATTTTTGGATGACTTTTTGATCTCTACAGTAAGGGTGTCGGTCGAGTTTTGTGCAGGACAAACTCGGCCGAATATTCTGCAGACTGCAATATAGCAGTGCACTGTGCTATTTTTAATTATTTATTGGTAACTCCAAATGATCTCAAATTTTAAATGAAGCTTTATAGATCAATTATAAACAACTTTCTAAATTCACATAATTGTTGGAGAATGTTTGATCTCTGAAATAAACTAATTACAGTAACTTTTGTATAACTGAATATTCAGCCAATATAATTAAAGTTGAGTGTTGGGTCAATATGCAATTGACCCAAGCAGCTCAATTGACTTATATGATCGACCACACACACAAGAAGCTCTCATTCTTCGTCATTCATTCCAGAGAAACGAGCTCCTAGATAGAGAGGGAGAATTAGGGCTTGAGTGGAGAAAGTGGGGGAATTGCTGAATTAGGGTTTTGCGATTCCAGGAAGGGTGAAATCAAGTAAGTTTGGATCCTTTGCATAGACTTTTATGGTGGATCTTCTCTATCATGTCAAGATTCCGTCCATGCTCTGATTTGATCCAAGATGATGTCAAAATTCCCTCTTTTCTCACCCTTTCTTCATAATCCCTCATTTTCAAGGTTCCTGAGTTAAATGGAAGAAGAATTGGGAGATTTGCTAGGAATTTGATAGGAATTCGAGATTCCCTGAGTTGAGCTGCAGTTGTGAGGTGTTTTCACACCTTAGGGTGAGTGGGTTCTTCCTTAAAACATTCTAATGCACGAATTTGATTATAACATCCAAATCCCTAAATGCTTAGCATGTGAATTATAAATCCTGAAATGTCCGTTTGATTTAAGTTATTGTAAATTGATATGGTACGGATTCCTTCTTTGTTTGAATGACTTTTTGATGGTAGATTCATATCAGATACGTATACAATACTTCTTAGTGAGAATGCTTTTCAGATTTATATCAAATGATGTAATTAGGGTTTAACCTAATTGAGACATCACTAGTGTTTCAACCTTATTGAAAAGGACTAGTAATCCTATAATTGGTTAGGATGTATCTCATGAGTTATCTTAATTGAATTTTATTCTTGATAAATGATATCTCGGTAAATGATATGGAAAATCTAAACTTAGTTAAGTTTCCATGATTTCATATCTATATTGATTATATAAGATTTGTTGGAAACAATCTTTATTTAGTGAATGCTTATATCTTATGAGATCATGATAAGAGCCATGTGACAAGTGAATGAGGCAAATGAAACCCTAAGAATAGGGTGTTGGCATGTGATGAATGAATATGGCGAATGAAACCCTAAGGATGGGGTGTTCAATGAATCATGTTATGGTGACATGAAAGGTCTCGATATGAGATGTGGTGATACTTAACTGTTGAATTGTATGTTTCTAGTGCATTTAATTTTATATGCTTGTTCTCTCTGAATTGATATCTACATACTGCAGGGCTTCTTATTTTCAATACATATCTCGTAAATTGCAGGTAATGAGATATGACATGCCCTAGAAAGGGATGTTACTGAGACATGGTATATGTTGAATACATGAGCTATGATATTTATATGTTAATTAATTAATAGACCTAAGTGCCCTGACACCGTAGAACCCCTAAAGGAAGGTTTGTTACTTAGGGGTGAAACTCGTCTCCAACATCAACCGGTTGAGTAATTCTGGTGGCACGAGGATAGAGAGAGAGGCAGTGTCTAACAACAACCGTGCGTGTGTCACGGTGGCACTGGGAAAAAGAAAGAAAACTTGGTTATCTAACACCATTCGTGCGTGTGTCACGAAGGTAACCCTGTGAGACTCTCCGCCTGTGTGCTCAGGTTAAAGGAGGAGTCTGGAGCACACGTGGTTGTGCAGCACACGTGGTTGTGCATTGAGGTCGTGGAGCCTAGGGTCCTGTAGCAGAGCAGGGCTGGCGTCAGACTTAGTATTTCCCGGGTGTGTCGCTAAGTCTTGTACGGTGGGACCGTAGCATGGACTTGTTGCGGATCTTTATATGCAGAGTACACTGCATATATTTAGGGCATAATAATAAAATAAGTATGTAATCATATAGGATCACAGTAAATTAAAGTATTCAAACTTGTGTGCTATTTCTTTATATCTGATTATCTGTTCAAATTATGTGCTATTGCATGGAAATGTGATTATATTCTGCAAATCTGTTATGTTATTAGAACTTCCTTGCTTAGTTCTGCATTTATGTTAAATTTTAAATCGTTTACTCAAAATTATATCTGTAATCACCTTAGTGCATTAGTCTGTTTCCATGAAGTATTCATTCACTGAGCGAGTAGGCTCACCCCTCTACTCAAACATTTTTAGGGTTAACCGCATGGACTTGGAGATGGTTAGAGCTTCAGTGTAGATCTGCCACAAGAGTCAAGTACGAGATTAGTTGAGTCAGTCGGTCCTTGTCACTCTAGGTCCTCAGTAAGAGATAAGAGAGAGAGTTGTAATTACGATGTGTAATATTATTCCTCTTTTGATATGTATGCTAATTAGCATGTTTCATGTGCATAATGTGTGAAAGACATCGTGAATGCTTATACATGTATCTTTACTATTAAAGTCTGATTAGTAGAAGAAATGTTCAGATTCCTTTGTTAAGATGATATGTGGTTAAATGCGGGGAAACAAGAGTTCTAAAGAGTTTAAAAGAAAAGAAAAAGTTAAGGGTGTTCTTTGTATTACATATAAATCCTATCTTATGCCCTAATCTCATGATTTGAGGAAATTGTGAGATCGGGGTGTAACACAAGGTCTGTTCTTCATGGTTTTAGTTGCAAGAAAGCAAGGAAGGATGGGGAAAAGAAGAACAAGCTACTTTTGCAAGAAAGAAAGATGTATAACAAAGTTTAAGGGTTTAGAGTTATAAAACCCACCTTAAGGTCGTTCCTAGAGCTCAAATCTTTCAATCTTCCAGGCCTCTAATGGAGTCTTGAGCTCCACAGGTCGGCCATGGGTGTTTCTCCAAGAATTGGTTGGGAAAGATCGGCTAGAAAGAAGAAACAAGTAAGGAAGACCATAAAACCAACCTTGCACCATGAATTCCTCCATGAATCCGAGCAAGAAGATGACCAAAGCTTACCTGTAACTCCTTAGCCGTCCTCCTCTGCTCCAGAGCTCTGTCCTAAGTCAGTCTAAGCAATGGGATAAGAAGGGAAGTGAAGGAAACGATCCTTGCTAAGTGAGAAAAGGTGTATATATACTTTGGGTGAAATTCCAACATAAGGACAACTTGTTTCTCCATTTCTCATCTAGGTCCTTCCCTTCTTCTAAGCCACGTTTCTCCCTTCCATAATTAATCAAAACTCATCTTAAACCCAAGGTCTAAAGGTGAAGAAAGTCAACTTTTTACTAAGTTGCACATATAGAAAGGTTATTAGGCTTATATCTTGATTATTTAATTTATAAGGGTTATCATTCTTATTTGATTATTCAATTGAAGTGCCCTTTTCATCATTCTTACTCTAAATGATGCCAAGAGTCATAAAAGATACTCTATAAGGTGTATTTTACAAGTTGCACCCCATATTTTGGGTAAATTGCACTTTACACCAAAACTAGAGTTTTTTGTACAAGGATTGCTCCACAAGCTGCATCTTGGTGCCCAAGCTTGGAGAATCCATCATACTTCATCATATTCATTCTTATGATGTCTCAACACCAAAGGAACATCTTAACATGTGCAATTTGCAAGTTAACCCCTTTTAATTGGGTAATTTGCACATAGGTCCCTGTATTACAAAACAATATTACAACATTGTTCAAAAGGGACAGAAATGGAAATGTATGTTCCTTAGGAGCTTTAATTACATACCAAAAGATAATCACAAGTATCTAATTACATAATTAAGCAAAACACCTAGGGTTAGTTCATAACCCAGTTCAAGGATGTTACAATACCTTTAGGACTTCTCATCTTATTCATCCCTTCTCATCACAAAATTCTGATAAGGACCTAAAGGACTAGGGTTTTCTTTCTTCTCCTCACCCTCTTGAGGTATGGGTAAGGTTAATAAGGTTTAAGGAATCCACCACCAAATTAATGAAAAGCATGTAAATAAGATGTCATGGACAGAAGCTTAATAGATTAAGCACAAACTAAAGAATAGATACATGCTTAGGTCATATGATATAAGTTGTCATGTCCTCAGAAGGGACCAGAGGCTAGACCTTCTTGTCAGGAGGATAAGTTAGTCTTGGAGATAGAGATCTCCATTGCAAGTAGAGACCTGGCACATCCTCTGAGGATGATGCTAACCCTAACCCTAAGTGAAGGTTATAGAGAGATGAGTTGGACCAGGTGTTTGAAAGGACATGCTTTTGGGATGCCATAGGATCCATGGGTGACCTAGCACCTTTGACAACCCAACCCTGGGAAGGGTCGTGCATGTTAATGTAACATCCCTGACCTGGGTTATAAGTTAACCCTAGGTGTTTTACTTAAATCATGTAATTAAGATACTTGTGATTAACTTCTGGCATGTAATTAAGTTCCTGAGGAACATACAATTTCATTTCTGTCCTTTTAAAACAATGAATGTAGTATTGTTTTGTTATGCAGGGACCTATGTGCAAATTACCCAATTAGAAGGGTTAACTTGCAATATTAACATGATATGATGTTCCTTTGATGATGAGACATCATATGAATGAATATGATGAGGTATGATGGATTCTCCAAGCTTGGGCACCAAGAAGCAGCTTGTGGAGTGGTCCTTGTGCTTAAAAACCCTGATTTTGGTGTAAAGTGTAATTTACCCAAAATATGGAGTGCAACCTGTAAAATATACCTTCTAGTATATCTTTTATGACTCTTTACATCATTTAGAGAAGAAATTATGAGAGGGGCACTTCAATTAAATAATTAGATAAGAAGGATGACCTTTGTAGTGAAAACACATAGTAAGAGTAAGGAGACCCTTCATATATGTATCTTAGTATGCATGTTGGTTTTCTCTACCCTTAGATCTTGAGTTTTGATGAGCTTTGCATAAGATTATCATGCCTGGACGTGCCTTAGAAAGAAGAAGGGACTTAGATGAGAAATCTATGTTTTAGAGGTCCTTATGGTGGAAAACAACCTAAGGTATATAAGCCTAGTTCCTTGTAAAACAACCAAACATATTCCCTTCACTTCCTCACTTCTCATCTTTATCAACTGAACAAGGCAAAGCTCTAGAGCTCAAGGAAACGACCAACCTGTTCTAAGGTAAGATAGCACCATCTTCTAGCTTGGATTCATGGAGGAAATCCTTGTATAAGGTTGGTTTCATGGTTAATTCACTTAGGTTTCTTGTTCTAGCCGATCATCTCCATCTTTTCCTTGGAGAATCACCTTTGGCCAACCTGTGGAGCTCAAGATTCCATTAAAGGATTGAAGCTTGGAAGTTTGGAGCTCTAGGAACAACATTTGAGGCGGGTTTTATAACTCTAAACCTTGCTTTGTTATGCATACTTTTATTCTTGCAAATAATAGTTAGTTCTTCTTCTTCCCCATCTTTCTTTGCACTCTTGCAAGCTTTTTCGTGAAGAACATACCTTGGTTTCAAGGTTGAAGATGAAGGGCGTTAATACCTATGTTGGTCCTTATCCAACTTTGTTAAACGATCTGTACCAATAGGTCTAAACGGTTTGCAACCGTTTGAAATTAAAAAGGGGCTCAACCCCGTTTGATCTCAAACGATCTTGCAAGATTGTTTAGTTTTAAACGGTCTTCAAGACTGTTTGATAGGGTTGACCAAGGGAAGACCGTTTAAGGAACTGTTGTAAACATATTGAATTTAATTCCTACAAAGAATCATAACCCAATTCCAAACCAATCACAAGTTGAAGGCACTTCAACTCCTTAAACCCTAATCGGGTTGATTTGAGTTTTTCAATGATAGATTTTGGTGAATTTTGGGTTGAAGGACCCAAACGGTCTCAAGACGGTTTGGGGGTTCACTCAAACGGTCTTAAGACCGTTTGGTGACAACCCAAGACCGTTTGGAGGTCTAAGGTTAAGGAAATTTGATGGTTTGAGGGTCCAATTTCAATAGGTTGATGAATTGATAAAAATGCTGATTTTGGACCTAGTTAGGGTTCAATCTTTATCAAATTGATTTAGTTTTTGATAAAACTTTGGGCAAACGGTCTCAAGACCATTTGGAGGATATCCAAACGATCCCAAGACCGTTTGGGCCAAGTTTGGGCCCAATTGGAGCTCAATTTATGGGTTCAACTACAATTTGTTTCACATTGTTGAAATTTGATGATTAGCCGATTGAAAACCCTAATTGAGTGGGATTTAACCCCAATTAGCTTTCAATTGAGAATCAATTTGGTGTCCAATTGATTAAGGCTAATCCTAATTGACTCAATTTGTAAATGGTTAACAAGGGCATGGCCAATTGAAGGCTTCAACATAGGAAATCCTATTCAAACATAACCTTTGTTTCACCTTTTATGTCCATGCGGTTTGAACCCATTTGGATCCAAACGACCTCAAGGTCGTTTAAGCTCAAGTGGGTTCACACTTGTTTAGGCTCAAGTGGGTTCACACTTGTTTAAGCTCAAGTGGGTCCACACTCGTTTAAGCTCAAATGGGTTCACACTCGTTTAAGCTCAAGTGGGTTCACACTCGTTTAAGCTCAAGTGGGTCCACACTCGTTTAAGCTCAAATGGGTCCACACTCATTTAAGATCAAATGGGTTCATAGTCGTTTAAGCTCAAGTGGGTCCACACTCGTTTAAGCTCAAGTGGGTCCACACTCGTTTAAGCTCAAATGGGTCCACACTCGTTTAAGCTCAAATGGGTTCACACTCGTTTAAGCTCAAATGGGTTCACACTCGTTTAAGCTCAAGTGGGTCCACACTCGTTTAAGCTCAAGTGGGTCCACACTCGTTTAAGCTCAAATGGGTCCACACTCGTTTAAGCTCAAATGGGTTCACACTCGTTTAAGCTCAAGTGGGTCCACACTCGTTTAAGCTCAAGTGGGTTCACACTCGTTTAAGCTCAAGTGGGTCTACACTCGTTTAAGCTCAAATGGGTCGATACTGGTTTAAGCTCAAGTGGGTCCACACTCATTTAAGATCAAATGGGTCCACACTCGTTTAAGCTCAAATGGGTCTACACTCGTTTAAGCTCAAGTGGGTACACACTCGTTTAAAGCTTAAATGGGTTCAATTAAAGCATACCTTATTTTAATCAAACCCTAATCACATGATAGTGATGTGTGGGCTTGTGTTGGTTAATGAGGACTTAACCCAACCCTATCTAGGGTGATATAATCACCATCTATTAGTAAGGAGAGAGAGAAAGTACCATTTATGGTTAAAACTCAAATAAAGTATCTTCAATGAATATGAATATGCAGGATTAGGGTATGATCCACTTATGAGAGATCATGAAAACCCTAATTAAGATAATTGATGAGTCTTAACCTAGTTTAAAAGCATCAATGATGATGTTTCTCATTCATGATGATGCTATGAGCTCATTTCACTATGAAATGAATAGTAAACCCTAATTCTAGGGTAATCATGAGTAATGTGAATAGTAAACCCTAGTTCATGGTAATATGTTGAAATGAACAATAAACTCTAAACTCATGTTATTCCTTTAAGCATGAATTGTATGATCAAAATATGAGATGAGGAATCATTATTCCTAATCATAATGAAAGGGTTGAATAACCCTAAATGATGTAAACAAGGGAATCTTACCCTTTGTAAGGACATAAAAGTATAACTTTTGAATTAAAAGGTTAATTCTGTCTTATTGACTGCTGATCTGACTATGAATTGTTGATTATTATCAATTGATTTAATCATACATGTTCTTATAAGAGGATAATCATATCCAGGTAAGGATCATGACATTATTTTCATTAAAAGCATGTCAATAGCTTATGAACAGAAATAACTATGTTGCCTAGATGCAAGTGGCATCATATGAAAATGATATGCCTTAAGGGCCATGAATGACATCAAGGTCATGCTAATAGATGACTTGATGCTGACATGTCACTTGATAGCAAGTGTTATGATGATATAAGGGTGTGAACACCCATGTTCCTGAATCATAGTGATAAGATGATTAAGAATTGATATCCATCTGATAACTGATATGAGTAATACCTGTTACATTTAGTATTCTTCTGTTATAGCCATGTTTAGTACTTGAATGCTTGGAAACATGTATGATGCTAAAAGAATACTGAAATATACCTAATAACCAAGTATAATCATATCATGTAGAGCCCCGATCATAGATCCATCATTGTCAGAGTTTAAATGATGGTGAAACAGGTTTTCCTAAGGGAACTCCTGGATCACATACTTTAGAGTATGTGGGGGAATATGGATGTGTATATCCTTACATCCTAGTGTAGGAGTTGATGTGGATGTATCTTAATCCATCAACCCTTCACTATATGTTTATACCGGGATGATGTAACACTATTCTCCCAAAGGAATCTTTTATACCGCATCGATGAGAGATAAACATGAAATCTTTCGATAGCGAAGAGAGTGTAGAATGCCACTGTGACTCTAATAGCGAAGTACCAGAATACCCTAGTGAGCTATAATAGCAGAGACACTAGATGTCGTGCATGTTTATCCTCATTCTGACTGAGGTAGTTGAAGGTCATGAGAATCCGGCTCTTTCGATGACCTAGTATGATACCGATGTGACTTACTAGTGATCGGTTGGAGCATGAGCGGTATACCTCATCTCCGTAGGGCATAATGATGTTTGTAAAACATAATCAACCGCGTAGTATATCTGCTTAGTTGAACTACGAAGAACATTGATTGATATTACATTGCTTGCATTTAATATCCTGTTCAAGTATTAGTATACATGTTCTTCATATTCCTTAATAAAAGTGAGTAATTGTTATCAAGCCTGCTGTGAGTAATCTAAGTTACCTGCTCATGATATTCCTTTGAATGCTTTTAACAAAGTTTTTGGCGGAGAGTTATAACTCTCGCTGGGACAATTATTTGAAATTGTCTCACCCCGTAGATTTCTACCTTTAGGTGGACGTCGAGGTCAAAGGAACTGATCTGCAGGTGGACAGCAACAGCAACAGCAAAACCAAGAGCAGCAGTGATTTTAGGTGGAAACACTGTGCTGTCTAGTCTTGTAGTTAGAATAGTCTTATGTCGTCTCTGTACACTCAAGTCCTAGGAGTTTGTTGATCTGAGAATTTTGAAGTCTTGAGATTTTGTATCATGATGTATATAATCACTCGAGAAGTGATTTATCAGAGATGTAAACAGTTACTCTTACTTTTATAAAAAGAGTTTCAGGTTTTTGAGATATTGTTTTCGAAAAGTTTTAATTTCTCGTGATTTTTCGTATTCCGCTGTTAATCAAATCGCTTCCTCTATGTTTATCTTATGTTTTGGAGATCAGAGCCCACAATTAGTTGTATCAGATCTCTAGGTTCGCTGAGTCTACATAGACATAGGACTTAGAGTGTCAAGTCTATCCTTAGTACTTCTTTCTTATCTAATAGAGTCTTCTGCTCCTCAGGAGAAGAAGATAATTAAGGATATCTGGACCACAGGAGGAGTACGAGGCAGAAAGTAGTGTTGCTGCACCTCGAGAAGGTACAAGGAACCTAGAAATAGAGCAACCTGTACATGAGCCACCTATGGAGCCACCTCAGTTTGACCCAGCTGACATGGGAAACCCAGCTGTTCAAACTATGTTTGGGCAGTTTATGACTGCCATGACACACATCACCGACAGGATGCCCATGCCTGCACCTAGGGCACCTGTCCAGTCTGAGGGTCAAGGTATCGGTAAGACGTTCGAGCGACTTCGTCGTGTCAGAGCAACCGAATACTTTGGTACAGCTGACCCTGCTGATGCTGATCTGTGGTTAACTGAGTTGGAGAAAGCTTTCAGAATCCTTAACATTCCCGAAGGTGAGAAGGTTAGACATGTTGTCTATCTTCTCAAAGGTAGTGCTGATCACTGGTGGACCATGGAAGAGCAAAAGAGGCCTGGAATAGAGATCTCGTGGGAAGACTTTCGTCGGGAATTTGTCCACATATATTTTCAAAGACGTTCCTGGATGAGAAGATCTCTCAGTTTGAGAGACTGAGGCAAGGTATGATGAACATTAGCGAGTATGAGGCTAAGTTCATGGAGTTGTTGCGATTCTGTCTGCATATGGCTACCATAGATGAAGAAAGGATTAGGAGGTTTGAGAAGGGTTTGAATGCCAACATGACTATACTCCCGTGTCTGCCCTAGAAAACTAGGAGAGATTCTCCACCTTCATTGAGTCAGTCCGAAGGATAGAGAGATCCGTAGTCGAGAAAAGGCAAACCCAAAAGAGATATCCACAGTTCCAGGGATCTTCATCTAGAGACTTTAAGAAGCCTAGATTCTCTGCACCTCCACCTCCACCACCCAGATCTAGTTCTCAGACTCAGTGGTCCCCAAGTATAGGTAGAGGACGAGGTTTACCGCCACAAGCGACTCGCAGTTCAGCATCAATGTCAGTCACAGGACCACCAAGACCACAACAACTAGAAAGAAACTGTTATAACTGTGGGAAGGTGGGACAACTGATGAAGGACTGTAGGTCTAGGCCTGTCAGTGTGACACAGCCTCAGAGGCAGAATCAACAGGGATCACAGAGAAGGCAGTCTCAAGGAGCAGCTAGAGGATGTGGGCAAGCGTCTCAGGCTGGATCGTCAGCACCAACTCAACACCAGGCGATAGCGAGGGTCTATGCTATGAACCCACCAGAAGCAGTGGTCAATCCACGGGTTGTGGCAGGTCAGATGGAACTTTTATATTCTGATATGTCTAAATCATGTATTGTATCTATTTTGATTGACGCGGGTGCTACACACTCTTTTACCACTCGAAGAGTGATTCATAACTGCAATATGATAGTTAGTCATAGGGCAGACAGCTTGTTGCTCGAGACTCCGTTGAGAGGTTCTGCTGTTTTGCAAGAGGTATGCTCTCCCTGCATCCTCTTCTTTTCTGATCATCGCATTCAAGTGGATCTTATACCGCTTGATATGCAAGGATTTGACATAATCCTTGGGATGGATACCTTGGAAAGGTATAGAGTTGTCTTGGATTGTGAATCCAAGCATGTTGTGTTTGCTGATGAGAGCAACACATGGATCTTTCAAGGAGAGAGAAAGATTCTACCCACCTGTCTCGTGTCTGCTATGGTTGCTGATAAGCTGATGAGGCAAGGATGTTATGCATTCTTGGCCCATGTGATAGATACCACCAAGGAGAGTCCCAACCCTACTGAAGTTCTTGTAGTCGGGGAATTTGAAGATGTATTTCCTGAAGAACTCCCAGGTATGCCACCGCCTCGGGAAATTGATTTTGAAATCAATTCGATCCCAGATACCCAACCCATAGCACAAACACCGTATAGGATGGCGCCTGCTGAGATGGCAGAACTCAAGAAATAGCTTCAAGAGTTGCTTGAGAAGGGTTTTATCCAACCAAGCACTTCACCTTGGGGTGCTCTGATCTTGTTTGTTAAAAAGAAAGATGGATCAATGCGGTTGTAGATTGATTACAGACAACTAAATAAAGTAACGATAAAGAATAAGTACCCTCTGCCGAGGATTGATGATCTTTTTGACCAGTTGCGTGGTGCAACCGTCTTCTCGAAGATAGACTTGAGGTCTGGATATCATCAACTTCGTATTAAGGGCAGTGACATACCCAAGTCTGCTTTCAGGACAAGGTATGGTCACTATGAGTTCACAGTTATGTCGTTCGGACTAACTAATGCACCAGCTGCATTTATGGAGCTTATGAATAGAATCTTCCGACCTTTCCTTGATCAGTATGTTGTTGTCTTTATAGATGACATTCTGATCTATAGTAGAGATGCTCAGCAGTATGAACAACATCTTCGTCAGGCTCTAACTTTGCTAAGACAACATGAGTTATACGCTAAGTTTAGCAAGTGTGAGTTCTGGTTGCCAGAGGTATCTTTTCTTGGACATGTGGTATCTGCCTCGGGATTCGTGTTGACCCTAAAAAGGTAGAGTATGTTCTACAATGGGAACAACCGAAGACACCGACGGAGATTCATAGTTTCTTAGGGTTGGATGGCTATTATCGAAGGTTCATTAAGAACTTCAGTTCTATAGCCCTACCCTTGACGAAGTTGACCCGGAAAGATGTTTCTTTTACTTGGAGTGACAAGTGTCAGCAGTCCTTTCAGTTGTTGAAGGAGAGGTTGACAAGTGCACCTATACTTGTGTTACCTGAGCAAGGCAAAGGATACATAGTTTTCTGCGATGCCTCCAAGAATGGACTCGGATGTGTGCTGATGCAGGATAAGCATGTGATTTCTTTTGCTTCTCGACAGCTTAAGAAACACGAGGAGAATTATCCGACACACGATTTAGAGTTAGCTGCTGTGGTTCATGCCTTGAAAATCTGGAGACACTATCTATAACACTATCTATATGGAGAAACATTCCAGGTTTTCACTAATCATAAGAGTCTTAAGTATATCTTCTCTCAGCATGACCTTAACATGAGGCAACTTCGCTGGATGGAGTTAATCAATGATTATGATTGTACGATAGATTACCATCCAGGGAAGGCCAATGTAGTTGCAGATGCCTTGAGTAGGAAATCAACAACATCATCCTCTGATAGGGCACAATTAAACTCTTTAGTATGCCCTAGGAGAGATATGCTTATCTCCTTAAGGCAAGACAATGTACAGATGAAGGTGTCATGGATTGCCAGGTTGTTGGCTGAGATGCATATCAAACCCACCCTAAGAGAGCAGATTAAGGAGGCACAACAAGTTGATGTTGCAGTTCAGCAGATCAGATCTGAGTATGGTGATGAGAAGCGAGAAGGTTTTCATGAATCAGATGATCAAGTGGCATGCTATCATGGTAGGATGATAGTGCCAGATGTGGATAACTTGAGGAAGTTAGTCCTGGAGGAAGCTCATTCTTCTATGTATGCTATGCATCCAGGGAGCACCAAGATGTATCAAAACTTGAAAGATATGTATTGGTGGCCTGGGATGAAGAAGGATGTAGCTGAGTTTGTTCTGAGGTGTCCGATGTGTCAGCAAGTTAAAGCTGAACACCAGAAGCCTGCAGGAACAATGCAACCTTTACCCATACCACAGTGGAAGTGGGATCATGTAACCATGGACTTTGTTGTTGGCCTACCTAGGACAAACAAAGGACATGATTCCATTTGGGTAATTGTTGATAGGTTGACTAAGACAGTGCATTTCTTACCTGTCAAAACAACCTATTCTGCTGAAAGGTTATCCCAGTTATATGTTCAAGAGATAGTGCATTTGCACGGAGTCCCTATCACCATAGTTTCTGACAGAGGTCCTCAGTTCACAAGTCATTTTTGGGAACAGTTACATAGGGCACTAGGCACCCAGTTAAGGTTTAGTACATCCTTTCATCCTGAGACTGATGGACAGTCGGAAAGGACTATACACACCTTGGAAGACTTGTTGAGAGCATGTGTTCTACAGTTCACAGGAAGTTGGGATCTACACCTAAGCTTGATAGAGTTTGCCTATAACAATAGCTATCAACACAGTATTGATATGGCACCTTATGGAGCCTTGTATGGTAGACGTTGTAGATCACCCTTATGCTGGTATGAGACTGGTGAGCATCAGTTGTTAGGTCCTGATCTTGTGCAGCAGACCACAGAAAAGATTAAGGTAATCCAACAACAGCTTAAGACTGCACAGGATAGACAGAAGTCTTATGCTGACAGACATCGTAGACCTTTAGAGTTCCAGGTTGGAGACAGAGTGTACCTCAAGGTCTCAGCTTGGAAAGGAGTCCTTTGTTTTGGAAGGAAAGGAAAGTTAGCTCCTAGATTTATGGGGCCTTATCTAATCATTAAACGAGTTGGAAAGGTAGCCCATAAACTAGAGTTGCCACCAGAATTGCAGAAGTTACACCCTGTGTTTCACATTTCTGTGTTGAGGAAATGTCACCCTGATACCGAGTCAGTTCTACAACCCATGGAAGTAGAAGTGGATGAAGATATAACTTATGAGGAGGGACCAGTGTCAATCCTTGATAACAGAATTAAAAAGTTAAAGAAGAAAGATATAAGTCTTGTGAAAGTCCTCTAGAATCATCGTGGTGTTGAAGAATCCACTTGGGAGCTGGAGGAAGAGATGAGGAGGAAATACCCTGCTCTTTTCTCCTAATATGCTAAATCGATTTCGGGGACGAAATCCTTTTGAGGGGTGGATAATTTGTAACATCCCTGACCTGGGTTATAAGTTAACCCTAGGTGTTTTACTTAAATCATGTAATTAATATACTTGTGATTAACTTCTGGCATGTAATTAAGTTCCTGAGGAACATACAATTTCATTTCTGTCCTTTTAAAACAATGAATGTAGTATTGTTTTGTTATGCAGGGACCTATGTGCAAATTACCCAATTAGAAGGGTTAACTTGCAATATTAACATGATATGATGTTCCTTTGATGATGAGACATCATATGAATGAATATTATGAGGTATGATGGATTCTCCAAGCTTGGGCACCAAGAAGCAGCTTGTGGAGTGGTCCTTGTGCTTAAAAACCCTGATTTTGGTGTAAAGTGTAATTTACCCAAAATATGGAGTGCAACCTGTAAAATATACATTATAGTATATCTTTTATGACTCTTTACATCATTTATAGAAGAAATGATGAGAGGGGTGCTTCAATTAAATAATTGGATAAGAAGGATGACCTTTGTAGTGAAAACACCTAGTAAGAGTAAGGAGACCCTTCATATATGTATCTTAGTATGCATGTTGGTTTTCTCTACCCTTAGATCTTGAGTTTTAATGATATTTGCATAATATTATCATGCTTGGACGTGCCTTATAAAGAAGAAGGGACTTAGATGAGAAATCTATGTTTTAGAGGTCCTTATGGTGGAAAACAACCTAAGGTATATAAGCCTAGTTCCTTGTAAAACAACCAAACGTATTCCCTTCACTTCCTCACTTCTCATCTTTCTCAACCGACCAAGGCAAAGCTCTGGAGCTCAGGGAAACGACCAACCTGTTCTAAGGTAAGAGAGCACCATCTTCTAGCTTGTATTCATGGAGGAAATCCTTGTATAAGGTTGGTTTCATGGTTAATTCACTTAGGTTTCTTGTTCTAGCCGATCATCTCCATCTTTTCCTTGGAGAATCAACTTTGGACAACTTGTGGAGCTCAAGACGCCATTAAAGGCTTGACGATTGGAAGTTTGGAGCTCTAGGAACAACGTTTGAGGTGGGTTTTATAACTCTAAACCTTGCTTTGTTATGCATACTTTTATTCTTGCAAATAATAGTCAGTTCTTCTTCTTCCCCATCTTTCTTTGCACTCTTGCAAGCTTTTTCGTGAAGAACAGACCTTGGTTTCAAGGTTGAAGATGAAGGGCATTAATACCTATGTTGGCCCTTATCCAACTTTATTAAACGATCTGGACCAATAGGTCTAAACAGTTTGCAACCGTTTGAAATTAAAAAGGGGCTCAACCCGTTTGATCTCAAACGATCTTGCAAGATCGTTTAGTTTTAAACGGTCTTCAAGACCGTTTTATAGGGTTGAACGAGGGAAGACCGTTTAAGGAACTGTTGTAAACATATTGAATTTAATTCCTACAAAGAATCATAACCCAATTCCAAACCAATCACAAGTTGAAGGCACTTCAACTCCTTAAACCCTAATCGGGTTGATTTGAGTTTTTCAATGATAGATTTTGGTGAATTTTGGGTTGAAGGACCCAAACGGTCTCAAGACCGTTTGGGGGTTCACTCAAATGGTCTTAAGACCGTTTGGTGACAACCCAATACCGTTTGGAGGTCTAAGGTTAAGGAAATTTGATGGTTTGAGGGTCCAATTTTCAATAGGTTGATGAATTGATAAAAATGCTGATTTTGGACCTAGTTAGGGTTCAATCTTTATCAAATTGATTTATTTTTTGATAAAACTTTGGTCAAACGGTCTCAAGACCGTTTGGAGGATATCCAAACGATCCCAAGACCGTTTGGGCCAAGTTTGGGCCCAATTGGAGCTCAATTGATGGGTTCAACTACAATTTGTTTCACATTGTTGAAATTTGATGATTAGCCGATTGAAAACCCTAATTGAGTGGGATTTAACCCCAATTAGCTTTCAATTGAGAATCAATTTGGTGTCCAATTGATTAAGGCTAATCTTAATTGACTCAATTTGTAAATGGTTAAAAGGGCATGGCCAATTGAAGGCTTCAACATAGGAAATCCTATTCAAACATAACCTTTGTTTCACCTTTTATGTCCATGCGGTTTGAACCCATTTGGATCCAAACGACCTCAAGGTCGTTTAAGCTCAAGTGGGTTCACACTCGTTTAAGCTCAAGTGGGTTCACACTCGTTTAAGCTCAAGTGGGTCCACACTCATTTAAGCTCAAATGGGTTCACACTCGTTTAAGCTCAAGTGGGTTCACACTCGTTTAAGCTCAAGTGGGTCCACACTCGTTTAAGCTCAAATGGGTCCACACTCATTTAAGCTCAAATGGGTTCACACTCGTTTAAGCTCAAGTGGGTCCACACTCATTTAAGATCAAGTGGGTCCACACTCGTTTAAGATCAAATGGGTCCACACTCGTTTAAGCTCAAATGTGTTCACACTCGTTTAAGCTCAAATGGGTTCACACTCTTTTAAGCTCAAGTGGGTCCACACTCGTTTAAGCTCAAGTGGGTCCACACTCGTTTAAGCTCAAATGGGTCCACACTCGTTTAAGCTCAAATGGGTTCACACCCGTTTAAGCTCAAGTGGGTCCACACTCGTTTAAGCTCAAGTGGGTGCACACTCGTTTAAGCTCAAGTGGGTCTACACTCGTTTAAGCTCAAATGGGTCCACACTCATTTAAGCTCAAGTGGGTCCACACTCGTTTAAGCTCAAATGGGTCCACACTCGTTTAAGCTCAAATGGGTCTACACTCGTTTAAGCTCAAGTGGGTTCACACTCGTTTAAAGCTTAAATGGGTTCAATTAAAGGATACCTTGTTTTAATCAAACCCTAATCACATGATAGTGATGTGTGGGCTTGTGTTGGTTAATGAGGACTTAACCCAACCCTATCTAGGGTGATATAATCACCATATATTAGTAAGGAGAGAGAGAAAGTACCATTTATGGTTAAAACTCAAATAAAGTATCTTCAATGAATATGAATATGCAGGATTAGGGTATGATCAACTTATGAGAGATCATGAAAACCCTAATTAAGATAATTGATGAGTCTTAACCTAGTTTAAAAGCATCAATGATGATGTTTCTCATCCATGATGATGCTATGAGCTCATTTCACTATGAAATGAATAGTAAACCCTAATTCTAGGGTAATCATGAGTAATGTGAATAGTAAACCCTAGTTCATGGTAATATGTTGAAATGAACAATAAACTCTAAACTCATGTTATTCCTTTAAGCATGAATTGTATGATCAAAATATGAGATGAGGAATCATTATTCCTAATCATAATGAAAGGGTTGAATAACCCTAAATGATGTAAACAAGGGAATCTTACCCTTTGTAAGGACATAAAAGTATAACCTTTGAATTAAAAGGTTAATTCTGTCTTATTGACTGCTGATCTGACTATGAATTGTTGATTATTATCAATTGATTTAATCATACAGGTTCTTATAAGAGGATAATCATATCCAGTTAAGGATCATGACATTATTTTCATTAAAAGCATGTCAATAGCTTATGAACAGAAATAACTATGTTGCCTAGATGCAAGTGGCATCATATGAAACTGATATGCCTTAAGGGCCATGAATGACATCAAGGTCATGATAATAGATGACTTGATGCTGACATGTCACTTGATAGCAAGTGTTATGATGATATAAGGGTGTGAACACCCATGTTCCTGAATCATAGTGATAAGATGATTAAGAATTGATATCCATCTGATAACTGATATGAGTAATACCTGTTACATTTAGTATTCTTCTGTTATAGCCATGTTTAGTACTTGAATGCTTGGAAACATGTATGATGCTAATAGAATACTAAAATATACCTAATAACCAAGTATAATCATACCATGTAGAGCCCTGATCATAGATCCATCATTGTCAGAGTTTAAATGATGGTGAAACAGGTTTTCCTAAGGGAACTCCTGGATCACATACTTTAGAGTATGTGGGGGAATATGGATGTGTATATCCTTACATCTTAGTGTAGGAGTTGATGTGGATGTATCTTAATCCATCAACCCTTCACTATATGTTTATACCGGGATGATGTAACACTATTCTCCCAAAGGAATCTTTTATACCGCATCGATGAGAGATAAACATGAAATCTTTCGATAGCGAGGAGAGTGGAGAATGCCACTGTGACTCTAATAGCGAAGTACCAGAATACCCTGGTGAGCTATAATAGCAGAGACACTAGATGTCCTGCATGTTTATCCTCATTCTGACTGAGGTAGTTGAAGGTCATGAGAATCCGGCTCTTTCGATGACCTAGTATGATACCGATGTGACTTACTAGTGATCAGTTGGAGCATGAGCGGTATACCTCATCTCCGCAGGGCATAATGATGTTTGTAAAACATAATCAACCGCGTAGTATAACTGCTTAGGTTGAACTACGAAGAACATTGATTGATATTACATTGCTTGCATTTAATATCCTGTTCAAGTATTAGTATACATGTTCTTCATATTCCTTAATAAAAGTGAGTAATTTTTATCAAGCATGCTGTGAGTAATCTAAGTTACCTGCTCATGATATTCCTTTGAATGCTTTTAACAAAGTTTCTGGCGGAGAGTTATAACTCTCGCTGGGACAATTATTTGAAATTGTCTCACCCCGTAGATTTCTACCTTTAGGTGGACGTCGAGGTCGAAGGAACTGATCTGTAGGTGGACAACAGCAATAGCAGCAAAACCAGGAGCAGCAGTGATTTTAGGTGGAAACACTGTGCTGTCTATTCTTGTAGTTAGAATAGTCTTATGTCGTCTCTGTACATTCAGGTCCTAGGAGTTTGTTGATCTGAGAATTTTAAAGTCTTGAGATTTTGTATCATGATGTATATAATCACTCAAAAAGTGATTTATCAGAGATGTAAACAGTTCATCTTACTTTTATAAAAGGAGTTTCAGGTTTTTGAGATCTCGTTTTCGAAAAGTTTTAATTTATCATGATTTTTCGTATTCCGCTGTTAATCGAATCGCTTCCGCTATGTTTATCTTGTGTTTTGGAGATCAGAGCCCACAATTAGTGGTATCAGAGCTCTAGGTTCACTGAGTCTACAGAGACATAAGACTTAGAGTGTCAAGTCTATCCTTAGTACTTCTTTCTTATCTAATAGAGTCTTCTGCTCCTCAGGAGAAGAAGATAATTAAGGATGTCTGGACCACAGGAGGAGTACGAGGCAGAAAGTAGTGTTGCTACACCTCGAGAAGGTGCAAGGAACCTAGAAATAGAGCAACCTGTACCTGAGCCACCTATGGAGCCACCTCAGTTTGACCCAGCTGACATGGGAAACCCAGCTGTTCAAACTATGTTTGGGCAGTTTATGATTGCCATGACACACATCATCGACATGATGCCCATGCCTGCACCTAGGGAACCTGTCCAGTCTGAGGGTCAAGGTATCGGTAAGACGTTCGAGCGACTTCGTCGTGTCGGAGCAACCAAATACTTTGGTACAGCTGACCCTGCTGATGCTGATCTGTGGTTAACTGAGTTGGAGTAAGCTTTCAGAATCCTTAACATTCCCGAAGGTGAGAAGGTTAGACATGCTGTCTATCTTCTCAAAGGTAGTGTTGGTCACTGGTGGACCATGGAAGAGCAGAAGAGGCCTGGAATAGAGATCTCGTGGGAAGACTTTTGTCAGGAATTTGTCCACATATATTTTCCAAAGACCTTCCTGGACGAGAAGATCTCTCAGTTTGAGAGACTGAGGCAAGGTATGATGAACACTAGCGAGTATGAGGCTAAGTTCATGGAGTTGTTGTGATTCTGTCCGCATATGGCTACCACAGATGAAGAAAGGATTAGGAGGTTTGATAAGGGTTTGAATGCCGACATGACTACTCCCGTATCTGCCCTAGAAAATCGGGAGAGATTCTCCACCTTCATTGAGTCAGTCTGAAGGATAGAGAGATCCGTAGTCAAGAAAAGGCAAACCCAAAAGAGATATCCACAGTTCCAGGGATCTTCATCTAGAGACTTTAAGAAGCCTAGATTCTCTGCAGCTACACCTCCACCACCTAGATCTAGTTCTCAGACTCAGTGGTCCCCAAGTAGAGGTAGAGGATGAGGTTTACCGCCACAAGCGACTCGCAGTTCAGCATCAATGTCAGTCACAGGACCACCAAGACCACAACAACGGGAAAGAAACTATTATAACTATGGGAAGGTGGGACATCTGATGAAGGACTGTAGGTCTAGGCCTGTCAGTGTGACACAGCCTCAGAGGCAGAATCAACAGGGATCACAGAGAAGGTAGTCTCAAGGAGTAGCTAGAGGACGTGGGCAAGCGTCTCAGGCTGGATCGTCAGCACCAACTCAACACCAGGCGATAGCGAGGGTCTATGCTATGAACCCACCAGAAGCAGTGGTCAATCCACGGGTTGTGGCAGGTTAGATGGAACTTTTATATTATGATATGTCTAAATCCTGTATTGTATCTGTTTTGATTGACCCGGGTGCTACACACTCTTTTACCACTCGAAGAGTGATTCATAACTGCAATATGACAGTTAGTCATAGGGCAGATAGCTTGTTGCTCGAGACTCCGTTGAGAGGTTCTGCTATTTTGCAAGAGGTATGCTCTCTCTGCATCCTCTTCTTTTCTGATCATCACATTCAAGTGGATCTTATACCGCTTGATATGTAAGGATTTGACATAATCCTTGGGATGGATACCTTGGAAAGGTATAGAGTTGTCTTGGATTGTGAATCCAAGCAGGTTGTATTTGCTGATGAGAGAAACACATGGATCTTTCAAGGAGAGAGAAAGATTCTACCCACCTGTCTCGTGTCTACTATGGTTGCTGATAAGCTGATGAGGCAAGGATGTTATGCATTCTTGGCCCATGTGATAGATACCACAAAGGAGAGTCCCAACCCTACTAAAGTTCCTGTAATTGGGGAATTTGAAGATGTATTTCCTGAAGAACTCCCAGGTATGCCACTGCCTCGGGAAATTGATTTTGAAATCAATTTGGTCCCAGATACCCAACCCATAGCACAAACACCGTATAGGATGGCGCCTGCTGAGATGGCAGAACTCAAGAAACAGCTTCAAGAGTTGCTTGAGAAGGGTTTTATCTGACCAAGCACTTCACCTTGGGGTGCTCCGGTCTTGTTTGTTAAAAAGAAAGATGGATCAATGCAGTTGTAGATTGATTACAGACAACTAAATAAAGTAACGATAAAGAATAAGTACCCTCTGTCGAGGATTGATGATCTTTTTGACCAGTTGCGTGGTGCAACCGTCTTCTCGAAGATAGACTTGAGGTCTGGATATCATCAACTTCGTATTAAGGGCAGTGACATACCCAAGTCTGCTTTCAGGACAAGGTATGGTCACTATGAGTTCATAGTTATGTCGTTCGGACTAACTAATGCACCAGCTGCATTTATGGAGCTTATGAATAGAATCTTCCGACCTTTCCTCGACCAGTATGTTGTTGTCTTTATAGATGACATCCTGATCTATAGTAGAGATGCTCAGTAGCATGAACAACATCTTCGTCAGGCTCTAACTTTGCTAAGACAACATGAGTTATACACTAAGTTTAGCAAGTGTGAGTTCTGGTTGCCGGAGGTATCTTTTCTTGGACATGTGGTATCTGCCTCAGGAATTCGTGTTGACCCTAAAAAGGTAGAGTCTGTTCTACAATGGGAACAACCGAAGACACCGACGGAGATTCGTAGTTTCTTAGGGTTGGCTGGCTATTATCGAAGGTTCATTAAGAACTTCAGTTCTATAGCTCTACCCTTGACGAAGTTGACCCGGAAAGATGTTTCTTTTACTTGGAGTGACAAGTGTCAGCAGTCCTTTCAGTTGTTGAAGGAGAGGTTGACAAGTGCACCTGTACTTGTGTTACCTGAGCAAGGTAAAGGATACATAGTTTTCTATGATGCCTCCAAGAATGGACTCGGATGTGTGTTAATGCAGAATAAGCATGTGATTTCTTTTTCTTCTCGACAGCTTAAGAAACACGAGGAAAATTATCCGACACACGATTTAGAGTTAGCTGCTGTGGTTCATGCCTTGAAAATATGGAGACACTATCTATATGGAGAAACATTCCAGGTTTTCACTGATCATAAGAGTCTTAAGTATATCTTCTCTCAGCATGACCTTAACATGAGGCAACGTCGCTGGATGGAGTTAATCAAGGATTATGATTGTACGATAGATTACCATCCAGGGAAGGCCAATGTAGTTGCAGATGCCTTGAGTAGGAAATCAGCAACATCATCCTCTGATAGGGCACAATTAAACTCTTTAGTATGCCCTAGGAGAGATATGCTTATCTCCTTAAGGCAAGACAATGTACAGATGAAGGTGTCATGGATTGCCGGGTTGTTGGATGAGATACATATCAACTGTGACACCTCATCACGCTAAACGAGATTACTCAAAACTCAAAAACACGATCAACTACTAATTAATCACATTGTCAAAAATGCGGAATAATTAAAACCGATTCCAAAGGTGTAAACAAACTTTAGAACATTTACAAAATGTCCATCATTCCATTCTCATATACTGTATCAAGCATTTGCATAAGGGTCCAAAGACCTCAGTCACATCTTGCATACAAAAGATATTTCACATGTACATGCCATATATTTACAAACATTGGCATAAGACCAAAATCTCGCGTCGATACAAGTATATCGTCTAGAAAGCACATCCCATACCAAGACCTGAGAGTACAGGGACGACACTAGGACTGTACTACTAACATTTATAACTAGCATCTACAACTAACCAACCTTCTGAATCTATTGATCACCAGGTTGGTTCTCTTCCACAGCACGACCTCGACCTTGTTGCCCGCGACCACCTAAAAAAAATGTGGTTACCCACGGGTGAGACCCAGTCCCAGTGAGAGATATAACTCTCTCCAACATATATTGATTATAACATATTAATTGACATTAAATGAACTGAGCAGATATAGAAATGAATAAGAAATTTAAGCAGATTGAATAGGTTAAGCATACTAAGCCATTAAACAAATTAATTTGACAAGAAGTATAATTACTCAAATGTCATATAATATCATCTTATAAACACTGAATAATATAAGGACTAGTTAAAGACTAATCAAGCAATGTGAGACGTATTTAACCCTAGTCAGTATACTACATGGCTTATATCACTTCTTTTATTACATTTCCCTGAGGGATTTGAGAAATACCACTCAAGTCCCAACTGACCACTACTAAGTCGAAATTAGTGCCATACAAGATCTAGGAAGAGCCGGACTCCTAAGATCTTCTCTGCCCCCGGTCAGTACGGGTCCGCCACAGTGACACATAAGGTCAACTGCTAACAGCCTAGTCCGTCCTTGGTATAGGTCACGACACTAGTGAAAGGAGGTGGGTACGCATACCCTACCATCCGAGGTACAACCATAGTTGTCCTCCAATCTCATCACATATATAATCATCGAGACACGATCGCAGTCGTTCCCAAACTGAGGGCTAGGTATGACCACAGTCATCCTCCCTAAACACTTGAATTCAGGATGACAAGCACCCCGCATACTCATCAGTATGTGCTCCGAGTTTCCCCTAGGAATACTCGTTTCACCATCTGGCAAGTCCTGACACTCAGATGGATCTATGGCACAGGGATCTACATGATTAGGGTTACACTTGATTAATTACTGCCAATTGAATGCATTAAGGCTTTATCATACAAGTGGACATTCAAACCCTAATTATTTTCTAACAAGAATATATGTATAATGACTTCAAGGGATATAAAACATTTGATATATAAATCTTAATCACTTTACCACATCCTATCATTCATTGAAAATTTATGGACCACACTTATCATGATACTATTTCAAGATACCAATATCTTATTACAAGTTCCAGGGTTTTAACCCTTATAGGAACATAAAGAGGATTTCACATCAATCATGGCTTCAAACAGCCCAAAGGTCATTAATACCATCACATTATTCATAGTAAGGTTATCATCATCATTCCATGCCTTAAACAAGGCTCAAAAGATCATTAGCACATGTTTGTCCGTAAATATTAACATGGAAAGGCACTGTGATATTGAAATAGTACTACATCGTGGTTTCAACACAACAAGAGTATAATTCATTATCACATTTATCATTCAAGAGGTCTGATTATAACCAATTAACATCAAATAATTACATCAAGGTTAGGTATAACAAGCTAGATCACATGGGAGTTACACATCCACTTATTATAGTGATTTATCAAATATAACTATATAATGACAAAGGTAATGCTACCAATTAATGGTATTGAACCATTGAATCATCTTCACTAGGACCCACATATAATAACATGTGATTTATTCTAATCCATTGGATGTTAAAGCATCCAATATTATTCATTGGATTAGGTTCATTGTTCAAGGTTATCAATTGAAGTATAGGTCTAACCATTAGATCAATTGAACCAAGGAACCATTGGTTCAAGGTATAGTCAAATCTACCATTACAGTCCTAATTCATCATATATGGTGATCACCTGATCCACCATTAATTGTGATCATTAGGTCACCATTGGTTGCTAGATCAGTAATACATTCAATTAACATCATCAAATAATAAGCCAATATCATCATCGATTGATAACATCATTAAAATACTTAGTGGATGATAATTAAATGTATAATTGAGTCAAAACTTGTACTAAGGTGGTAACCATAGGTTGTCACTATAAATTTGACACCCTTGATCACGAACATAAGTTGCTAAGATAGCAACACTATTGGTTGTTGAATGGTATAACAATCAATTATGTGATAGGAAAGGAAATAGCTTAAAAACCCTAATTTGAACCATCATTTGTTTTGTACATAATGCCATAGGTTGTTGCTATCAACCTGTCCCAAATCCTGTTACACCTTATAAAGGCTTTACACATGTTTACTGGTTCATATAGAACTGGAATAAAATAGGAAGCACCACAAAATTCGTAATTCTAAGCAAGCATGATTCCACTATGCTTAGATCATCACATTCAAGCATAATCATGAACTAACAAGCTTCAAATAAGCAATATAAGTGAAGAATGTTATATAACTCGCCTCTATAGAGTAGTTCAGATATCCAACAGCAAAAATCTCGAGCAAATAGGGCAAGGAAACCTTGGATTCAGATCTGAACTTGGCCAACTATGCAATTCTCTCCACAAACAAGCAAAACCCTAGAAAAGAGACAAGAAGGAAGGATTTTTGAGTTCTAGGGGAACTTTCACCATGGAAAACCATGGTTCCGACCTGGAGAGATGTAGGAGGAAGAGAAACAAAGAATTGGACGGAGGAAATAAGGAAAAACTTACACTTTTAGGTCAATATCACTAGGGGGAAGCTTCATACACCAAAAAAGATAATCAATTTCAACCCTAGAATTTGTTTCCAAGAGGATCCCCACCTTCTTCTTCCTTGGGCAGAAAAAATCGCAGCTGAACAGAGGGAGGACGAGGCTGGGAGAAGGAGAGAGAGAATGGAGAGCAAATGGCTCGTTTGTGGGCTTTTGGATAAGTATATAACACTTTAATATTAAGAAAAATAAAAAAATTGAAATTCTAGTATATATCCAAGTATCCATGGCTTTATATTATTAAAAATACATAAGCACACACACACACACACAGATCTCCCACCGTCCCTCTAGACCTGCTTGGTTTGCCTTTGACGAAATTCTCAGCCAATCACATAATTCCTTAGTTGATAGCTAATAAAGGTAGCTCATCCATGAAGGGAAAAACCCTAAAATGCCCTTGATAAAAACACCTTCAAACCATGGATCAAATAGGATCCTCATGGTTCAAGAATATCAAGAATGATAATATAACAACTAAGGAACATAATTTATGTGACAAATTGCAAAGAAAACCCCTCAATTGGGTAAATTGCAGAAAAGTCCGAAATGTACAGAAAATTGCATAACTTTCTCAAACAGTGTCCAAATTGGACCAAATTTGAAACTTAAGCTTGCGTTATGATTTCAAAACATATAAAAAGGTTATATTAGAGTTATAAGCATTCAATTATGGTAATTAAGCTCCTTCAACTCATTAAGAAAGTTCAGGGGCCTTACAAAACCCACCCTAAGAGAGCAGATTAAGGAGGCACAACAAGTTGATGCTGTAGTTCAGCAGATCAGATCTGAGTATGGTGATGAGAAGCGAGAAGGTTTTCATGAATCAGATGATCAAGTGGCATGCTATCATGGTAGGATGATAGTGCCAGATGTGGATAACTTGAGGAAGTTAGTCCTGGAGGAAGCTCATTCTTCTATGTATGCTATGCATCCAGGGAGCACCAAGATGTATCAAAACTTGAAAGATATGTATTGGTGGCCTGGGATGAAGAAGGATGTAGCTGAGTTTGTTCTGAGGTGTCCAGTGTGTCAGCAAGTTAAAGCTAAACACCAGAAGCATGCAGGAACAATGCAACCTTTACCCATACCACAGTGGAAGTGGGATCATGTAACCATGGACTTTGTTGTTGGCCTACCTAAGACAAACAAAGGACATGATTCCATTTGGGTAATTGTTGATAGGTTGACTAAGACAACACATTTCTTACCTGTCAAAACAACCTATTCTGTTGAAAGGTTATCCCAGGTATATGTTCAAGAGATAGTGCATTTGCACAGAGTCCCTATCACCATAGTTTCTGACAGAGGTCCTCAGTTCACAAGTCGTTTTTGGGAACAGTTACATAGGGCACTAGGCACCCAGTTAAGGTTTAGTACAGCCTTTCATCCTCAGACTGATGGACAGTCAGAAAGGACTATACAGACCTTGGAAGACTTGTTGAGAGCATGTGTTCTACAGTTCACAGGAAGTTGGGATCTGCACCTAAGCTTGATAGAGTTTGCCTATAACAATAGCTATCAACATAGTATTGATATGACACCTTATGAAGCCGTGTATGGTAGATGTTGTAGATCACCCTTATGCTGGTATGAGACTGGTGAGCATCAGTTGTTAGGTCCTGATCTTGTGCAACAGACCACAGAAAAGATTAAGGTAATCCAACAGCAGCTTAAGACTGCACAGGATAGACAGAAGTCTTACGCTGACAGACGTCGTAGACCTTTAGAGTTCCATGTTGGAGACAGAGTGTACCTCAAGGTCTCACCTTGGAAAGGAGTCCTTCATTTTGGAAGGAAAGGAAAGTTAGCTCCTAGATTTATGGGGCCTTATCCAATCATTGAATGAGTTGGAAAGGTAGCATATAAACTAGATTTGCCACCAGAATTGTAGAAGTTACACCCTGTGTTTCACATTTCTGTGTTGAGGAAATGTCACCCTGATACCGAGTCAGTTCTACAACCCATGGAAGTAGAAGTGAATGAAGATATAACTTATGAGGAGGGACCAGTGTCAATCCTTGATAACAGAATTAAAAAGTTAAAGAAGAAAGATATAAGTCTTGTGAAAGTCGTGGTGTTGAAGAAGCCACTTGGGAGCTGGAGGAAGATATGAGGAGGAAATACCCTGCTCTTTTCTCCTAATATGCTAAATCGATTTCGGGGACGAAATCCTTTTGAGGGGTGGATAATTTGTAACATCCCTGACCTGGGTTATAAGTTAACCCTAGGTGTTTTACTTAAATCATGTAATTAAGATACTTGTGATTAACTTCTGGCATGTAATTAAGTTCCTGAGGAACATACAATTTCATTTCTGTCCTTTTAAAACAATGAATGTAGTATTGTTTTGTTATGCAGGGACCTATGTGCAAATTACCCAATTAGAAGGGTTAACTTGCAATATTAACATGATATGATGTTCCTTTGATGATGAGACATCATATGAATGAATATGATGAGGTATGATGGATTCTCCAAGCTTGGGCACCAAGAAGCAGCTTGTGGAGTGGTCCTTGTGCTTAAAAACCCTGATTTTGGTGTAAAGTGTAATTTACCCAAAATATGGAGTGCAACCTGTAAAATATACCTTCTAGTATATCTTTTATGACTCTTTACATCATTTAGAGAAGAAATAATGAGAGGGGCGCTTCAATTAAATAATTGGATAAGAAGGATGACCTTTGTAGTGAAAACACCTAGTAAGAGTAAGGAGACCCTTCATATATGTATCTTAGTATGCATGTTGGTTTTCTCTACCCTTAGATCTTGAGTTTTGATGAGCTTTGCATAATATTATCATGCTTGGACGTGCCTTAGAAAGAAGGACTTATATTAGAAATCTATGTTTTAGAGGTCCTTATGGTGGAAAACAACCTAATGTATATAAGCCTAGTTCCTTGTAAAACAACCAAACATATTCCCTTCACTTCCTCACTTCTCATCTTTCTCAACTGACCAAGGCAAAGCTATGGAGCTCAGGGAAATGACCAACCTATTCTAAGGTAAGAGAGCACCATCTTCTAGCTTGGATTCATGGAGGAAATCCTTGTATAAGGTTGGTTTCATGGTTAATTCACTTAGGTTTCTTGTTCTAGCCGATCATCTCCATCTTTTCCTTGGAGAATCACCTTTGGCCAACCTGCGGAGCTCAAGACGCCATTAAAGGCTTGAAGATTGGAAGTTTGGAACTCTAAGAACAACGTTTGAGGCAGGTTTTATAACTCTAAACCTTGCTTTGTTATGCATACTTTTATTCTTGCAAATAATAGTTAGTTCTTCTTCTTCCCCACCTTTCTTTGCACTCTTGCAAGCTTTTTCGTGAAGAACAGACCTTGGTTTCAAGGTTGAAGATGAAGGCCGTTAATACCTATGTTGGTCCTTATCCAACTTTATTAAACGATTTGGACCAATAGGTCTAAACGGTTTGCAACCGTTTGAAATTAAAAAGGGGCTCAACCCGTTTGATCTCAAACGATCTTGCAAGATCATTTAGTTTTAAACGGTCTTCAAGACCGTTTGATAGGGTTGACCAAGGGAAGACCATTTAAGGAACTGTTGTAAACATATTGAATTTAATTCCTACAAAGAATCATAACCCAATTCCAAACCAATCACAAGTTGAAGGCACTTCAACTCCTTAAACCCTAATCGGGTTGATTTGAGTTTTTCAATGATAGATTTTGGTGAATTTTGGGTTGAAGGACCCAAACGGTCTCAAGACCATTTGGGGGTTCACTCAAACGGTCTTAAGACCGTTTGGTGACAACCCAAGACCGTTTGGAGGTCTAAGGTTAAGGAAATTTGATGGTTTGAGGGTCCAATTTCAATAGGTTGATGAATTGATAAAAAATGCTGATTTTGGACCTAGTTAGGGTTCAATCTTTATCAAATTGATTTAGTTTTTGATAAAACTTTGGGCAAACGGTCTCCAGACCGTTTGGAGGATATCCAAACGATCCCAAGACCGTTTGGGCCAAGTTTGGGCCCAATTGGAGCTCAATTGATGGGTTCAACTACAATTTGTTTCACATTGTTGAAATTTGATGATTAGCCGATTGAAAACCCTAATTGAGTGGGATTTAACCCCAATTAGCTTTCAATTGAGAATCAATTTGGTGTCCAATTGATTAAGGCTAATCCTAATTGACTCAATTTGTAAATGGTTAACAAGGGCATGGCCAATTGAAGGCTTCAACATAGGAAATCCTATTCAAACATAACCTTTGTTTCACCTTTTATGTCCATGCAGTTTGAACCCATTTGGATCCAAACGATCTCAAGGTCGTTTAATCTCAAGTGGGTTCACACTTGTTTAAGCTCAAGTGGGTTCACACTTGTTTAAGCTCAAGTGGGTCCACACTCGTTTAAGCTCAAATGGGTTCACACTCGTTTAAGCTCAAGTGGGTTCACACTCGTTTAAGCTCAAGTGGGTCCACACTCGTTTAAGCTCAAATGGGTTCACACTCGTTTAAGATCAAATGGGTCCACACTCATTTAAGCTCAAGTGGGTCCACATTCGTTGAAGCTCAAGTGGGTCCACACTCGTTTAAGCTCAAATGGGTCCACACTCGTTTAAGCTCAAATGGGTTCACACTCGTTTAAGCTCAAGTGGGTCCACACTCGTTTAAGCTCAAGTGGGTCCACACTCGTTTAAGCTCAAATGGGTCCACACTCGTTTAAGCTCAAATGGGTTCACACTCGTTTAAGCTCAAGTGGGTCCACACTCATTTAAGCTCAAGTGGGTTCACACTCATTTAAGCTCAAGTGGGTCTACACTCGTTTAAGCTCAAATGGGTCCACACTCGTTTAAGCTCAAGTGGGTCCACACTCGTTTAAGCTCAAATGGGTCCACACTCGTTTAAGCTCAAATGGGTCTACACTCGTTTAAGCTCAAGTGGGTTCACACTCGTTTAAAGCTTAAATGGGTTCAATTAAAGGATACCTTGTTTTAATCAAACCCTAATCACATGATAGTGATGTGTGGGCTTGTGTTGGTTAATGAGGACTTAACCCAACCCTATCTAGGGTGATATAATCACCATCTATTAGTAAGGAGAGAGAGAAAGTACCATTTATGGTTAAAACTCAAATAAAGTATCTTCAATGAATATGAATATGCAGGATTAGGGTATGATCCACTTATGAGAGATCATGAAAACCCTAATTAAGAGAATTGATGAGTCTTAACCTAGTTTAAAAGCATCAATGATGATGTTTCTCATTCATGATGATGCTATGAGCTCATTTCACTATGAAATGAATAGTAAACCCTAATTCTAGGGTAATCATGAGTAGTGTGAATAGTAAACCCTAGTTCATGGTAATATGTTGAAATGATCAATAAACTCTAAACTCATGTTATTCCTTTAAGCATGAATTGTATGATCAAAATATGAGATGAGGAATCATTATTCCTAATCATAATGAAAGGGTTGAATAACCCTAAATGATGTACACAAGGGAATCTTACCCTTTGTAAGGACATAAAAGTATAACCTTTGAATTAAAAGGTTAATTCTGTCTTATTGACTGCTGATCTGACTATGAATTGTTGATTATTATCAATTGATTTAATCATACAAGTTCTTATAAGAGGATAATCATATCCAGGTAAGGATCATGACATTATTTTCATTAAAAGCATGTCAATAGCTTATGAAAAGAAATAACTATGTTTCCTAGATGAAAGTGGCATCATATGAAACTGATATGCCTTAAGGGCCATGAATGACATTAAGGTCATGCTAATAGATGACTTGATGCTGACATGTCACTTGATAGCAAGTGTTATGATGATATAAGGGTGTGAGCACCCATGTTCCTGAATCATAGTGATAAGATGATTAAGAATTGATATCCATCTGATAACTGATATGAGTAATACCTGTTACATTTAGTATTCTTCTGTTATAGCCATGTTTAGTACTTGAATGCTTGGAAACATGTATGATGCTAAAAGAATACTGAAATATACCTAATAACCAAGTATAATCATACCATGTAGAGCCCTGATCATAGATCCATCATTGTCAGAGTTTAAATGATGGTGAAACAGGTTTTCTTAAGGGAACTCCTGGATCACATACTTTAGAGTATGTGGGGGAATATGGATGTGTATATCCTTACATCCTAGTGTAGGATTTGATGTGGATGTATCTTAATCCATCAACCCTTCACTATATGTTTATACCGGGATGATGTAACACTATTCTCCCAAAGGAATCTTTTATACCGCATCGATGAGAGATAAACATGAAATCTTTCAATAGCGAAGAGAGTGCAGAATGCCACTGTGACTCTAATAGCAAAGTACCAGAATACCCTGGTGAGCTATAATAGCACAGACACTAGATGTCCTGCATGTTTATCCTCATTCTGACTGAGGTAGTTGAAGGTCATGGGAATCCGACTCTTTCGATGACCTAGTATGATACCGATGTGACTTACTAGTGATCGGTTGGAGCATGAGCGGTATACCTCATCTCCGCAGGGCATAATGATGTTTGTAAAACATAATCAACCACGTAGTATAACTGCTTAGGTTGAACTACGAAAAACATTGATTGATATTACATTGCTTGCATTTAATATCCTGTTCAAGTATTAGTATACATGTTCTTCATATTCCTTAATAAAAGTGAGTAATTGTTATCAAGCCTGCTGTGAGTAATCTAAGTTACCTGCTCATGATATTCCTTTGAATGCTTTTAACAAAGTTTCTGGTGGAGAGTTATAACTCTCGCTGGGACAATTATTTGAAATTGTCTCACCGCGTAGATTTCTACCTTTAGGTGGACGTCGAGGTCGAAGGAACCGATCTACAGGCGGACAGCAGCAGCAGCAGCAAAACTAGGAGCAGCAGTGATTTCAGGTGGAAACACTGTGCTGTCTAGTCTTGTAGTTAGAATAGTCTTATGTCGTCTCTGTACACTCAGGTCCTAGGAGTTTGTTGATCTGAGAATTTTGAAGTCTTGAGATTTTGTATCTTAATGTATATAATCACTCGAGAAGTGATTTATCAGAGATGTAAATAGTTCATCTTACTTTTATAAAAGGAGTTTCAGGTTTTTGAGATCTCGTTTTTGAAAAGTTTTAATTTTTCGTGATTTTTCATATTCCGCTGTTAATTGAATCGCTTCCGCTATGTTTATCTTGTGTTTTGGAGATCAGAGACCACAGTTAAGGTAAAGGATAGATCCTTAGATGATGATGTTAGTGAAGGACCTTAGAAACCCTATGGGCTTGTGCAAAATACAGAGTTCTTCCTATTCCAAGAGTAGAGATGGTACATCCCACCTTGCCAGTACACCTTTAAATCTAAGTTGCAACGTGCCACATATGTCTCTTCATCATAAACAACAAGATATCAAACTAGTCTTGAACCTACTGAGGTTTATATCCTTGGTCATCTCCTCTAGGTATATAGGGTACCGACTCTTTTGGGGTCATCCCTCTTCCCTCATGCATCAAGAGAGTACCCTATTCATCTTCCCTTTGGGTCCCATGAGTTCATGAAGGTGATCAATCTCCTGACCCATGGCCCTCAGACAATGATAGCTATTACCTCCCGACCCTATGGTCATGTGCAACTAGGAAATTAGGCAACTCCTACTTTCATCGGTCTTATCCCTACCTGACCCTAGGTTAGACATAGGATTCACCATAATAGTACATGTTCACTTAGAACCTTACCCAAGTCTTTATCATCTCTCTCTCTGCATTCATGGGCTGACTTTCATCCTTTCATCAGGATCATGGCAACCTGCCTACCTTGGTCAAGCCCTATACCGGTTACCTCCATGGTAACACATCTGCATGCACATAGAGATGGATATCTATGGGTCTACGGGTTCATTCTCATACCATGTACTTTTCACTTAGCTTCTCAAGATCCTATGAGACCTCTTCAGGTTACCTTAACTGACAAAACTGACATACACCCTACCAAAGGGGTCCCTCTCCCAGGATGGGAGGAAAACTATCTCTTGACAACAAGGTTACAAAAGCTCTTAGGTCTAGGGTTTACATCCACACGAGCCTACTTAACCCTAGCAAGCCATTAAGGCACAAGCAGATCACTTACCGAACCTTGCTAGGTCATACTTGTCCTCTTTCCTCGACGTTGGATCAAGATCATACCTTTCTTTATCATCAACCTAGTTGTGAGGGATTCTTCAAGCATACCTTAAACTTAAAGGGCTCCCCTTTTCCTCTATACATGAGGAGTACCATGCTCATTTCTATAGGAACTCAATTCTCATCATGAGCATCAGGTATACCACTTCCCCTCTTAGGCCTAAGAACCCTAGGTTTAATTGTAGGTGTCCAACTGCATGCTCTATCTCTTAACTAGAACCAAGCACGCAAAAGGCATGACATGCACTTCTTGTCATCCTTCAACTCGAGCAACACTTAGTGTTGGGTCCTCCTTAAGGACAACCATCAAGGTACAAGGCCTCATAACCTGCTACAAAACCTTTCTAAGTCTAAGGAACACTTCTTCCTACCTCAGAAGGTAAACACCTATACCGTAGGCACGTAGGTACCAGAAGCTTCATCTTTTCTCAAGGGTTTGGTCCCTCTAAAGGCAACCAAGGTATCATCAACTTCCAGGGATCGATCATGAAGCAACCACTATCATCCATTGTTCACGGTTTTAGGCTTCCAACCTTCTTGTTAGGTTTTTGCTCTCTCTCTAGAGCTAACCCTAGAACCAACCTCACCATTAGAGGTCCTTTCTTCATGAAGGATCAACCTCAAAAGCATGCTCTACATGGGTGAAGCCTAGGTTCGAACTTATGTTTGCTCAAGATCATCCATAACCCTTTATGCTCCATCATAATTCCTTATCCAGGTTTTCATCCTACTGTCAGCACTATGAATGCTTATTTCCTCTTGTTATGGGGGTGAGAGATAGGACATTATGCATGTCATACACCAAGGATAAGAGATGATGTAGATTGGAGCGTTGCCACGAGAAATGGGGATAGAGAAGATATCTACCCTGGTAAAGTGAATGATACATGGATGGTTTGTAAACACTAAGAGGAATGAGGTAGTTCCCTTATGAGGATGTTTTTATCATGAGCTATGTGGAACTTACAAGTTATACCAGGTTGAGTTTGATCACCATGATGATGGAATCAGTGAGTGTTCTTATGAAGATGAACATATAGTTTGAGGTGACATGATAAGTGAAATACATGGAAGTGTAATGTTACCTAAGGATGTGAAGTGGTAATGGATGCTCTGGTTGAGATACATCTGACTTGTTTGACTAGAAGCTAGAAAGGGTTGTTTGGCTAACCTTAAGTTCGAAAAGGAGAGGTGTTTGGATAACACTCAGATGTAACAAGATACATTGGAAAGTTAAGGGTTGTTTGGTTAGCCAGTCTAGTCCTTGATACGATGAAAGGATGGTGGTAGAACCTCAGATGCACATCTTTGGAAGAGGAGGTGACGAAACCCCGTCTAGAGTGGTTTAGGGTTTCAGAGGAATTGATCTTGATAGAATCATGACATACAGGAAATCATGGTTGAAGATCACCGTACACCATGGTTCTACCAAGACAGTAGTTGGCAATAACACTTTGGATGCTTAAGATGAAGTTGCATGTGATATATGGCCATGAAAACCATGAGGTAAAGGACGAACCCCAGTAACCCAGTGTGTTGACGTAGAGGGTAAAGAGTTCCTGAGAAGGAACGGGAGTTCATCACTATGGATGTTGTGATAGGTCTCCCCTGGTCCAAGGAAGGTTGAGATGCAATATGGGTTATGATAGATCGCCTTACCTAGATGACATGAGAAAGAAAGAGTTCTGTTAAGGGACAAATCTAGTTGAACTACCCATGAGAGAGATGGTTCAACTACACCATGAAGCGAGTTCAAAGGTTCTCGAGTTTGACCTAAAATTCACTTCCATAAAGTGGAAGTAGGTACATGAAGAACTCAATGTTAGTATAGTTTATCACCCCTAACTATGGTTAGTAAGATCCAGACTAAAGGGTCTGATGAGGGCATGCGTGCTCGTTCAGGGTGATATCTAGAGACAGTTCTTGTCCTATGAAAGATGTGACATAGACCACCATAGCCAGTATCGGGTTTTATATGAAGCTCTATAAGGGAGGTTGTGTCGGTCACCACTTCAGTAAGGTGATGTTGGTGAAAAGGGCCACATGATGGTTATAAAAGGACCACATGATGGTTAGAAAAGGGACCACAGTGCGTGTAGATGAAGTCACTTTGATCATGCAAGGACTGAAAGGAGCCTAGAGACGATGAGAGTCATGAGCAGATGCAAAGTAGACTGACTTACAAGTTACTGTGGAAGAATATGTGAGAATCTGACCCCTCTGAGCTGCAGCTGAGAAAGCTGAGTCCCCGATACATGGGTCCATTAGAGATGGTTAGATTTGACCCTACCCCTCAGGATAGAGTAATGGGAGATGTTTTCCATGTGTCCAATTTAGAGCACTATGTGAGGTACCCCAACCGTGTGTTGAGCAATGAACCTAGTGAGCCCAAGGGAGGCTGACATGGCCTGAGTCACCTGTGCAGTTTATAGACGCCGAGATGAAAGAACTCAGAGAAAAGAATATGTTATGAGAAAGGTTCTTTGGAAAAGCCATGAGTATGAAAAAGCCACATAGGGGCCAATGATGGACATGGAAAAGTCTTATCCTGAATTGTTTGTTTGCTTGCCTGAATTTTGAGGACAAAATTCCTATAAGAGGGGAAGGATGTTATAACCCCAATTTTTGGGTTCAATTGGTGAGAAATGTAATTTCTCATATTAAAGATATTTGAACAAATAATGATATAATTTGCTTCAAATAAATGGATTTCATTTACAATAGCCTTGATGTCTGTGTTGTGGGCTTTATTGGCTATTGGGCCCAATAACAAGGAAATAACAAAGAAAATTCAATTAGTGAATGAATAATTGAATATTTGAGAAAAGAATAATGTGGAAACCCGTTGAAGGAAAATCCAAAGAGGATTTCGTGCCTCTTGGGTTCCTTGGGTTCCAAGGAGTCCAAGGTTGCAAAAGAAAGCAATAAGAAAAGAAAAGATTAATTAAGTTTTTCTTTATGAAGAAAGAAATTGGAAAATAATGAGAAAATGTGGAAAATAAGTGAAAAGAGGTATAATTGAGTTATCCTTGGTGGAATTTCGTATTCCAAAGATTCCTAATGATAAAAGGAATACCAATGAAGGAAATAAAAGAGAAATAAAGAGAAATCCTCAAAAAGAAATATTTTATTTAGAAATAAACATGATAATGCAAAATAATGCATATAGGTGCATTAAGAAGGATAATGAGTATTCCAATAAAATGAATTTCGAAATATAGAGTGCCTTGGGATCCAAGGAGTCCCAATAAAAAGGAAAGAAAGATAAAATACTAAAATTGCCAAATAAGAGGATAATATGATACATATTAATAAATTTTGTGAAAAGGAAAGTATTTTCTTTTAAAAGCAAAAAACATGTTTTCATGACAAATAATTGAAAGACAAGTATAAATGAGGATAAGGGTGAAGATTTTCATATTTCTAAATATTCAAGAAATAAGGTATATCAAAGAGATGTTTAGGAGAGAGAGAAAGAGGAAACTTGCTTAGTAGTGAAGTAAGAACTTTCCTATTAGAAGAGGGCATGGTTGCTTGAAGGAAAGCCTACTAGGGCATGGATATTCACTCTATAAAAGAGGGTAGAGCCCTGGTCGAGATCCAGAGAAGTTCTACACAATACCACCCCTTCTCCTCCTTCTTTTGTCCAAAAACCTAATGATGGGGGTATAACCGTATTCGAAGAGCTTAAGGGCCGTGGAGGTGCTGCTTTGGGGCCGTGCTGTTTCCACAACCTCAGGCGAGACACTTGGTAGCCGTTCCCCCTCCCAAACCATGTGCAGCCGTAGTAGCGCAGCTGCAAGAGTAGCCACGCTTTGCTGCCTTTGCGCGCGGATAGGCAGCCAGCTGGGCCACGGTTCAGAGGTGCCTTGAGTGCGCATGGGCGCGGCAGAGGTAGACGTGGCATTTCCGGTGAAGATGGGGGTCGGAGCTGGGCGCAAGGGTCGCGCCAAGGCTGCAAGGCGGCAGCTAGGGCAGCCGCAGACCAGCTGCTCGAGGAAGAAGAAGAGCAAAGGGTGCCTAGACCGTTTTGCCCCTCTGGGGTGTGAAGGAACTTTCACTTACGCGATGGCAATAACGACATTTCGAAATGTTTCCCAAACAAGTCGCGCATGGCTGAGATGACGTGGTGCAATCTCATTGGCTGTGGTAAGTGTTTTATTGCAAAAATCATATCTCATGATTCGTAACTCGGATTAAAATAAGTCCTATATGAAAATTGATCCTCAGAACGAGAGGAACACAAAGAAATTATGTTTGAAGCCTAATTTTTCATGCTGTTCAGAAAGTAGTGTAAATTATCATCTTTAATGATTTAAAGATTAAGAAACCCTATTTTGAAATGATTAATGTGTTTAATAGGGTTTAATGGATCTTTAGGGTTGATGATTACCTGTTAAACGTAAAAAGGTACATAATGTTAAAAAAGGAATAACTTTGCACATGATTAGTCTAATTTAGAGTTTATATGCTTAAATATGCATGAAATTTGAAAAGGGCATAAAGTTGTTATCTTTAATGATTTAATTAAGGAAAAGCCCTTAGTTTTGATGATAGATGATGATATTTGGATAATTCAAGTTGATATTAACCTGTTGTTAATAAAAGTGAGAATATGATCTAAAAGATGATCTTTTTATATAATTGGTTTAATTTAGGGTTTTGTGCATGAATATGCACTAATGATCTTGAGAACCCTAATTTAGATGAATATGTCTTTTAATTGTTTTAATGGTTCAAATCCATGAATAAATAGGGATGTGATGATCCTAAGTCAATTTGGGTATAAAAGACTATTAAAATGAATAGTTGAGCAATTAAGGTTCATATAAATGGAAAAGAGTATTTTAGGGTTTGATGACCTAAAATGGATAAAGTTTGAGAAATTGATCTAAGAAACCCTAATGCATCCTAATGAGACTTAGAAACCTTAGAAAGGTGTCCCAAGTCAATAAGGAGTTGTTTGGGATATGCTTGTGACAATTAGACATTATACATGTTTTCAGGATCAATGTTTGCTTGATTGATTGATTGGCTTGCTTGATTGGACATCTAGTTGGATTTGGATAAATTGTTGCTTGAGATCTCCAAGACAGGTATGTGGTTACGATTATGAATAACCTCTTTACTTTCCCGATGGTTTCCCGAATGTTTAATCGCATTGAATGCAACTAAACTATTTGGATGTTTATTTATTCCATGCAACTATAAAGTGGCTATGATTATCACCATAAGTGTACATATATAACTGGCTAGATCCGGGTCCACCTCTGTTACTTTGAAAAGGCTAAAAAGGGGTAATCCTAGAGCAAGGTCTAATTTACCGTGAGTTAGAAATTGGGCTACCTATGTGTAGTGCCATGAGACTCTTCAGCATATCCCGAGTTAAGGAGTGGTCTACTTACGAGTAGTGTCATGTGACTCAACCCTAGAAACTGGTTCACTTATAGGTGGATCATGAGGGGTTTAATGGGGACAACACAGAGGATAGGGTACTCTTGGATCGCAGAGTTATATTTAAAACGTAATCTTGGTTGTTAAATGATTAATTGAATGATTACATTGTTATCATAGTTGCATGTTTAATGTTTCCCCCACATACCAGCTTCGGCTGACTGACGTTTTGTTTGTCGGAGTTTTAGGTACAATGAAAAGAACAAACATTAAAGTGGCACATGTGATACTAAATGAGAATTAAAGTGCAAAGGAGGATTAGATAGATTATTATCGGTATGGATAGAAGTTTAGAGATCCACGTTTTCAAAAGGTATGCAAAAATTTATTTTCTTACAGCTTTTAGTATAGTATGTTAAAATTTGATAATTATTCTTGGTTAATTGTCAAACCTTTGATCCGGAAGTCATGGGTGCGGCTTCGACCTCTCGGTCTCCCTTAATTGGGGGTTATCGGGAGGTGGGGTCGTAACATTAGTATTATATGATTTAAGGTGCTTGATTTGCTTTTCTTTATATCATGGATAATTGAGAGGAATAAGAGGCAAACAAGATATCCTCGTATCCAAGGACTTGAGGGGGAAGAGGTGGCACTATTTTTTTTGGGATTAAATGAATTTTTATAAGGCATTTTCTCTCTCCTTGAATTTCTTATAAAAAGACCCTTTACAAGCCAAATCAAAGGCTTTTTCGTTTCCACTTCTTTCTGTTGCTTGGAAAACGACCAAAGAAGCTTTGGAGGAGCAGTAGGACGACCTCCAACCTGTTGGTAAGCTTCTTGACCTCCTTTCACCTTGAATCCATGGTGAAAATAAAAAATCAATGTGTGAATTCTTCTTATCTCGATCCCCTCTTCAATTCTAACAATTCCTTTTCACTCAAAGCTTGAGGACGAGCCTTGGAATAGTGAAAGGAGTTGCATCCACCATTTTGGACGTGAGCTTGAAGCTTTGGAGCTCAATTGGAGGCGGGTTTTATAACTTGAACCCTTAATTTTGTTATTGCATTCAATTCCTTATCAAATAATGATCCTTTCTTCATTCACGATAATTGATTTGGTTGTTTGATGCAATCACCATGGAAATCACAGAAAATTTCATGAGTTTGGAGCTTGATGATGATGAAATCATCATAAGCACACACCTCTCCAAATATCCAAGGCAAACGGTTTCAACTTGTTGGTCCAAACGGTTTCACCAAACTGTTTGGAGACCAAACGATTTCAAAACCGTTTGGTGATTTGAGTCCCAAACTACATCAGGGTGTTGACCGTTTGGGAGGGTTGACCGTTTGAGGTCTGAACCCTAGTATGTGTTAGATGATGATCCAATGGCTTCAATTGATTAGTTCAACATATGGACAATCTTTCAAATAGATTGACTAAGTGCTGATTTTGCAATTGATTAAGTTGAGGTTTTTGGTTGATTGACCCAAACAGTTTCAAAACCATTTGGGAATCACCCAAATGGTCTCAAGACTGTTTGAAGGTCAACCAAGACCGTTTGTAGGTCTAGGGTTGAGTATGGTTGGGTATTTGAAGATCCAAAGATACTAAATTGAAGTACAATCAATTGCTGATTTGATAATCAATCCAATGATCCAAACCCTAATTGGATGTCATGGATTTTGATGATGAGATGGGAAAACGGTCTCAAGACCATTTGGAGATCATCCAAATGATCCCAAGACTGTTTGAGGGTCATTCAAGACCGTTTGAGGTCAGGGCATATCATGTAATGATGATGGTTCACTTATTTCAACTGAATTGGTTCCACAATGTCAACCATTGATGGTTCCTCAGTTTCAAAACCCTAAGTGATGGTTTCTTGATTATAAACCCCAGTTTAATTGGGTTTAAAACCCTAATTGAAGGTCTAATTGAATGGTGATTCAGTGGTTCAATTGAAAGATACATTAGTGGTCCAATTGATAGTTGGTCCATGGATTGGAACCTTGAATTGTTTAAGTGTTGAAGACCCTTTTTGGTCCATTCGATTTTGAGAGGGTTTGGACCAAACGGTCTCAAACCGTTTCGAGACTCAATTTCATTCGGTTTCAAGTATCACTTTAGCAAACAGTTTCAAACCATTTGAGGTCTAAGTGACCAAGACCGTTTGGGGTCTAAGTGACTAAAACCTTTTGAAGTTCAAATGGGTCAAACCATTTGGACACCTAATATGATCAAAGGTCAATTAGATACTTGATTATTAATTATGTAGACCAATGGTGATTATGAAGGTTAACCCTAACCGTGTGTACTTAATTAAAGGGCTGACCTATATCAATCTTGGAGTAGTTAACATCCTTGAGAGGATGAGAGAGAGAGAAAGAATGAGAGAGATGATTACTTACATAATAAGCTCTAATTCTCTCATTATGAATAAATATATAATCAAGGTTTGATCCATAATAATGAGATCATGAAATCCTTATTGAAAAGATTGATGTACCTTGACCCTAATTTAGGGCAAGGTTATGTGAAACCCTAATTTAGGGCAAAGCTCAGTGAAATCATAATCTAGCGTGATGATGTAACCCTAACTTAGTGTAACAATGTAAGAAACCCTAAATTGATGGGAATTGTACATCCTAACCCTAATTTGGGTATGAGGTATGAGAAACCTTACTTGGATGTGAGTGGTAAACCTTAATCCCTAAAATGGGATAAAGGTGCATGAAACCCTAATATAGGGTAGTGCTACTAATTCTATGTGAAGCACTATCACTGGGTGATGTGTTGTGAAATCTTCATTTCACATAATACTAGGTGAAACCCTAATATAGAAGAATGTTATGTGAAACTTTAATGAAGAGCAATACTATGTGAAATCCATATAACATATGAAAGATGCTATGTGAACCTCAAACTATAATTGTGGAAATCCTATTCCTACTAATGGAACAGTGATTAATGTTCTGACAAATATAACACCTAGAGAGGTTGATAATGGACATCCTTATATCAATAGTTCCTAACTCAAGGATGAGTCCATATTATTGGCAATGGTTGTATATTCTAAGTGAGTGACTAATGACCAATACATTACATGATAAATGTGATGAATTGGTGCATAAAGTATTAGGATGAGGAATACCCTAATACAAGCTAAGTGGATGAACTCAAGTAAGATAAAGGTGTTAAGGGAAGTGATACATCAAGATATGATAGATATCACATCCAACACCCCAATTCTAATATGCCTTGATGTGTTATAAGTCCAATATAATTGGATGAGTGACACATGAGATGTGTCATGTCAATTGTTACATTGAGATGTAATGTACTTTGATAAGTGTAGGCTAACATGCCTTATGAAAAGGGTAATCCAAACCAATAATTATGATGCAATCATATTCTAGTAAAGATGAGAGAGAAACTCATATTGTGTGTTGATAATTCATTTAATAATGAATGATGAGAATGAATAAGTATGATTGAATACTTATGTTATCCATATTGATTCCTAGCTATGTGAAGCAATGGAATAGGACTTGATCATTAATAAAATGATCTTGAGAACCTATATGGTTATTTATGTGAAACCCTAATACAGGGTAATGCTATGTGAAGTCTTAATACAGAGTAATCCTATGTGAAGTTCAAATACATTTTGATGAGTTATAAATCTAATAAGAAAACCCCTGTATTTCATGGTACTGATATATGATGGTTATCATGAGTATTAATCATGCATGAATATTGAGATGATGAGCATAGCCAGGTATGGACTATGATGCTCTGTATATTGAAACTATTTATGGGCTTTATAAACCATAATATGCCTTATTGCTTTAAGGGGGTAATAAGAGGTGATATGAGCTTTGTTGCAATGCTTTGTGTAACAAGAATCATTGAGCTTTGTGTTCTATGTGCAATGCTTTGTGTAGTAAGAATCATAATGTCCTTGGTCAGATGACCTGAAGATATTAAGTTACCTAATAAGTGGTACCGAGTATCCTATGATGAGTTAAGGGTTCAAATACCCATATTCTATAATCATGATGATGAACTTGTTAAGAAGTGGAAATGTATTTGATGAGTTGAGGGATTAAGATCCAAATACTTTGTGAAAAAAGTATGGCTACAGGCCATGACCCCACAGTGACAATGCCAGACATTAGATATATGATCTAAGCCTGAAGAGAGTTAATGCTATGGAAATGATTCTGTAGTGAATAAATGTTATACGTGTTCTTAATATTCCTTAATGGATAAGTGACATATTGCTCTATCAACTTATAGCTACAATGCTTTTAATAATAATAATGTTCTAATCTATTAGACATTGAATTAACTACTGTCAAACAAATATGATTCCTCTGTTCATATTTATCTTCTTTAGCTGCAATAACAATGTTTCTGACGGAGAGTTATATCTCTCACTGGGGCAATTTAGAATTGTCTCACCCCTGTGGGAACCACATTTTTAAGTGGATGCAGACGAGGAGGCAGGAATCCTTCAATAGGTGAAGGACAGTAGCAGCAGTAGGGACAACAGTGAAGTCTCAGGTGGAGACACTGGCTGTTATGCCTTGTGTAGATGTATATAGAGTCCTATGTGTCGTCTCTGTACTCTTAGGTCCTCGGAGTAGTAGTTAGTGCTTTCGAGATTTTGGCTCAGTGCCTTGAGATTTTACACTGCTTGTGTTTAGTTTAACAAGAGCAGTTGATGCTTGTAATTTTTAGAAAGAGATGATGCAGGACATGTACCTTTAAACCCGAATGTAAATGTGTTACTTTTGTTCTATGTGAGAAAGTTTTCATTTGATGGACCTCTTGGTAAAAAGGTTTTAATTTTTAGTGATTTTCGATAATCCACTACTTAGCGAACGCTTCCGCATTAGTTAATTATGTTTTTGTGAGTTGTATGCCACAATTTAGACACATATTCACAAACAACAAGAATGTATTGATACCCACAAGAAGATGGGAATGGTCCCATGTAGTCCACTACCCATACATCAAACACCTCAACCTCTAAGATAGATTTGAGTGGCATGTCGTCATGGCAGGATATGCCTCCTGTCCTTTGGCATCTATCCTAAGATTTGATAAATAGATTGACATCTTTGAATACTATGGGCCAATAGAAACCAGCTTGAAGTATTTTGGCAACAGTCTTTTCTCCTCTAAAATGTCCTCCATAAGGAGAGGCATGACATTCAACAATGATGTTTGGGACCTCCTCCTCAACAACACACCTCCAGATTAGCCCATCACTTCCATGCTTGAATAGCAATGGGTCATCCCAGTAATAGAATTTTACATCATGAAAGAATTTCTTCTTTTTTTGATACGTCAAGTCCGATGGGAGTTGTCTAGCAACAAGAAAATTGGTGATGTCTGCAAACCATGGTGCTTGAGTGGATGATAGTGCATAGAGCTTTTCAATAGGCAAATGATCATCAATTGGCAATAGATCTCCAACCTCTGTGGTCAGTCTAGAAAGGTGATCGACAACACTATTTTCTATACCTTTCTTGTCTCGGATTTCAAGATCAAACTCTTCCAGAAGTAATATCCAGTGAATAATGCGTGGTTTGGCATCTTTTTTATTCAATAAATACTTTATGGCAGCATGATCAATATATACAATCACCCTTGATCCTACCAAATACCGTCGGAACTTGTCAAATGCATATATAATTGCAAGCATTTCTTTCTCCGTGGTTGTATAGTTGATTTGTCCTTCATAGAGAGTTTTAATAGCATAATAGATGGCATGTAGTTTCTTGTCTCTCTAGTGTCCTAAAACATCTCCCACTGCATAATTGCTTGCATCACACATTATCTCGAAAGGAGAATCCCAGTATGGAGGTTGAATAATTGGGGCTGAAATGAGGGCCTCTTTGAGCTTGGAAAAGGCTGCATGGAAATCACCATCAAACACAAATTCCACATCCTTTGCAAGTAGGGAACACATCGGCTTTACAATTTTGGAGAAATCTTTAATGAATCTTCTATAAAAACATGCATGTCCTAAAAAATTACAGATGTCTTTAATTGAAGATGGAGTAGATATCTTCTCAATTGCTTTGACCTTTGCCCTGTTGATGCGATGATTTTGAGTCGCATTTAGAGACCTATTTCATATGTGTTTTGTGCCTTAATTACTCATTTTTATGGATATTATTGCATAATTCACTTTATTTGGTCTTTGCCATCATTTTATATCAAATCCCCTTTGTTTTACTATTTTGAGCATTATTTATCATCTTATTATAAATTGTGTGGATTTACTTGGTCTTGTTGTGAAATTTCAGGAAAAAACAAGTATCTGCTTCCGTCGATACCATCGACCAAGCCACAGGTTGTCAGCCGAGAAGAGCAATACAGAGTCGATACCATCGACACGTAAGTCGATGGTATCGAGATCCCTTCAAGTTGCTGGTGAGGAAACTGTCGATACCATCGACCCAAGTCGATGCCATCGACACAAGGGGAGATACAGCGTCGCTAAACGACAACAACCGACGCTAAAGGAGTCGATACCATCGACACACAAGTCGATGGTATCGAGATCACCACATGCGCTCAGAATAAAAGAAAGGAAAGCTGCCGCTAATCCGCCGGGTCGATACCATCGACCCGCGTCGATGGTATCGACGCCGGCAGATATGCGTTGGATTTGTTTTGATCTCGATCGGACGGCTATTGTTATTTGACGACCTAATTAGGGACTTATACCTAATGACGACCGCCCAGACGTGAGAGGGATATCATTTTGGATTGCACGAGTGCCGAGGAGGAGAGAAAGGAGAACGGAGGCCGAGAAGCTCATCCCGGGTGATTCGGACGCTGCCGAAGACGATTTCCACCACCGACAGGCGGGGGAAGCTCGTGTTCTACGCCAAGGATCCACTGGTTCTTCTCCGTTCAGGGGTTTTCCCATTTATTTCCCGTTTTTCTTATGAATTCCCCAATTTCTACCATGTATTCGTGTGAGATGAACATGAGAGGCTAAAACCCTCAATCTTTAGGACCAGGAGTAGCCCGGGAATGCATTGTATGACATTTTTATATCAATAATTCATATTTTTCTCTCAAATCCGTGGTATAGATTCGTTTTCTCCATTTCTATTGTTATGCTTGATCACCATAATAATAACTTAATGCCCTTAATCACTTCGACAGAAGGATTAACGGTTGAAAAGAGACGAATTCTACATTAAATAATAAAACCCTTGACAAAGGAGTTGTAAAATTAATGGTGGGAACTGAGAGACCATTTTTAATGCACTTAGTTTAGGGGAATGATTACTACGACGGTGGAATCAACCTAAATCTAAGTAGTGAATTACACCACGACAGTGGGTAATTCTGTTTTCAGGCCACTACCCGGATAGAGAGAGAAGTGTGAGGAATTATATGAAACTTAATACAATGTTGACCCGCGGTGAAACCGCCATCCTAAAGATATCCTTTTGAATTGATTAAATTAACCTTTAATCGATTGTTTTCTTTGTTTGATTTTTATTTTCTTTTTAATTTGAACAAAAAAACCCTACTTTGTTAATCGGTCTAGCTGATTGCGATTAGTTAGTAGAAGTCTCCAATAATTCACGTATCCCTGAGTTCGACTCGGGCCTCACAAGGCCTATATTACTCGACGCGTATACTTGCGTTTAAGCGCGTAGTAAAATTCACGTCAAGTTTTTGGCACCGTTGCCGGGGATACGGCGAATTATTGGCACTTTGAGTGCTAAGAGCGGCCACTCTAGGCCACATTTTTTTTATTTATTTTAAAACAATTTCAAAAAAAAAAATTCCTTTATTTCTCTATAATTGTGTTGACTCGTTCAAAGCATTGTACTGAACCCCTATTTCCATTTTTCAGGTACTTTGCATGGTGCACACACGTAGTCGAGACTACGTGAATCGCACACCTGAGGTTCCATCTGCGGGACCAGAGGACGAGGACTACTACGAGGAGGAACACCACAATGATATAAATTCTGAATCTGAGCAAGAACAAGAAGAAGTAATGGCTGAAGCACAGACAATATGGGAGAAGATCAAGGCGTCTTCTTCCTCGGCATCAAAGGGGCCTATAAAGAAACAAGGGCTAAACATTCCAACCTACAAGATTGATCCAGCACTGATTAACCTGGTTAAATCAAACGCATTTCACGGATTAAAAAATGAAGATCCAGTGGCCCACATCAGCCAGTTCGTGGAGAACTGCGATATGGTGAAGATAGATCGATTTCCGCAGGATGTGCTCTATCTCAAGTTATTCCCGAGTTCCTTGGCTGGAGTGGCAAGAGAGTGGCTTCATAACCTCGACGACGAGTTTGTTGAATCATGGGATCACATGGTGGAGGTTTTCTTCGAGAGGTTCTTTCCTCCTGAGAAGACCAATGATATGATCCGGAAGATCCACAATTTCACCCAACAGGCGGGTGAAACCTATTCTGAGACTTGGGAGTGATTTCAAGTCATGTTGAGGAGATGTCCACACCATGGACTGGACAAGGAAACCCAAGTGAAGATCTTCTACTTTGCTCTCTCCGAGCATGATAGAAGCAATTTGGACTCGGCTGGCTCCGGATTTTTCTTAAATAACACTGATACAAGATGCTGGGAAATACTGAAGAATATGGCACGAAAGCAATCTTGGGGAGAAAGAGAAAGAGGCCCAGTTGAGCAAGCAAGAGTTGCCAGTGAGTCAAAGGCAATGAGAGAGCTGAACGAGAAGATGGATCTTCACGCAAAGAAGTTGCTGCAGAAGGAAGACAATGAGTCCGAGGATGAGGCTCAGGTCAAGTACATGAGGCAACAGCAGGGGTACAGGAATAACGATTATTCATGGCGGAAGGACAAGAAATTTTCATGGAAGGATCCAAATAACTTTCTGCAGGATCCGGACCCCAAGCCTGCACCGGTCACGGAGGACAAGAGCACGGAGTTGCTCAATCAAGTCATAAAGCAAAATCAAGAGTTGATGAACACTTTTGGGCAGCAAATAAAGCAGCAGGGTGAGTTTATGAACTAGTTTGGGCAGACTTTGCAGAGCCACGGGGCTCAAATGAGAACTATAGAGACTTCCATGGCGCAGATGGCGGCCGAGATTGCAAGCTTGAAGAAGCCGGCACATCCGGGTTTTCCGGGGAACACCAATGTTCCCGGGGGAAACCAACAGGCCAAGGCCATCTTATTGAGGAGCGGTAAGAAAGTGTTAAATCCAAGGGCGGATGACACAAGCACACTGCAGGACACAGTTGAAGAAGCAACAGTCAAAGAGCAGCCCGCACCTGTCATAGAGCAAACTGAGGACATAGCTGAAGATGGTAAGGAAGAACAAGCCACTGCGGAGGAACCACAGAAATTAACTCCCTATGTGCCACCTCATCAAAGGGCACATACCGTTCCGGTCCCCTATCCCAATAGTGCAAAAGCAAGAAAGGTGGATGCACAGTTTAAGAAATTTCTGGACAGCTTTAGGAAGTTATCAGTGAATATTCCTTTGCTAGAGGCGATTGAACAAATTCCGTCTTATGGGAAGTTTCTCAAAGATGTGATCACCAAGAAGAGAAAGATACCCGACACTGAGGTCGTGGTATTGAAGGAGCAAGTGAGCGCTTTTATTATGGGCACTTTGCCGCCAAAGAGACAGGATCCCGGTTGTTTCAATATTTCTTGCTTTATCGGGAAGTTCAAATTTGGCGAAGCACTTTGTGATTCTGGGGCAAGCATCAATCTGATGCCCCTTTCTACGTTCAAGAAACTTGGATTGAAGGAGTCGAGACCAAGTAACATGACCATCCAATTGGCCGATAATTCTGTGGTGAAACCGTATGGAATCTGTGAGGATGTTTTGGTAAAGGTAGACCACTTTGTTTTTCCGGCTGATTTTGTTGTTATGGAAATGCAGGACGAGCACGGCAATGAGTTACTACTTGGTCACCCATTCCAAGCTACAGCTGATATGATCTTGGAGATGGGGAGAGGTCACTTGACCTTGGGCATTGCGGATGATCGCTTTGAGATGGTCATGCCCAATGGTAATGCATCTAATAAAGCAAAAGCACATTGCAACATGGTTAAGCATGTGGAACAAAATATCTCACTTTGTCTTGGGAAGCCATTTTTGGATATGGCTCATGTTATGAGCAGGATAGATAATGGGACCCTAGCAGTAGACCTTATGGAGCAAACTAAAGTTGTCTCTTTATGCAAGGCTGTTGGGTTTCCAAATGATGAGAATGAGGACATTCCATCTTCATGGGAGGATGATGTGATTGTTACTTCCGTCTTTGATGCATATCCGGAATTGCCTTTGGAGGCGTGTTTGTTAAATGTCACTTATGATTGGATGCGGAGTACTTCACTCAAGGAGTGCGCCAAAATGTTTCAAATGCTTCCATGTTTCTACACGAGGCACTATGAAGATTTGGGTACATTTCCCCCACCGCTACAATCATCTCTTATTTGCCCACCTGATCTGGAATTGAAGCCATTGCCCCCGCATCTGAAGTACGTCTTTCTAGCTGAGGAGGACAAGTTACCAGTGATTGTTTCTGCATACTTGAGTGCGGATGAGGAGGAGCAACTACTGATAGTGCTCAAGAACCACCGTGGAGCTTTTGGGTGGTCTGTGGCGGACATCAAGGGGATCTCCCCTACACTTTGCCAACACAAGATTCGGCTCGAGGAGGGAGCCAAGCCAGTCATACAGCCTCAAAGACGTCTAAATCCAAGCATGATGGAGGTTGTCAAGAAGGAAGTCATAAAGCTTCTTGCTGCAGGGATCATTTATGCCATATCCGATTCAACGTGGGTGAGTCCCACACAGGTAGTCCCTAAAAAGGGGGGAATCACTGTCACTACTAATCTTTTGAATGAACCTGTCACCACCCGATTGGTAACCGGGTGGCGTGTTTGCATTGACTACCGCCGATTGAATGCCGCAACTCTTAAAGATCATTTTCCATTGCCATTTATCGATCAGATTTTGGAACGTCTAGCTGGTCGGTCGCATTTTTGTTTTCTAGATGGCTATTCGGGGTACAACCAGATTTCTAATGATCCTTTGGATCAAGAGAAGTCTACGTTTACATGTCCCTATGGGACGTTTGCTTACCGCCGTATGCCGTTCGGTTTATGCAATGCGCCGGCGACTTTTCAACGCTGCATGCTCGCCATATTCTCTGACATGGTAGAGCGGTGTCTTGAAGTTTTCATGGACGACTTCTCGGTGTATGGAGCGTCTTTTGATGAATGCCTTTATAACTTAGATAAGGTGTTGCAGCGGTGCGAGGACACACACTTGGTCCTCAATTGGGAGAAATGTCACATGATGGTGACGGAAGGAATTGTGCTAGGACACAAGGTGTCTAGCAAGGGTCTTGAGGTAGACCCCATAAAAATTGAGGTGATTTCTAAGTTACCCCCACCAAATTCTGTAAAAGGGGTGAGAAGTTTTTTAGGACACGCCGGGTTTTATCGGCGATTTATTAAGGATTTTTTGAAAATCGCAAAGCCATTATCGGAATTGTTGGAGAAAGACGCAGTTTTTGATTTCAATGAGAAATGTCTTCACGCATTCGAGGTTTTGAAGGAAAAGTTGATTTCAGCTCCGGTTGTTCAAACGCCGGATTGGACAAAGCCATTCGAGTTGATGTGTGATGCGTCCGATTATGCTGTGGGAGCTGTTTTGGGGCAAAGGGTAGATAACAAGCCTGCTGTGATTTTCTACACCTAAAAAACGCTTAATGATGCTCAATTGAACTACACAACTACGGAAAAGGAGTTACTGGCCGTCGTGTTCGCCTTTGAAAAATTTCGGCAGTACTTAGTGGGTTCTAAGGTGGTTGTGTGGACTGATCACGCTGCAATAAAGTATTTGATGGAGAAGAAGGATGCGAAGCCTAGACTAATTAGGTGGATTTTGCTCCTACAAGAATTCGATATTGAAATTAAGGACAAGTCGGGAATTTAAAATGTGGTGGCTGACCACTTGTCTAGGTTAGAGCGGGTTGATGAACAAGGTTTGCACATACCCATTACCGAGACCTTTCCCGATGAGCAACTTTTAAAAATTGATTCTAAAGAACCATGGTTTGCGGAAATTGTGAATTATTTGGCTTGCGGGATCATCCCGGAGGATTGGTCCTATCAAGAGAAGAAGCAATTCTTTCATTCATTGAGATATTATTTTTGGGATGACCCGATTCTCTTGAAGCAGTGCAGGGATGGTATTCTTCGCAGGTGCGTGCCGGAGGTGGAGTACGAGAGTGTTCTCCACCACTGTCATGCGTCGCCTACAGGAGGACACCATGCTAGCTCACGGACAGCAGCTAAGGTGTTGGAGAGCGGCCTTTATTGGCCCACTTTGTTCCGGGATGCCTATGATTTTGTTAGGCAATGTGACCCGTGCCAGCGCACAGGTAACATCTCAAGGAGACAGGAAATGCCCCTGAATGTATTTCAGGAAGTTGAGGTATTTGATTTATGGGGCATTGACTTCATGGGACCCTTTGTGTCCTCAAATTCAAATCTTTATATCTTACTTGCTGTAGATTATGTGTCGAAGTGGGTGGAGGCAATCCCCACAAGAACTAATGATTCGAACGTAGTGTGCAGGTTTGTCAAAGAGAACATTTTCTGCAGGTTCGGGATTCCCCGAATGATCATAAGTGACGGAGGCACACATTTTTGAAATCAGAAATTCGCGACACTTTTAAAGAAATATGGGGTCAAGCACAACATCGGCACCCCATATCATCCACAGACGCAAGGACAAGTAGAGGTATCAAATAGAGAAATCAAGAAGATTTTAGAAAGGACCGTAGCATCCACAAGGAAGAATTGGAGTGTATTGCTACCGGACGCACTTTGGGCTTATCGAACGGCGTACAAAACACCTATAGGCACCACGCCTTTTAGGTTGGCGTATGGCCGGGCTTTCCATCTTCCGGTGGAATTAGAGAACAAGGCCCATTGGGCGCTAAGAAGGCTGAACTTGCACTATGATGAGGCTGGGAGAAAAAGGATGTTTGAATTGAATGAATTGGATGAGCTACGCATGACGGCATATGAGAATGCCCGCATCTACAAAGAGCGCACAAAGCTGATACACGATCGCCATATTGAGATGCGCACGTTCAAGAAGGGAGACAACGTTCTATTGTTTAACTCCCGTCTCAAACTGCATCCCGGGAAGCTGAAATCCCGGTGGAGTGGACCCTTCATTGTGGATGAGGTGAAACCGCACGGAGCGATTCTCGTGCGTGATGGAGATGCCACGTTCTTGGTGAACGGGCAACGCTTAAAGTTGTATTTTGGTGAGAATTACAAGAGGAAAGTGAATGAGGTCAAACTCATTTCACTTGTGCATGAATGAGATGGAGGGAAGACGTCTAGCCTAAGATGCTAAACAAGGGCGCTTGTTGGGAGGCAACCCAACCATCGGTACACTAGGATAGTTTAATTTTAGTCATAGATTGCTTTTATTTCGTTTGAATTTTAGTTTAAAAATGATACCTTGATCCGTTTGTTGAATGTGCAAGCACAGGCAGGGTCGATACCATCGACACATCCGTCGATGGTATCGACATGGGTTCAGGTTGACACCAGTAGAAATCACACTGCGTCGATACTATCGACACCCCCGTCGATGGTATCGATATGGTCACAGACAGGTCGCAATAAAAGTGTCGATGGTATCGACACCCCAGTCGATACCATCGAGATCTCTGGAGATATTCAGATGAATTTTGCTCAGACAACTCGATACCATCGACGGCCTCGTCGATGGTATCGACATCATCACAGGTTGAATGCAACACAACGGCGGTGTCGCAATAAAAGCAAGTCGATACCATCGACACCCGTCGATGGTATCGACGGACATGTCACCGATCCGAACACAGACATCGACGACGATTGCAACAGCCACGTCAGCGATCCGGGTGCTGCGTCGATACCATCGATCTTCGTCGATGGTATCGACCCGTCAGCAATCCGGGTTTCTCGATCCAGCAAACGTCAGCCGTCGATACTCGCGAGGGAGGTGGATACCCGCGAGATGTGTCGATACCATCGACCCGCGTCGATGGTATCGACGGGTCAACAGGGGCGCCGATCAAGCCTATTTAAGGGGACTTGCAACGTCACTTGACATCACACCTTCAAAGCAAGTATCCTTCTTTGCGCCTAGCACTTCCCCGAGCCCTCCAAGACTGCAGAGAAGCGTCATCGAGCGGAGATCTTCATTGAGCGGAGAATTTCTTCTCCATCTTCACCGAGCTCTGTTCTTCTAATCCCATCTTTTCTCGCAACCATGGTGCACAGCGCCAGAGCGTCGTCCTCAAGCGCTCACCCTTTGGAGATCGAGGAGTTTGTTCCTCCCCCACCCGCTTCCATCCCTCGTCCACGCCTAATTCATGCCAACATGGATGTGAGGAAGGTCTACGAGGATATTATGAAGTGAAAGTTCGAGCCCACCCGGTATGTGGACCGGGGCATGATCCAGGAGCTGGGGTTTGAGGCCAACTTGGCCTATGTGTTGGCCGGGCAAGCGCGGCACACCAATCGCCTTTATGAGATCGACTGTCATGCGGATGGGCAGCCGTTTTTCGGCGAATGGCCCACATACAAGGAACTGGTGGCTGAGTTCATGGCATCTCTTGATATCTGCGTCGTACCAAATGACGTGGTACCATCGGACCAGACGTGGATCAGGGGAAGGGTGTCCTTCCGACTCTTCAACAACAATTATAATATCTCACGTTGAAGCAGTTCAACGACGTCTTCAACTGGAACCACAGCCGCAACGATCACCGACGCCCCGACGCCCGCACCGACTACGATAAAATCTTCGCCAAGCTAGTTACAGTGCCGGCAGGAAAGACTGTGAGCTACCATAATGCAGCGGTAGCGGATTTTGAGCACCCGTTCGTCCGGGTCCCGCATAGGATGTTGAGCTTGACTTTCTTCGCTCGAAGCGATCTTGCTTTGAGCAAGTTTCAGGAGAATGACCTGTTCTTTCTCTACGCACTCCTGAAACGTCAAGAGTGCAACTGGGGGGCGTTCTGGCTACAGCGCGTCCTGGCGGTGAAGAGGAGCACAAGGAAGGCTCCAATCCATTTTGGTGGTCTTGTCACCAAGTTGGCGCTTTACTTGGGGCTGAACCTTCAGTCCATGACTCCGATCTTTACGAGGAGCAAGGTGAACGTGCAACATTTGCACCGTTCAAACCTTATTCTTTTTTGGGACGGGTTGGCGTACGCTCATTGCCACGTCAACCAAGCTTATCAGGAGAGCTCCCTACCGGACGACGTCTTCAACATTGAGGGCAAGAAGCACTTCCGGTGGCCAATCATAGCCATCGAGTCCTCCGAGGAAGACGACGGTGGTGACGAGCAAGAAGGCGAGGCTGCAGAGGAAGAGGAGGCTTTCACACCTCTTCGAGCACGTGTGGCACCACGGAAGCGTCCTAGGATGCATCCGGGTGCATCTTCATCATCTCAGCCCCCGCCGCCATCACCACAGTACGAGCAGCCATCCATGGATCCCTATTCCATGTAGGGGATGTACACCATGCTGCAGGACATCCAGCAGACTCAGCAGCAGCACATGGGTATGTATACCGACATTCATGAGACTACGAGCCGGGTACTTGACAACCAACGAGCTATGTTCGAGAACGAGCGGCTCATCCTCGCCAACCAAGAGCAAATGCACACCCGGTTGCAGCGGATAGAGACACAACAACAGCCCTTCTTTGACCATTACTGGAGTCAAGACTATTTTGGAGGCTATCCACAGCCTCCGCCGAGGACCCAATATGATCCAAGCTTCCAGGGGGAGTACCCGTCTTGGGATCCTACGGCACCGCAATACCCACCACCGCCTCCGCAAGATTGATCAGGGTATCACTGTTCCACCCTTAAGTTAGTTTTTGACTATGAGGCCATAGTCGAATTCAAGCTTAGGGGGGTGGCTGGAACAGCTCTATCTTTTATCTTTTCTTTAGTTGTTTTTAGTTTTTGCTTTGTTATTTGTTCTTGCAATTTTAGTGTTTGTTTAGGATCCACATCTATCTAGTGTAATTGTGGATGTCTTAAAAATTGTCATCTCGCTTTTTCATGGGAAAGTTAAGGGAATTTCAAAATTTCTGGGTCTTTTAGATAGCTTAACTTGGTTGTCCTTGGGAAACTTGTCCTATGAAAATGATTGATTATGTCAACTTTGAAGCAATATGTCACACCCACACCCCCATTGACTCATGAAAAGTGGATAGTAACGGTTGTTTGAGCCTAACCTAATCAAATGGTAATGAGACCTTAATTGGATATATGAGAAAGAACCCTTTGAACTACTACACATGTCAGTAAGGAGGGACACATGATATTTTTCTAAGGTTCAGTAACTTAATCTTGTGATCATTCCACTTCATATTTTTCCATAATCCACCAAAGAATTGGAAGTAAAGTACAGTTTTAATTCCTTCTTGCGTGCATAGCATGTAGATAGGATTTGCATTGTTATTTTCATATTTTTGCATAAAATGAAAAAAAATGTTTAGTGATTCATGCACATTACCTTTAGGTGCATGTCATGTAGTTGCACTCATAACTTTCATGATTTTCATGCATAAGTACATCATGTACCTCAGTTTGTCTTGAAAAGTGATCTAAATTGTCCCATACCCTCGAAATAGTACAAAGATTTCCAATCATGAAGAAAATAGCCTAACACATGTATCTCTAAGCAATTATGGATATGTGGGCTAAGAGGAAAAGAAAAAAAAATCTGAAAATCTGAAAAAAAATTGAAAAAAAAAAGAAAAAAAAACAAAAAGAATTTAGAAGGAAATGGAATAAGAGGGAGAAAGGAACATGATATCACTTACATAACAAGGAAACTGAGTACATGATGTGTCTTAATTAGATTTCTATCTCTTTTTGAGGTGGAAGGTTAGTGCATGCATCATTCCACCCAATTTTAAGCATTAGGGCATTTTGTTGTATGCATTTTGAAACTGTGTAATACTTCCAAATTCTTCCATGAACCACCCATTCCATCCACCCGTTGCTCGGATTGGTAGGCCACTGTGATTTTCTCCTCACTCATGTTTATCAGGAGAACTGCTTCCATGTAGATGGTAGTTAGGGCGAGCAACGTAGTGTAGGCGATCACAAGATGCACTAATGCTGAATCGGAAAATTTTATTATGTTAACTGCCTTATGTGATAGTGTTCATCGGTTTGAAGGATAATTTCTTTTATTGATGATTATTGTCGCCTGTAGGGTAATTACTGTTCTGTGATTAGGAAAGGCCGGTTTGAGAATGTCCAGTGGGAGTCATGTGGGATGTGGGGTGATGTGTTGATTGTTAGTTGACATCTGCAATCCTATTCTAAGGATTAGTTGCTCGAGGGCGAGCAATGTTTAAGCTTAGGGGAGTTTGATGCGATGATTTTGAGTCGCATTTAGAGACCTATTTCATATGTGTTTTGTGCCTTAATTACTCATTTTTATGGATATTATTGCATAATTCACTTTATTTGGTCTTTGCCATCATTTTATATCAAATCCCCTTTGTTTTACTATTTTGAGCATTATTTATCATCTTATTATAAATTGTGTGGATTTACTTGGTCTTGTTGTGAAATTTCAGGAAAAACAAGTATCTGCTTCCGTCAATACCATCGACGGAAGTCGATACCATCGACCAAGCCACAGGTTGTCAGCCGAGAAGAGCAATACAGAGTCGATACCATCGACACTTAAGTCGATGGTATCGAGATCCCTTCAAGTTACTGGTGAGGAAACTGTCGATACCATCGACCCAAGTCGATGCCATCGACACAAGGGGAGCTACAACGTCGCTAAATGACAACAACCGACGCTAAAGGAGTCGATACCATCGACACACAAGTCGATGGTATCGAGATCACCACAGGCGCTCAGAATAAAAGAAAGGAAAGCTGCCGCTAATCCGCCGGGTCGATACCATCGACGCCGGCAGATATGCGTTGGATTTGTTTTGATCTCGATCGGACAGCTGTTGTTATTTGACGACCTAATTAGGGACTTATACCTAATGACGGCCGCCCAGACGTGAGAGGGATCTCATTTTGGATTGCACGAGTGCCGAGGAGGAGAGAAAGGAGAACGGAGGCCGAGAAGCTCATCCCGGGTGATTCGGACGCTGCCGAAGACGATTTCCACCTCCGACAGGCGGGGGAAGCTCGTGTTCTACGCCAAGGATCCACCGGTTCTTCTCCGTTCAGGGGTTTTCCCATTTATTTCCCGTTTTTCTTATGAATTCCCCAATTTCTACCATGTATTCGTGTGAGATGAACATGAGAGGCTAAAACCCTCAATCTTTAGGACCGGGAGTAGCCCGGGAATGCATTGTATGACATTTTTATATCAATAATTCATATTTTTCTCTCAAATCTGTGGTATAGATTTGTTTTCTCCATTTCTATTTTTATGCTTGATCACCATAATAATAACTTAATGCCCTTAATCACTTCGACAGAAGGATTAACGGTTGAAAAGAGACAAATTCTACATTAATTAATAAAACCCTTGACAAAGGAGTTGTAAAATTAATGGTGGGAACTGAGAGACCGTTTTTAATGCACTTAGTTTAGGGGAATGATTACTACGACGGTGGAATCAACCTAAATCTAAGTAGTGAATTACACCACGATAGTGGGTAATTCTATTTTCAGGCCACTACCCGGATAGAGAGAGAAGTGTGAGGAATTATATGAAACTTAATACAATGTTGACCCGCGGTGAAACCGCCATCCTAAAGATATCCTTTTGAATTGATTAAATTAACCTTTAATCGATTGTTTTCTTTGTTTGATTTTTATTTTATTTTTAATTTGAACAACAAAACCCTACTTTGTTAATCGGTCTAGCTGATTGCGATTAGTTAGTAGAAGTCTCCAATAATTCACGTATCCCTGAGTTCGACTCGGGCCTCACAAGGCCTATATTACTCGACGCGTATACTTGCGTTTAAGCGTGTAGTAAAATTCACATCACCTGTCCACTTCAATGCCCTTGTTAGATACAACATGTCCTAGTACTACACCGGATTGTACCATGAAATGACATTTCTCCTAGTTTAGTGCTAGGTTAACCTTTTTACAATGGGCTAAGACTAGAGACATGTTCAATAAACATTGATCAAAAGAGTCACCGTACACGCTAAAATCATCCATAAAAATCTCCATTATATTTTCAATAAAACCAGAGAATATGGCCATCATACACCGTTGAAAAGTAGTGGGAGCGTTGCAAAGACCAAACGGCATACAGAGATAAGCATATGTTCCATAAGTACAAGTGAATGTGGTTTTCTCTTGGTCGGGAGGATAGATAGGAATCTGAAAAAAAGCCGGAATACCCGTCCAAGTAACAAAAATAAGAGTGCTTGGCAAGAGGTTCAAGCATCAAATCAATGAAAGGCAATGGAAAATGATCTTTGTGGGTTGCCTTATTCAAACACCAGTAGTCAATACACATACGCCAGCCGGTAACCATGCATGTTTGTATTAACTTGTCATTGTCTCCTTTAATGACATTTGCACCCCCCTTTTTAGGTACCACGTGAATGGCACTAACCCAGGGGCTGTCACTTATGGGATAAATGATTCCAACATCAATTAACTTGAAAATTTCTTTCTTTACCACTTCAAGCATATTTTGATTTAGGCGTCTAGGTGGTTTGACTGTTGGTTTGGCATCATCTTCCATATTTATTCTATGCATACAAATTGAAGGATGAATGCCTTTTAAATCTTCTATGGAATAACCAATGATGTCTTTATACAAACGCAATTTGGCAAGCAATTTACTTTCTTGGTCATTAGTTAATTCATTATTTATTATAACATGGGATGTAGAATTTGGGTCAAGAAATGCATACCTTAGCCCGGGTGGAAGGGGCTTTTAGTTCTACCTTTTTACCCGCTATACTTTCATCAACTTTATCTTCAACAAGTGGAGCATCTTCATTGATAGTTGCTGCTTTAGAAATAGATAGTGCTCTAGAAATTTCAGAATTGTTGAGTTCAGTTACATCATCATCATAAAGATTAATCATCAAATCAACATCATCTTCATTATCATTCTTAATAAGATCAATAGTATCTAGCAAACATATTTCTTCAACACGTGTGGGTGCTTTCATGGCTTCATAAACAGAGAATTCCGTAGCCTCTTCCCCAACACGTAGAGTGAGCTTTCCTTCCCGAACATTAACAAGACATCCGACAGTCCTCAAGAATGGCCTTCCAAAAAGAACGGGGTTGGAAGGAGCTTCCACCATGTCAAGAACAACAAAATCACAGGGTATATAGAATTTCCTTATTTGTACAAGTACATCTTCCACTATACCTTTTGGGTATTTAATAGAATGATCAACTAATTCAATAGCCATCCTTGTGGGCTTCAAATCCCCAAGATTTAGTTCTTGCCATAAGGTAAATGGAATGAGACTAATACTGGAACCGAGATCTACTAGACCTTTATCAAAAGTGGTATCATTGATCTTGCATGGCAGTGTAAATGCTCCCAAATCATCAAGCTTTTGTAGAAGACGATTTTGAATAATAGAACTCACTCGTTCTGAAAGCATTATTGTTTCTACTTGATCAACTTTTCTTATTTTAGTCAAAACATCTTTAAGGAATTTATCATAAGAAGACATCTCAGCAATAACTTCAGTAAAAGGAAGATTGACATGCAATTTATTGATTATGTCCATAAACTTCCTGAATTTCTGGTCTTCCTTCTTATTGGCTAACCTTTGAGGAAAAGGTGCAATGGCTTTGAAGGAAGGTGGTGCTTCAGCTTTTCCTTTCTCCTTGCTGTAATTAGGAATGTTGGACTCCTCTTCATGAGTTACCTTCATGTTCTTCTCCTTGGATGGAGAAGGTCTTTCAATCTTAGCTCCACTTCTTAGGATAATTGCATGAGCTTGTTGCCTTGGGTTCACTTCCGGTTGGCTTGGAAGAGAACAGGATTGCAGAGTCCTTTGTTGGTTTAGAGCTTGTTGTGCTATTTGGTTTTCTAACATCTTAGTGTGAGTAGAAATTCCATCAACCTTTGTAGAAAGTTGAGCAATAGCATCTTTTAAAAGCTTGTCATTCCCCTAGAGTTCCTCATTCTATTGCATTTGTGTAGATATGAATTTTTCCATCACAACTTCTAGAGAAGAACTTTGGGGGTGTTGTGGCTGTTGATAACCCCTATTGTTGAAACCCGGCAGATTCCCTTGACGATTGGCATATTGTTGTTGCGGTTGTTGTTGCCCTTGTTGAAAGTTTTGAGTGTTGCTTGTATTCTGATAGGAGAAATTAGGATGATCTCTCCAGCCCGGATTGTATTGATTGGAATAGGGATTGTATTGCTTATTCCTTTGCATTCCAATAGCATTGACCTGCTCAAAGTTTCCTTCAATCGCATTAGGTGCAAAACATGAAGAAGAAGTATGTCATGCATTACCACAAGCTTCACATATTGCTTCAGCAGATTGAATCGGCAAGGTAGTCATCTTTTCAAACTTCTATGTAAGAACATCCAGCTTGGCAGCAATAAGGTCAATGACATCAACAATGTGTTTTCCTTTTTGTTTTCTGGTTGAAGAACTTGATGTATAGGTTGACTTTGCTCCTCTATCTCCTCCCCATTGACACTAATTTAGTGATATATCTTCAATAATATCATGAGCCTCTCTATAAGACTTAGTCATTAATGCACCACCAGCTGCGGCATCTAATGTCAACTGGGTATTGTAAAACAATCCATTATAGAAAGTTTGAAGTAGAAGCCAGTTTGTCGAACCATGGTGTGGGCAAAGGCGTTGAAGATCTTTAAACCATTCCCATGTGTCGTATAAAGTTTCTCCTTCACTCTGAGAGAAATTGGTGAGCTGGTTCCTCAAATGGGCTGTCTTGCTTTGCGGAAAATACTTTGCAAGGAAAACATTAAGGAGCTGGTCCCAACTTTTAATTGACTTCTTGGAAAGAGACAAAAGCCACACCTTGGCTCTATATCTTAAGGTGAAGGGAAATAACATGAGTCTAATTCCATCAACAGACACTCTGTTAATCTTGAAGGTATTCAGATATTCCAAGAACTCGGCAACATGAAGACTTGGGTCTTCATTGGTTGTACCCCCAAAATGATTCTGCTGTATCATTTGCATCATAGAAGGAGCAATTGAGAAGTTGTTTGCTTCTATAGTGGGCAAGTCAATGACCCCACAGATGTTTGTGGCGACCGACATTGCAAAATCTTTTAAAGGACGGTCGTCCTCCATGGGTGGATGGCTTGGTGTAGCTTCCTCAAAGGGTAGAGAAGACAATGGTGGTGATGATGGTGACGGTGGAGTACCCCCTAGCAGCGGCTGTTCTACTCTTCTTGTTTTTCTCAAACTTGAAAGAGTTCGCTCTATTTCAAGGTCTAACAAAGCGGATGTTTGAAGACCTCATTGTGAGCGACGCATAAAACCTGAAAAATAACAAGAGGAATTAAGAACACAACTAAGAGGTATATGGAAATTTGAAAAATATGAGTGATGATCTAGTCTCGAATACTAATTAGTACTTATTACTCCAATTTAATTACCGTAGCTCCCCATAAACGGTGCCAAAAACTTGTTGGCTATTCAGGCTAATGAGTTTCAATCCAAACAAAGGATAGTTTACCCAACTTAACCAATCTCCGCAAGTATACAGAGGTAGTATAGTCGAGGTCAAACATAAGGATCTTAACTAATTTAATTGAGCACAATAGTACTAAAGTTCAACAATCTAGATCAGTTTTAAGGAAAAGAAAACATTTGTCTAAATGCAGAGAATTCAGATTCTAACAACAGAAAATTTAGATTCTAACTAGCAAGCAAGAACTACGAAAAGAAGTTTGATTTCAAAAATATTGGGAATCTTGGAGATTAAGATTTCGTTCACACATCATAGCAATCAAAGGAACACAATAATTTAAACATACATAAGTTCTTATTTCAAGGAAAGGTTGTGTTACATTTCACCTCCCGGTGTAAATGCAATGATCACAACAAAAAACAACACTCTTGTGTGTGAATTGCGCTTTTGATCACAACTGTTCCTCAACTCATTCCTATCTACTCTCGTAGAAGAGGAAGAGTTGCCAAGAAGACCATCTCCATACATTCCTAATTATCTTCTCAGATCAAGCAAGAAAGTAGAAAACATGCACATAAAGTGGCCAACAATACATGCAAGAAAAGAGTAAACTGGTACTTTCATGGTTAAGAAACAAGAAACATAGTATTTAGTACGAAATTACTTGTTCCATACATGCTATGACATGGGAGCTACTCTCCCATGCCCAAGAAAAGAAAAATTACTCGTCCATAACCATGTCTTGCAGATTTGTTACAGAGATTTCAGTTCTAAACATTATTTAGAAGGGAAAAGACAAAGAGAACTAAAGATGTAACCACAAGAAGGAAGAATTCTGGATTGAGGACAAAATTCTCCTTCTTTAGCTGCTCCAAGATGGACTAGCTCCTTTCCCAAGAAGCTTCTCAAAGTTGGGGAAGCTTGGATGCACCTTGGATAAGACAATGGAGAAGTAGAGAAGAAGAAATGGTCTCCTTATGCAAGAAACCACCTTGGATCTCTCCAAAATCGCCCTCCTCTGGTCTCCTCTAGCTCTAGGATGAGAAAAACTTCTCAAATGACCGATGTAACCGCCCCTTAACTTCCCTCCTTTTAAAATCAAATTCTCAATTGTCGGATTTCTGAAACTGCCAGGTGCACATCGTGCATCTGGGGTGCACGCCATGCACAAGCAGTGCGGTTTACATCAGGCTAAACTGCGCATGGCGTGCACTAAGGATATGCACGTCATGCGACTTTCCAGAACTTTCTTTGGTTGTTTACGTTCCAGGTGCACGCCGTGCATCGGTATGCACGACGTGCATTTGCCTTTTTGTGCACTTCTGGAAACTCACACGCCATGAGTTTTTTTTCCATGCACGTCGTGCGTTCTCCTGGCTGGGTGAACAAAATTTTCTCTAGAAAGGTGCACGCCGTGCATTCTGATGTTTCAGTAGAATTAAACTCTAAATTCAGCTCTTTTTGGGGCAAATCTACAATGCAAGTTATGAAATAAGTAGAATAACAAAAAGATGGCAAAAGTAATATGAAAAGAGACTGAATTATATCAGAATGAACCAAATTTTTGTGTGATAGCATGTGAAAAGATGATATATAAATCACACAACATTGCCTGACACCCCTCACCTTGGGTTTAGCTTTGGCCAATATGGTCATGTTGAGTTTGGTTGGCTTTGTGCCCGATATGACCATCTTGATCTTGTTGGTGACCTTGGGTGATATGCCTTGACAGAGATGACCCTTTCTCCTAGTAGGTGTTATCCCCTTGGCCGATATGGTGCTTAGTTGTTATCTCTGTAGGTGCCTTTGTTTTGTGCCTTGGGCGACACAGGTTGGTAAGGTTGTTGCCCGATACAGTGTTGAGTGGTGAAACCCTAGTGCTTGCCTTAGTGGTGGTCGATATGGTATGCTTGATCTTGTTGGATGATAGGCTTCCTTGTGGCGCCCTTGTATCCTTTGGTGATGTGTACATGGTGGGCGTTATAGCGTTGGCTTGCGCGCCACGATCTTAGCCATTGCAGTGGTGAGATGGTTTCTCGATTCAATCCTAACCCTAGATAGCTGATAGGGTCTTAGCCGACACAACTAGCTTCCCAATGCACACATAGCTCAGCTGTACGATCCACCTCCTGACCCTAGCTACACGATGCATTCATGTTACCTTGGTAGCACGACATCCCATAGGCCATGTTGACCGATACACTCTTGTGTTTGAGTTGGCCGACATGCCTTTAGTGAGGATTGTTACCCTGCCCGATACCACCTATGGTAAGGGGCGCGCTACCCGTCACACTTTTAGCGAGGGTAGCTGGTACCTTTAGTGAGGGTTATGCTTAACCTGGAAACCCTAGCTAGTTATGTGTTGTCTTGTAATCACACCTATGTTGTTGATATTATATGGATGATGGGTTGTGAACTAGTGCTGTGCTTGATGCTTAAAGACAATGCTAGATCAGATAACAAGATACTTGTTTATGTTTATAAGATAAATGGCATAAGTGTATGCTTATGATTCGATAACCATACTGTAATTGATACAACTATATGCCTCATATGATTATAATCATGACATGCACATCTGCAACCCTAATGACATGATAATCAGTCAGATCTATGTCTGGTGATTTTGAGTTATCTCTCTTGATGTGCATACTAACTATGCAGGTGTATCAGGTTAATTCATAGCCAGGTAAGAGCTATGAGGTATATGTGTTTGAATAATGTTGCATGATGATAATTCTTGTTGATGAGATAACATGCATCACCAGTATGATGAGATAGGTCTGAGGACTTGATGAGGGTTGAGTGCCAAGTGAGGTGTTACCCTCTTGATGATGAGATGAGGGATTGTTATCCTAGGTGATGATGTAAGATGATGATGCCTTGAGAGGTAGGGGCTTCCTGTGATTAGGGGTTGAGATCCCATGATAATGTGATGGTGACACTAATAATGTAATTTAATGCTATGTATGTTTTACAACTTGGTTGTCTCAACAATCCACTTAAAATATACTAATTAATTACAGTGGAACATATCCTGTACTTTTGCCCTGGCCATAGATCCATCATCGTCACTAGCTAGTGATGGTGAAACAGGTTCTCCTGCGGGTTAACCTGGAAGCACATATTGTTGAATATGTGTGGTTTCTCCTAGCCGAAAATGAGGAGGATTAGAGTGCAACTTCGGTTGTAGACTCCAGAGCGCGGTTTCAGGCCTGTGGCCCAATATGTTGGAGCATGGTGAATAGGCCCATGGCTTAGGATGTGTGATAAGAGAGCATGAATGCGTTCATGGATCAGTTTCACCTGCGCCGATACCTGTACCGAGGTGGGTTAGGAAGAGGGTAGCCTGACCCTGTGGCTGAGGCCATTTAAGCATGAGACTGCAATCTTTCTTGTTTTACACTCGTGTACTGACCACAAGGTGGTGAGGTCATGGAGTCTGACTCTTCCATTGACCTTTTATGACACCGGCTTGGGTTTCGCAACCGAAGGTTGGATTTGAGTGGTATGACTCACTTCCTCAGGGCATAATAATACGTAATCCAGCCGAATATTATTTATTGCTTAAGGCAAAACACGGAACATTGGTTGAGGCCTTGCTTGTGTAGTTGATCTTGTTATACCTTGCAGTTACTTATACATTCCTTATGTTATAAGATCTTATAAATCTTATCTTGTCAATAATGTTCCATAAAGAAAATCAGGTTTTATGCCTCCCGAATATCTTGGTAAGATTGATGGTAATAATAGTCTTGCTCAATATGCTGCTCTTATTATATGTCTTTACCAGCTATCTGCTTTATCTGCTTTAAACCTTCTGAGGTATTATAGTTTCGGCTGGGAGTTATGTTTCTCGCTGGGACTGTGTGTCTCACCCTGATGGTTTACAACCTTTTTAGGTGACCGCACTAGACGTGGTGGTGGTCGCGGGGTTGTGGCCGAGCAGCAAGGGGAAGAGTAGTAGGAGGAAAGAGATGGATATGCTTCTGTTTGGTTGTTTTGTAGTGGAGTCCTAGAGTCATCCATGTACTCTCAGGTCTTCAGAGGTGTTTTGATGATGTTTTAAAATGTATAGCTGATGTAGCTTGTATATCCTGCTGCTGGCCTGATATGGCCCATTATATATGTATAAACAGGTGATGAACTCTGGTGCTGACAAGACAACTAGTTCCTTTAATCCGCGGTCATATATCAAGGCTTTTAAATGTTTATATAACATATTTCCTTGCAGGATGAGGATTTGGATGTAATAGTTCTCTTTTATCTGCTTTCTGCAATCGGTTTTAATTAACCCGTGTTTTCAGTAATATGTGGTTTATGGTGTTTCTGCACGTTTTCATGTGGCATCTCGTTGTCTGTGTGATAGCGGGATGTGGCGCCACAAGTTTTGGTATCGAAGCTCTAGGTTCGCTGAGTCTACATGATTCTATGATTAGGCTTGTGTCTGTTCTTGTGAGATTTCTAGTTTTTCTTACAATAATCTTCTGCCCTTAGTGGAAGAAAAAGCTCAAAGATGTCTGGAAACCATGAAGAACATGCTTCTAAGAGCAGCGAGGTTGCATCAGTTGATGGAGCTAGAGTGCAGGCACATCAAGATCGGGTATCTGAGGTCCCCCAACTTGACCCAGTCATTCTTAAAAACTCTGCCTACCAACAGCTTATGGGGCAGTTGATGGCTATGATGAATCTCATGGTAGAGAGATTGCCAGTGCCTCCGCCGAGAACACATGCTCCTCATGGTGAAACATCGGGTATTGGGAATACCTTCGAGCGGCTTCATTGAGTCGGAGCTTCAGATTATGCTGGAACAGCCAATCCAACGGATGCAGATTTGTGGCTGATAGGTCTTGAGAAGGCCTTCTGGATCCTCGACATCCCCGAAGTAGACAAAGTAAAGCACGCTATCTACCTTATGAAAGGTAGTGCTGGCCACTGGTAGGCCATCGAGGAGGAGAAGTGACCCAGTGAGGTGATCTGTTGGGATGTTTTCTGACGGGAGTTCATCAGTCGATACTTCCCAAAGACATATCTAGACGAGAAGATCAACCAGTTCAAGCGTCTGCACCAAGGAACGATGAACATCACCGAGTATGAAGCCAAGTTCATAGACTTGTTGAGGTTTTTTCCTCACATGGCAGTGACAGATGACGAGCAGATCAGACAATTTGAGAAGGGTCTGAGCGTAGAGTTGACGACACCTGCTGTTTCTTTGGAGAATCGGGAGTGGTTTTCCACATTGGTGGAGTCTGTCCGGAGGATAGAACAGTCAGTCAGGGAGAAGAGAGAATCCATGACTAAGAAGAGGCCTGCTCAGTTTCAAGGGTAGAGGTCTGGTGGCTTTAAGAAGCCAAGGTTTTCAGCACCTTCTGGGTTAAGAGTTTCCAGTGCACCGTCACAGTGGTCCCTGAGTAAGGGAAGAGGATATGGTTCTTCGCCGTCGAAAGTACATAGTACAACTTCAGTGGCAGTGACAGGGCCATCTAGGCCACAATAGCGAGACCAGTCATGTCATCTTTGTGGTCTGATCGGGCATTAGAGGTCCAACTGCCCAAGGAAAGATGTTGAAGTGACACAGCAGCTGAGGCAGAATCAGTAAGGGTCTGATAGACAACAACCTAGTGGTAACAGAGGGCAATGACGCGGTCAAGCGTTGCAAGCGAGATCGTCTGCTCAAGGAAGCAGAGGACGTGGACAACAAGCAATGGCTCGATTCTATGCTATGAGTCAGTCAGAGGCGATAGTCAACCCGTGAGTGGTGGCAGGTCAGATGTAGTTATTTCATTCTGATTTGTCTTCTTCTTACTTTATATCTGTTCTGGTTGACCCAGGTGCTACACACTCTTTTATCGCACGAACTATGCTTGAAAACTGTCTTTTACCTGTTAGCTGTAAGAAAGATAGCCTATTTTTAGAAACCCCTCTTAATGGTTCCTTGATGCTTTGAGAGGAGTGTCCATCCTGTGTTCTATCTTTTTTGGGACACAATATACAAGTGGATCTTATACCACTTGATATGCATGGGTTCTATGTGATCCTTAGGATGGATATCTTAGAGAAGTATAAGGTTGTGTTGGACTGTGGTTCCAAGAAGGTATTGTTTGATGATGGTGGAGAGAAGTGGATCTTCCAAGGAGATAGGAAGATTCTTCCGACATGTTTGGTGTCAGCTGTGGTGGCAGAGAAGATGTTGTGGCAAGGTTGTAAGGCATTCTTAGCTCATGTTGTGGATACCAAGGCAAAAAGTCCCAGGCTTTTGGAGGTGCCTATTGTCCGAGAGTTTGTGGACGTGTTTCCAGATGAGTTCCCCAGTGTTCCCCCACCTCGAGAGATTAACTTTGAGATTAATCTGGTGCCAGGAACACAGCCAGTCGCTCAGACACTGTACAAGATGGCTCCAGCTGAGATGGCAGAGTTGAAGAAGCAGTTACATGAGTTGTTGGATAAGGGTTTTGTCAGACCGAGCACATCACCTTGGGGTGCTCCAGTCCTGTTTGTAAAGAAGGACGGGTCGATGCAGCTGTGTATAGATTATCGACAGTTGAACAAAGTCACAATCAAGAACAAGTACCCGTTGCCGAGGATAGATGATTTGTTTGATCAGTTTTGTGGTGCTACAGTGTTCTCAAAGATAGATCTACGGTCTGAATATCATTAGTTGAGGATTAAGGATGAGGACATACCAAAGTTAGCGTTTAGGATGAGGTATGGTCACTTTGAGTTTGTGGTTATGCCGTTTGGGCTAACCAATGCACCTGCTGCTTTCATGGATCTGATGAATAGGGTGTTCCATCCGTTTCTAGATCAGTTTGTTGTAGTTTTTATAGATGACATCTTGATCTACAATAGAGATAGTCAAGAGCATGAATAGAATCTTCGACAAGCTTTGACTCTTCTTTGCCAACATCAGTTGTATGCAAAGTTTAGCAAGTGCGAGTTCTGGTTGAAAGAAGTGACTTTCTTGGGTCATGTGATATCTACAGAAGGAGTCAGAGTGGACCCTAAGAAGGTGGAGTAAGTTACAGATTGGGATCAACCGAAGATGCCGACAGAAGTTCTTAGTTTTCTGGGTTTAGTAGGATACTACCGGAGGTTTATAAGGAATTTCAATGTAAATGCGTTACCGTTAACAAAGTTGACCAGGAAGGATGTACCTTTTGTTTGAAATGATCATTTTCAGCAAGCTTTCCAAGGTTTGAAGGAGAAACTGACTAGTGCTTCAGTATTGGTGCTGCCAGAGCCTGGGAAGGGCTATGTTGTTTTCTACGATGCTTCCAAGAAAGGCTTAGGATGTGTGCTGATGTAGGAAGATCATGTGGTTTCTTTTGCTTCACGATATCTTAAGAAACATGAGGAGAACGATTTGAAAAATGATTTGGAGTTGGCAGTAGTGGTTCATGCATTGAAGATTTGGAGACACTATCTTTATGGGGAAGTGTGTCAGATATTTACAGATCATAAGAACTTGAAGTACATCTTCTCGCAGAGTGAGCTGAACATGCGACAACGTCACTGGATGGAGCTGATCAATGATTATGATTGTACCATTGAGTATCATCCTGGTAAGGTGAACGTGGTAGCTGATGTGCTTAGTAGGAAGTCTTCTTCTCTTCCCATGAAGAAAGCACAGTTGAGTTCTTTGGTATGCCATAGACAAGATATGTTTGTCTCCTTGCGGCAGATGAATGTGCAGATGGAAGTTTCCTTGATGACAGGATTATTGGCACAAATACAAGTAAATCCTATGATGAGACAACAAATCAAATACGCACAATAGACAAATGCTTCAGATTGGATTAGAGTTCGGTAGCGAAAAGCGTGATGGGTTCCATGAGTCCGAGGATGGACTAGTTTGTTATCATGGTAGGATGGTGGTCCCTGATGTTGATGATATGAGAAAGCTAGTGCTCCAGGAAGCGCACACATCAATGTATGCTATGCATCAAGGAGTCAACAAGATGTATCACTGTAATGACCCTGCCTCCCGATAACCCCCAATTAAGGGAGACCAAGAGGTCAGATCCGTTATCCCAATTTCCGGATCAAAGGTTCAACAAATAATCAATAATAATTATCAAATTCTACCAAACTATACTGAAAGGCTATAATAAAATAAAACTTTGCATACCTTTTTCAAAAACTTGGATATCTACTTCTATCCACATCTTGAGTCTATTCTAACTAATCCTCATTTGTACTTTAATTCTTATTTGATTCCACATATGCCACTTTACTGTTTGTCCTTTTTCAATCTTGTACCTAAAACACTGACAAACAAAATGTCAGTCAACATAAATGAATATGTCGGTATGTGGGGACAACCAAAATTTTCGTAAATATGGCTAACACTTTAATTATCACAATCATGGTAATTTAGCAAACCAATTTACATTTTCAATGTGTCATTCTCCACCGCTTTTGCCCTAACCCTGGAATACCCCTCTAGGGTTTCTCTTTTTCCATTGACTTAATGCCACCTTCTCAATCCCAAGCTTGGTGCCTGGGGGCTCACCTCTCATGGTGCCCCATAGTCATGCAACATAGACCACCTTCTCATTCCCGAGCTTGGTGTCTGGGGTCACCTCTCATGGTTCCCATTGGTCTACCCTCATGGGCCTGACCTTTTTGGCATCATCCATTAGGGTGGCATGTAGGTGCGAGAATACACATGTATTTATAATTTTGATAACCATAGTGACTTTATAATTGTAGTATGAACATCCAAACTGTTTAGTTTCATTCAATGCAATTAGCCATCCGGGAAACCTTTGGGAAAGCTAATGCGATTAATCGTAATTAACCACATACCTAATTTGGAAGCCTCAAGGATTGTAAGCAGAATATCCAATTAATCAAACAGCCAACCAAGCCAGGCAACCAATCACCCCAATCAAACAGGCACAACAAGAAACTTAGAAAACATGTGCAATATAATTATTCATATGTTCATTATGCACTTACTTTATGGAATTGGAATTCCCTCTTAGGGTGTGCCTAAGTTGAATTAGGGTTTTCCTTAACGTTCTTTAAATTCATCTTTTAACCTTTACCTTTTAGGTCAACTAAACCCTAAAACACTATTTCCATGTTCCAAAACCATAATTACTTAGTCATTCATATCTACGCCTCTTTATTACCAATCTGACTTACGATTAGTTCTAACTTCATCTTATACATAAGATTTCAAAACATAGCTTATTAAAGTCATAAACACCTATATTAGGGTTTCTAGGTTTTCAAGTATATCTTCACTCATATAAGACTTTAAAACTTCCTTTTTAAAACTTCATCTCTTTAAGTTATCTATTTCAAGGCTTCTTAATTAAACTTCAGATCAATATATCTCTGTTTAAGATATTCATATTCTCAAAATAGAAGTCATTAAAGTCATATTACTCAACATTAGGGCTTTTAGGCTCATTATTGCACTTTCTTAGTCATAGCACCCTAATTAAGCAAATCATGGGTTTTTAACTCAAATCGGATTCATATTATCCATTTTATGCCAAAAGGGTAAATGTTGATTCATAATACCCACTTAAGTAATTGAACTCATCCCTAATCAAAATCTAGGGTTTTGGTTACACTTATATCATTAAAGTTACTAACTTTGTGTAGTTTTCGAACTAGAAGCAAAACTAGTCTTTTTTATCATTGAATAAAAACTAGTCAATAAACGTATTTTTATTGGATTCCTTGTACTTTTCTGTGCAACTTTCATGATAACTTATTTTCATTAGAGCTACCAATCTTTTCCTACGATTTTTGCAAGTTAATTACTTTTAAGCCAATAAGAAAGGGACACATCGACCAAGCGAGACTTACTTTATTTTCCACGCATATTGGTTGATTACTCTTCTACCCCTGATCCCTTCTCATGGCTTCCAGGGTAGGGGAGTCTTTTCTCCCTTGCTCGTCTGCCTCCTCTGCTTTCTCGACACAGAGCAATGGAAGGTCAACTCAGGTGTTGACTTCCATCAAAAGGCCTCCTTCCTTGCTCAAAGTTGGTCCTTCACCTCCGCCCGACCCAACCGAACTCATCGGTGGTCATAGTTTCTCCATCCATGGCCGGAGTTGCCGAGATGACATGAGGGGTCTCTCGGCGGCAAGCCAGGGAGTTCCGAGGTACATGAGGGGTTCAAGAGGGGAAATTGGTGGCAAGGACGACTCCTTTAAGCCTTATGCTGTCCCGCGAAGAGGCATGTAGCCTCGTAGAAGGAGAACATCCCCTTTTATAGCCCATGGCTATGAAGGGCGGCTGACCATCATACTGGAAAAGGGGATTTCCTGATTACCCTCCAAAGGCACTAGAACCTAGGATGAAACAGATCGATTTCCTCTCTCGGTTTCATTGAAATGATTTCTAGATTCGCACATCGATTGCACAAAAGGAAAACCGATTCAGAAATTTCCAAGAACTGCTTTGCTTTCCTATTCCTACCTGAGTTAGAAGAGAATACAGACACCGTTGGATCTCAGATCCAACGGCTGTCATGCCATGCGCCCAAAAGATAATTGTGACTTTATATATATATATATCCTTTACTCTTTCCACTCTAGGAGATTTTGCAAAAATAATAACTCCTAGACCGGTTATCCAATCGATGCCAAATTTTAAGGGAAAGTCCCTAAAGGCTTAAACTACTTGTGCAAATTTTGAGACCAAAACTCGAAAGGAAAAATCATTTTGCTTCATAAACAAGTGAAGTACCTATAAGACACATATTTTGTATTAAAACACCTATTTTCTCTTTCCTTTCTTCCTATTTTCTTTATTTGAATTCCTTTTACCATTAAAAACCTTATGGATGTGAAATTCCATCAAGGATGACTCAATCTTACCTCTTTCCACTTATTTCCCACATTTTATCATTGTTTTCAATTTCTTTCTTAATAAAGAAAAAATTTAATTGATCTCTTCTTTTCTTGTTGCATTATCTTTGCAACTTTGGACTCCTTGGAACCCAAGGAACCCAACAGGCATGAAATCCAACTTTGGATTATATTCCTTTGCCTTCTAGGGGTTTCTACACCTTTCTTTTCTCCATTTTCTTATTTACTCAATTAATGGAGTTTCTTTTATCTTTTCCTTGTTATTGGGCCCAATAGCCAATAAAGCCCACAAAACAACCAACAAGGCTATTGTAAATGAAACTCATTTATTCAAAACATATTATATCATTATTTGTTCCAATATCTTTAATATGAGAAATTACATTTCTCACCAAAAGAACCCAAAAATTGGGGTTGTAACATCCTTCCCCTCTTATAGGAATTTTATCCTCAAAACTCCATCAAGCAAACAAAGAAACAGGATAAGCCTTTCCTTATGTCCATCATGGATCCCATGTGGCCTCACCCTTTCCATGGTGCTTCCCAAGAACCTTCATCTTTTCATGTTCTTTCATCTGAGTTCTTTCTTACCTTGGTATATCGTACCCTCATAGGTGACTCAGGACATTTCAGCCTCTCATAAAGCTGAATAGGTTCAGGGCTCAACACATGGCTTGGGTACCTCACATATTGCTCTAGATCAGACTCATGGAACACATTATACATCATGTTATCCTGAGGGGTAAGGCTAAACACCACCATCTCCACCAATCCATCTCAAATGGACCCGTATATTGGGGACTCAACTTTCTCAACTGTAGCTTAGAGGGGTCGGATTTTCACATCACATACTCTCCCACAGTGAACTGCATGTCAGTCTTGCTTTACATCAACTCATGACTCATGTCACCCCTGGGCTCTCTTTCAGCCATTGCACGATCAAAGCGACTTCATCTGCACACACTGTGGTTCTTTTCTGACCTTCACGAGCCCCCCTTCAACAACATCATCTCAATGAAGTGGTGACCGACACAACCTCCCTTACAGAGTTTCTTTACATCCCGATACTGGCTATGGTGGTTATCATCACATCTTACAGAGGACAAGAATGTCTCTAGGTATCACCCTGAACGAGCACACATACTCTCATCAGACCCTCTAGTCTGGATTACACTAACCATTAGTTAGGGGTGATAAACTGTACTAACAACGAGTTCTTCATGCACCTACTTCCACCACATGGAAGTGAATATTTAGATTATAAAGAAATTTTGAACTCACATCATGGTGTAGTTGAACTACCTTTCTCTCATATGTAATTCAACCAGATTCATCTCTTGACAATACACTTTCTTTCTCATGTCATCTAGGTAAGACGATCTACCATCACCCAAATTGCATCTTGACCTTATCTGGTCCATGGGAAACTTACTACACATCCATAGTGATGAACTCCCATTCTCTCTCGGGGACTCTTCATCCTCTATATCGACTCATTGGGTTACTGTCGTTCGTCCTTCAGCTCCCATCATGCATGGCAACATGTCACATGCAACATTATCTTAGGCATCCAAAGTACTACTGCAACTTGCTATCTTAGTAGTACCACGGTATATGATGAACTTAAATCATGATCTCCTACATGTCATGATTCCTCAGAAACCCTAAACCACTCTCAGCAGGGTTTTATCACCTTCCTATCCAAGAAGTGCATATGAAGTTCTACAACCATTCTTTTATTGCATCAAGGCCTACGTTGGCTAATCCAAACAACTACTAACTTAATCAACAATCTCATTACATCAGAGTTTTAGCCAAACATATCTCCCTTTTTTTTAAACTTAGGGTTAACCTAACAACCTCTTCTAGCCTCTAGCTAAACTAGGCAGCTGCTTCTCAACCACTTCACCCCCTTAAGTGTTAGGTAATGTTGAAGACATACACCTCCATGTATTCCACTTATTATCTCATCTCAGACTTCTAAGTCTATCTTTATCAAGAAACTCTGAGCTCATTCTCTTAGTTTTCGAACTTAGCCTTGTATAACTCATAGCTCATGATAAAACATCCTTATAAGGTGACTACCTTATCTCTCCTACTGATTGTAAACTATCCACACATCGTTCACTCCACTAGGGTAGGTTATCATCTCTATCCTCATACCTCACAGCAACATTCCAACTTACATCATCTTTATCCTTGGTGTATGACACACATATTGTACTATCTCTCACTCCCATAACAAGAGGAAATAAGCATTTGGCTGTAGTCCAAATATAGAGTTCTTCATGTTCCAAGAGTAGAGATGGTACATCCCACCTTGCCAATACACCTTTAAATCTAAGTTGAAGCGTGCCACATATGTCTCTACATCACCATCATCTCGATATCAAGTTACTTCCATGGAAATCTGGTCTCAAACTTACTTGGGGTCCACACACATTCCTTGGTCATCTCCTCTAGGTCTATAGGGTGCCGACACTTTTGGGGTCATCCCTCTTCCCTCATGCATCTAGAGAGTGCCCTACTCGCATGAGTTCATGAAGGTGATCAATCTCCCAACCCATGGCCCTCAGACAATGATAGTTGTTACCTCCCGACCCTATGGTCATGTGCAACTAGGGAATTAGGCAACTTCTACTTCCATCGGTCTTATCCCTACCTGACCCTAGGATAGACTTAGGATTCTAACATAGTGCATGTCCACTTAGAACCTTGCCCAAGTCTCCATCATCTCTTTCTATATTCATGGGCTGACTTTCATCCTTTCATAGGGGTCATGGCAACCTGCCTACCTCGGTCAGGCCCCATACAGTTACCTCCATGGTAAGACATCCACATGCACTTAGAGATGGTTATCTATGGGTCTACAGGTTCATTCTCATACTATTTACCTTTCACTTAGCTTCTCCAGATCCTATGAGACCTCTCTAGGTTTCCTCAAAACCCACAAAACTTGTATACACACTACCAAAGGGTCCCGCTCCCAGGATGGGAGGAAACTACAACTCTTGACAACAAGGTCACAAACATACTTAGGGTTTACATTCACATGAGCATTCTTAACCCAACAGCTACTAAGGCACAAGCTGACCACCTACTAGACCATGCTGGGTCATACTTGTTCTCATTCCTCAATATTGGATCAAGATCATACCTTCCCATGTCATCAACTAAGGTTCAACAAACATACCTTAAACTTAAGGGGTTTCCCTTTCCTCTAACCATGAGGAGTACCATGCTCACATCTATAGAAACTCAAAACTCATCAAGAGCATTAGGTAGACCACTTCCCCTCTTAGGCTTAGGAACCCTAGGTTCACTTTTGGGTGTCCAACTGCATGCTCAATCTCTTAACCACGAATCAAGCATGTCCAAGGTATGTCAGGTACTCCCATGATCCTTTTATATGGGTAACACCTCAGAGTTGTGTCCTCCTCAAGGACAACCAACTAGGTATAAAGCCTCACAAATGGTTACTTAAACCTCCTCAGGGTCTAAGGCACTCTTTGTCTCATCTCAGTAGGTAAACACTTATACCATAGGCACATAGGTACTAGAAGCATCATCCTCTCTCTAGGGTTTGGTTCCTCTAAAGGCAACCAAGATATCATCAGCCTCCAGGGGTCAAGCATGAGGCAACCACTATCATCCACTTAGGTCACATCATCCTCAACCCTCTGCTGTTCCTCATGTCTCAGAATCTAAGCTTCCAACCTTCTTTCTTGGGTCCTACTTTCTCTCTCTAGAGCTAACTCCACATCCAACCTTACTACTAGAGGTCCTCTCTCCATGAAGGATCAAGCTCACAAGCATACCCCTACCTAGGTGAAGCCTATGTTCAACATGTGTTTGCTCACGATTATCCATAGTTCTTTATGCTTATCTCATAATCTATCCATCATACTCTCCTGGCCAGAGTTTTAGCCTACTGCTCGCACCACTAATGTACTCTAGGTGCATGCTATGCCCTACTTGCATGAGGCCATAGGGTTTCTATAGGTCCTTCTCTAACCTCATCAATGAAGGAGGTATCCTTCACTCAAACATGCACGACCCTTCCCAGGGTTGGGTCGCCAAAGGTACTAGGTCATCCAACCTCTCATGGCTCATATGGGCATCCAAAGCATGTCCACACACACCTGGTCTACCAAGACATATAACTCATTGTGTCATCTCTCTCTAACCCCCACTTTAGGGTTAGGGTTAGAATCATGCTCATAGGATGTGCCAGGTCTCTACTTTTAATGGAGATCTCTGCCTAAATGACCAACTCTCTTTACTTATCCTCCTGACAAGAAGGTCTAGCCTCAGGTCTCTCCTGAGGGCATGACAACTTATGTCATATGACCTAAGCATGTATCTATTCTTTAGTTTATGCTTAATCTATTAAATTTATGTCCATGACATCTTATTTACATGCTTTTCATTAATTTGGTGGATGATTCCTTAAACCTTATCAACCTTACCCATACCTCAAGAGGGTGAGTAAGAGATAGAAAACCCTAATCCTTGTAATACTTAACATCATTTGAGTTGAGAAGGGATGAAAAAGATGAGAGAGTCCTAAAGGTATCTTATTTCGAGTCCAATCCTGAGACATTGGCCAAGCAGTCACACTAACCTGGGAGTCCTCGTATTCCGACTAGCGGTGCGGAGGAAAATCTTGCCAGCTCCCATACGTGATCATTTTCTAGACACCTCTATCTTTTGGAAATTCCTCTAATAACTCCCTTGAGTTCTACAAAGTTTATAAAATTTAATAATTATTACAGATTAAATGAGGAACCTACGCTCTGATACCAATTGTAACAACCCCGCCTCCCGATAACCCCCAATTAAGGGAGACCAAGAGGTCAGAGCCGTTATCCCAATTTCCAGATCAAAGGTTCAACAAATAATCAATAATAATTATCAAATTCTACCAAACTATACTAAAAGGCTATAATAAAATAAAACTTTGCATACCTTTTTCAAAAACTTGGATATCTAATTCTATCCACATCTGGAGTCTATTCTAACTAATCCTCCTTTGTACTTTAATTCTTATTTGATTCCACATATGCTACTTTACTGTTTGTCCTTTTTCAATCTTGTACCTAAAATGTCGACAAACAAAACGTCAGTCAGCATAAATGAATATGTCGGTATGTGGGGACAACCAAAATTTTCACAAACATGGCTAACAATTTAATTATCACAATCATGGTAATTTAGCAAACCAATTTACATTTTCAATGTGTCATTCTCCATCGCTTTTACCCTAACCCTGGAATACCCCTCTAGGGTTTCTCTTTTGACATTGACTTAAGGCCACCTTCTCAATCCCAAGCTTGGTGCCCGGGGGTCACCTCTCATGGTGCCCCATAGTCATGCAACATAGACCACCTTCTCATTCCCGAGCTTGGTGTCTGGGGTCACCTCTCATGGTGCCCATTGGTCTACCCTCCTGGGCCTGACCTTTTTGGCATCATCCATCAGGGTGGCATGTAGGTGCGAGAATACACATGTATTTATAATTGTGATAACCATAATGACTTTATAATTGTAGTATGAACATCCAAACTGCTTAGTTTCATTCAATGCGATTAGCCATCCGGGAAACCTTTGGGAAAACTAATGTGATTAATCTTAATTAACCACATACCTGATTTGGAAGCCTCAAGGATTGTAAGCAGAATATCCAATTAATCAAACAGCCAACCAAGCCAGGCAACCAATCACCCCAATCAAACAGGCACAACAAGAAACCTGGAAAACATGTGCAATCTAATTATTCATATGTTCATTATGCACTTACTTTATGGAATTGGAATTCCCTCTTAGGGTGTACCTAAGTTGAATTAGGGTTTTCCTTAACGTTCTTTGTATTTGTCTTTTAACCTTTACCTTTTAGGTCAACTAAACCCTAAAACACTGTTTCCATGTTCCAAAACCATAATTACTTAGTCATTCATATCTAAGCCTCTTTATTACCAATCTGGCTTATGATTAGTTCTAACTTCATCTTATACATAAGATTTCAAAACATAGCTTATTAAAGTCATAAACACCTAGATTAGGGTTTCTAGGTTTTCAAGTATATCTTCACTCATATGAGACTTTAAAACATCCTCTTTAAAACTTCATATCTTTAAGTTATCTATTCTAAGGCTTCTTAATTAAACTTCAGATCAATATATCTCTGTTTAAGATATTCATATTCTTGAAATAGAAGTCATTAAAGTCATATTACTCAACATTAGGGCTTTTAGGCCCATTATTGCACTTTCTTAGTCATAGCACCCTAATTAAACAAATCATGGGTTTTTAACTCAAATCAGATTCATATTATCCATTTTATGCCAAAAGGGTAAATGTTGATTCATAATACCAACTTAAATAATTGAACTCATCCCTAATCAACATCTAGGGTTTTGATTACACTTATAACATTAAAGTTACTAACTTTATGTAGTTTTCGAACTAGAATCAAGTATAGTCAGTCAAAGTATTTTTATTGGATTCCTTGTACTTTTCTGTGCAACTTTCATGTATAACTTATTTTCATCAGAGCTACCAATCTTTTCCTACAATTTTTGCAAGTTAATTACTTTTAAGCCAATAAGAAAGTGACACATCGACCAAGCGAGACTTACTTTATTTTCCACGCATATTGGTTGATTACTCTTCTACCCCTGATCCCTTCTCATGACTGCCAGGGTAGGGGAGTCTTTTCTCCCTTGCTCATCTTCCTCCTCTGCTTTCTCGACGTAGAGCAATGGAAGGTCAACCCAGGTGTTGACTTCCATCAGAAGGCCTCCTTCCTTGCTCAAAGTTGGTCCTTCACCTCCGCCCGACCCAACCGAACTCATCGGTGGTCATAGTTGTTCCAGCCATGGCTGATGTTGCTGAGATGACATGAGGGGTCTCCCATAGGCAAGCCAGGGAGTTCTGTGGTACAAGAGGGGTTCGAGAAGGGAAATTGGCGGCAAGGACGGTTCCTGTAAGCCTTACGCTATCCCACGAAGAGGCATGTAGCCTCGTAGAAGGGGAACATCCCCTTTTATAGCCCATGGCTATGAAGGGCGGCCGACCAGCATACTAGAAAAGGGGATTTCCTGATTACCCTCCAAAGGCACTAGAACCTAGGATGAAACAGATCAGTTTCCTCTCTCGGTTTCATTGAAATGATTTCCAGATTCGCACATCGATTGCACAAAAGGAAAATCGATTTAGAAATCCCCAAGAACTGCTTTGCTTTCCTATTCCTACCTGAGGTAGAAGAGAATACAGACACCGTTGGATCTCAGATCCAACGGCTATCATGCCATGCGCCCAAAAGATAATTGTGACTTTATATATATAGATATCCTTTACTCTTTCCACTCTAGGAGATTTTGCAAAAATCATAACTCCCAAACCTGTTATCCAATCGATACCAAATTTTAAGGGAAAGTCCCTAAAGGCTTAAACTACTTGTGTGAAAATTTTTAGACCAAAAATCGAAAGGGAAAACCATTTTTATTCATATACAAGTCAAGTACCTATAAGGCACATATTTTGTATTAAACACCTATTTTCTCTTTTCTTTCTTCCTGTTTTCTTTATTTGAATTCCTTTTACCATTAAAAATCTTATGGATACGAAAATCCATCAAGGATGACTCAATATTACCTCTTTCCACTTATTTCCCACATTTTATCATTATTTTCAATTTATTTCTTAATAAAGAAAATATTTAATTGATCTCTTCTTTTCTTGTTGCATTATCTTTGCAACTTTGGACTCCTTGGAACCCAAGGAACCCAAGAGGCACGAAATCCAACTTTGGATTATATTCCTTTGCCTTCTAGGGGTTTCTACACCTTTCTTTTCTCCATTTTCTTATTTACTCAATTAATGGAGTTTCTTTTATCTTTTCCTTGTTATTGGGCCCAATAGCCAATAAAGCCCACAAAACAACCAACAAGGCTATTGTAAACAAAACTCATTTATTCAAAACAAATTATATCATTATTTGTTCCAATATCTTTAATATGAGAAATTACATTTCTCACCAAAAGAACCCAAAAATTGGGGTTGTAACAATCACAATCTGAAGGACCTGTATTGGTGGCCTGGCTTGAAGAGAAATGTAGTCGAGTTTGTGGCTAGGTGTGCGGTATGCTAGCAAGTTAAGGCTGAGCATTAGAAGCCGACATGTACATTGCAACCCATGCTGATACCGCAGTAGAAATGGGATCATATAACCATGGATTTCGTGGTTGGTCTCCCAAGGACATCTAGGAATCATGATTCCATTTGGGTGATAGTGGACATATTGACGAAGTCTGCCCATTTCATACATGTAAAGACAACACATACATCAGAGAAGCTTTCTCAGGTGTATGTACATGAGCTAGTGCGTTTGTACGACATGCCCGCAACGATAGTCTCTGACAGAGGACCCCAGTTCATGAGTCATTTCTGGGAACAATTGCACAAAGCGTTGGGAACACAGTTGAGTTTTAGCACCACTTTCCACCTACAAACATATGGGCAGTCTGAAAGGACTATTCAGACTTTGTAGGATCTTCTCCGAGCTTGTGTTTTGCAGTTCCTAGGAAGTTGGGACGTACATCTCAGTTTGATAGAGTTTGCCTACAACAATAGTTACCAGCAGAGCATTGACATGGCTCCTTATGAGGCTCTATATGGAAGGAAGTGCAGATCTCCTTTATGTTGGTATAAGTCTGGCAAGTATCAACTTTTGGGGCCTGAGTTAGTGCAGTAGACAATAGAGAAGATCAAAGTGATACAACAACAGTTGAAAGCGGCACAAGACAGACAAAAGTCTTATACAGACAATCACCGATGACCTATAGAGTTCCAGGTGGGAGACAAAGTGTATCTCAAGGTCTCACCTTGGAAACGTGTGCTAAGGTTTAGTTGGAAATGTAAGTTGGCACCCAGGTATATGGGGCCATACCCGATAATAACACGTGTTGGAAAGGTAGCTTATAAGTTAGAGTTGCCACCATAGTTGTACAGGTTACATCCTGTGTTCCATGTGAGCATGCTGAAGAAAAGTCATCCAGACATAGGGACAATAATACAGCCAGTTGAGGTTGAGCTCGATGAAGATATGACCTACGAGGAAGGTCCAGTGACGATCCTTAATAGAATAATAAAGAAGTTAAAAAGGAAAGACATGGTTCTTGTGAAAGTTCTTTGGCATCATCATGGTGTTGAGGAAGCCACGTGGGAGCTTGAGGAAGAGATGAGGAGGAAGTATCCCTCGCTTTTCTCTTCATATTTTGGGGGCGAAATCCCTTTGTAGAGGTTTATGGCTTGTAAGGACCTTGACCTTCATTTTGGGCTTATCCTATTTGCTTTTCCTGAACCTTGTGTTTAGTTTCTTGCTAATCACCTATAGTGGTGATTAATGTTGCTTGTGCTTTGTTGAGAGTTAGAGGTGCTACTTGCAAATAACCCAAGTCTAGGGTTTATGAGCAAGTTTATCACCTTGAGAGGTGTTTCTCTCTCTCCTTGCTTCCTCTAGAGTTGAGAGGAAGGGTTGGGCTCATTGCTTGAGTTTCCTTCGACTTGGTTGAGACTTGTTGGGCCTTGTTTGGGCCTTTCCTTGCCTTGATGGACCTTGTATCGGGAAAGGGTGTGTTTGGGAGCCTTGTGTCGGCCATGAGGCTATGTCGGGCAAGAGAGTGTATCTCCCATGAGGTGTGTCAGACTTTGACCATCCTTGACCTTTGGCTTTGTTTGTGTCACCACCCTTGTGGACACTTGATGCATGATGCTTGCATGTGGAAATTGCCTTGGATATGTGTATGGGGCGAAATAAAGAGGTGGCATTGCCCATGGACAAGTGTCCCTAGGTGGGAGACAACTTGCCTTGTTTTCTCATTCACCCTCTTCTATATATGCCTCTCCTTTCTCTTGCTTAGGATCCCTTTAGTTGGTGTTGCTTCCTTTCCTTCCTTGGTGGGTGACACATCTCCTTTGCAAGTTGGTGTCCGACCCTCCTCCTCCTCCTTGGAGTCTTCTTCTTCCTCTAGTGGTGGCCGAGCCCGAGGGTGCCTTATTCTTCTTCTTGTGGTGAGCATCTTACCTCTTTCCTTAGCACCTTCTTCCTCTTCTCTTTCTTGCTTGCTCTTCGGCCATGGTGGTTACAAGTTTTGTTTCTCTTCTTGAGGTGGCCGAAGGTGGTGCTTGAGCTTGGGAGCTTGGTTCTAGGACCTTGGAGATTGCTTAAGGTGGGTTGCATAACTCCTAACCCTAGCTATACTACTTCCTTTTCTTGTTGCATGTTATGTTTCACCTTAGTCAATCATGTATCTTGTTGGATATGCTTCTTGTTAGATATGTTTCTTGCTCTAGTTGGTATCTTTGATCTTGTGGATATATGTTCATGTTATAGATGTGTTCTTGACCTTGGTGGCCGAACCATATGTATAGAGTTTCTTAGGCAAAACTCCTTTCTCTCCATTTGTTCTTGATAAGTGAGTTCGGCTCTAGTGGTATAGGCAACACTCCTCTCACTTGGTTGTTGAGAGGTGACTCTATACTCTAGTTGATTGGGCAACACTCTTCTCTCACCATGGATTTGAGAGGTGATCCTTGGTTGTATGTTGACCTAGTAGAGGTTGGGAGCTTGGCCAATATGGAAATGATCTATCATGTTGCCCGAGATATGTGATGGAGGTTGTGCAAAACCCCTCTCTCTTGATTGTTGAGAGGTGAGCCAACTCTCTTGATCTATTTGGGTTTTGATGATGGTGATCTTGAGGTTAGTGGTGACCAAGCCAAGATGAACCTTTGTGCCTTGCACGATACACCTTTGTGGTGATGTTACCTGACACCCCTCACCTTGGGTTTAGCTTTGGCCGATATGGTCATGTTGAGTTTGGTTGGCTTTGTGACCGATAAGACCATCTTGATCTTGTTGGTGACCTTGGGCGATATGCCTTGACTGAGATAACCCTTTCTCCTAGTAGGTGTTACCCCCTTGGCCAATATGGTGCTTAGTTGTTATCTCTGTAGGTGCCTTTGTTTTGTGCCTTGGGCAACATAGGTTGGTAAGGTTGCTGCCCGATACAGTGTTGAGTGGTGAAACCCTAGTGCTTGCCTTAGTGGTGGTCGATATGGTGTTCTTGATCGTGTTGGATGATAAGCTTCCTTGTGGTGTCCTTGTATCATTTGGTGATGTGTACATAGTGGGCATTATAGCTTTGGCTTGGGCGCCACGATCTTGGTCGTTGTAGTGGTGAGGTGGTTGCCCGATACAACCCTAACCCTAGCTAGCTGATAGGGTCTTAGCCGATACAACTAGCTGCCCGATGCACACATAGCTCAGCTGCACGATACACCTCCTGACCCCAGCTGCACGATGCATTCATGTTACCTTGGTAGCACGACACCCCATAGGCCTTGTTGACCGATACACTCTTATGTTTGAGTTGGCTGATAGATGTGGCTAAGTGCCTTGGCTGACAGGCCTTTAGTGAGGGTTGTTACCCTGCCCGATACCACCTATGGTAAGGGGCGCACTACCCTTCACACATTTAGCCAGGGTAGCTGGTACCTTTAGTGAGGGTTATGCTTAACTTGGAAACCCTAGCTAGTGATGTGTTGTCTTGTAATTGCACCTATGTTGTTGATATTATATGGATGATGGGTTGTGAACCAGTGCAATGCTTGATGCTTAAAGATAATGCTAGATCAGATAACAAGATACTTATTTATGTTTATAAGATAAATGGAATAAGTGTATGCTTATGATTCGATAACCATAATATAATTGATACAATTGTATGCCTCATATGATTATAATCATGACATGCACATCGGTAACCCTAATGACATGATAATCAGTAAGATCTATGTCATGTGATTTTGAGTTATCTCTCTTGATGTGCATACTAACTATGCATGTGTATCAGGTGAATTCATAGCTAGGTAAGAGCTATGAGCTATATGTGTTTGAATAATGCTGCATGATGATAATTCTTGTTGATGAGATAACATGCATCACCAGTATGATGAGATAGGTCTGAGGACCTGATGAGGGCTGAGTGCACAGTGAGGTGTTGTCCTCTTGATGATGAGATTAGGGATTGTTATCCTAGGTGATGATGTAAGATGATGATGCCTTGAAAGGTAGTGGCTTCTTGTGATGAGGGATTGAGATCCCAGGATAATGTGATGGTGACAGTAATAATGTAATTTAATGCTATGTATGTTTTACAACTTGGTTGCCTCAAAAATCCACTTAAAATATACTAAATAATTATAGTGGAACATATCCTGTAGTTTGCCCTGGCCATAGACCGATCATCGTCAGTAGCTGGTGATGGTGAAACAGGTTCTCCTGCGGGTTAACTTGGAAGCGCATATTGTTGAATATGTGTGGTTTCTCCTAGCCGAAAATGAGGAGGATTAGAGTGCAACTTCGGTTGTAGACTCCAGAGCGCAGTTTCAGGCCCGTGGCTCAATATGTTGGAGCATGGTGAACAAGCCCATGGCTTAGGATGTGTGATAAGAGAGCATGAATGCGTTCATGGCTCAGAGCATGGTGAACATGTCTGTGGCTCAATTTCACTAGCACTGATACCTATACCGAGGTGGGCTAGGCAGAGGGTAGCCTGACCCTGTGGCTGAGGCCACTTAAGCATGAGACTGCGGTCCTGCTTGTTTTGCACTCGTGCACTGACCAAGGTGGTGAGGTCGTGGAGTCTGACTCTTCCATTGAACTTTTATGGCACCGGCTTGGGTTTCGCAACCGAAGGTTGGATTTGAGCGGTACGACTCACTTCCTCAGGGCATAATAATACATTCCAGCCAAATAGTATTTATTGCTTAAGGCAAAATACAGAACATTGGTTGAGGCCTTGCTTGTGTAGTTGATCTTGTTATACCTTGTAGTTACTTATACATTCCTTATGATATAAGATCTTATAAATCTTATCTTTTCAATCATGTTCCATAAAGAAATCAGATTTTATGCCTCCCAAATATCTTGGTAAGATTAATGGTAATAATAGTCTTGCTCAGTAAGCTGCTCTTATTATATGTCTTTACCAACTATTTGCTTTATCTGCTTTAAACCTTATGAGGTTTTATAGTTTCAGCGGGGAGTTATGTTTCTTGCTGGGACTGTGTGTCTCACCCCACTGGTTTACAACCTTTTTAGGTGATCGCGCTAGACGTGGTGGTGGTCGCGCGGTTGCGGCCGAGCAGCAAGGGGAAGAGTAGTAGGAGGAAAGAGATGGATATGTTGCCATTTGGTTGTTTTGTAGTAGAGTCCTAGAGTCATCCCTATACTCTCAGGTCCTCCGAGGTGTTTTGACGATGTTTTATGATGTATAGCTGATGTAGCTTGTATATCCTGCTGCTAGCCTGATATGGCCCATTATGTATGTAAAAACAAGTGATGAACTCTGGTGCTGACAAGACAACTGGTTCCTTTAAGTCGTAGACATATATCAAGGCTTGTAAATGTTTATATAACATATTTCCTTGCAGGATGAGGATCTGGATGTAATAGTTCTCTTTTATCTACTTTTTGCAATCGATTTTAATTAACCCATGTTTTCGATAATATGTGGTTTATGGTGTTTTCACACATTTTCACATGGAATCTCGTTGTCTGTGTGATAGCAGGATGTGGCGCCACACTACTACACCCTTTAGGTAGTACTATCAAGGTCATACCTTGTTAGCTTACATGGACCCCATAATGACTTTGAGCCATTACTCTAATTATGGTTCTCAATATCTTCTAGTTGAATTGTTGGCTCATCATCTTATGACCAACTCATCTGATTTGTCAGATTCACAATCCTTCAATTTTAGATATGTTACACTAGAACTACTTTGTTTTGTGTTACATGGTGAACTTGAGATTCTACAACAACTTGTGATTCTCTTAGTTCTCATTGTACCTTTTGTTGATCTCAAATTCTTCGAGTTCTACTTTTACTCCCACTGATTCTTTTGGAACTCAATTATCCTATCAACAAAACATTTTTTGTTATTAGATTGGGATTAATAGTAACATTCCACAGTCATGTTTTGTGGATAAACCTGTTCAAGAAACTATTTCTCAATCCAGGTTTCAATCTGTTAGACACATTAGGACATTTCCATATCATATCATATATGATGTCTTATAAACCATTCAGACGATACATCATTTAGTGAAAGGTATATATTTACGAGGATATAAGGATATTGGATTAATTTATAATGATTCATCATGGTATGATTCCTTCATATTGACACATCATCATGTTCAAATGGACTTGGCTTGTGATACACTATCACAGTTCTTTCCCAAAGGTTCTCAAGGTATTGATGTAAAGTATTTCGACATTTGATCTCATAAAAGTTTCTTAATACTTTTATCAAAGTTATACTTCATTTATAATCTCCTTGAACACTTCAGGAGATTTATGTTTCTATTCTACTGAGTACATATAATCATATTACTAGTAAATGAAATGAAGTATAAGTAACTATCTATAGCATTCATTCCTTAAGATCTTCATACATCATTTGTATGAGGTCTAGTGAAAAGCTTATCCTCCCAATATATTTAGTAAAGGATGTTACGACACGTTGTGTATAAGTAAGACTTGCATATCTCCTTAGGTTCAATAACCAAAGGAGTCTAGGTTAACATCAATATGTATTCTAGACATGCATTTGTTATATATATTTCCAAGGTAACTATTACTAATGATTGGTTTGAGTTACCAATCATAATCCATTGGTATTAACATTGTAAACATTCATCTTAAGATTCTTTCATACAAAGACCATTAAATGTTTGGGCATTTCCATACAAGATCATATCTTTTGAAACAGAAACATCAACAACTCACTTTATTGATTTACCATCCTTGTCATACAAGATGTGTAAAGTAAATGTTTCTATTTATTGGCATAATGAAATAGAAGTTAAACAAACTCTATTACATGCCCATTGGGCTAAGATAAATTTAAAATAGACTAAAGTTTCAGCAACTCTTGCTCTACCTTGTTCATCTTTGTCCTTTTATGAAGATTTTTACTTCTTGTCAGATCCTACAGACCAAGTATGTCAAATCTCTGTCTGGTATCACATACAAAGATGAAGAAGTAATCAAATTTATCTTATAACATTTATACCTGAAGTGGATACCTGAATGTCTTCCTTCTTCTTCTTTAATTCCTCTAACCACATTGGGAAATTTCTTTTCCAATGTTCAAACTCGTGACAATGGTGACAATCACCTCTTTTCTTCACTCATCCCTTTGCCTTGAGATATGAAGACTTGGGCTTCTAGCCAGCTTTGGAACTCTTCTTAGCTTTGCCTTTGCCTTTAGACTTCCCCTTTATCTTGTTGATCATCATCACAAACATGGTCTTGTCAATCTTCATTTCTTCCTCAGCTGTTCTCAACATGCCCAACAACTTTGTCAAAGTTGTTCATGACAAACTGATTGTATGACTCTGGAAGGGATTGTAGAATCATGTTAGTGGCCAACTCTTGACCCAAGGGGAATCCTATTCTATCTAGGTTCTCCACACACCCAATGAGCTTGAGTACATGAGGACCTAGCGGATCTCCTTATGTCATGTTGCACTTGTACAGTGCCTTGAAGACATCGTATATCTCTTGTCTTGCCTAATCTTGGAACTTGTTCTTGAGATGTGTGACCATATTAATCGTATCCATGTTCTCATTCTGCCTTTGCAACTCATAGTTCATGGAGCATAGCATTAGACACTTGACATCCACAACATCTTCAATATGCTTCTTGTAAGCATCTCTATCAGCCCTTGGTGCATTGGGAAGGGATTCATCTAGTTCTGGCATCACCATGACATAGAGCTTGCGCTCCTCTATGAGAATGATTCTCAATGTCTTGAACCAGTTGTGGAAGTTGTTCCCATTTATCATGTCCTTCTCAAGGATCGATCACAGAGAAAAGTTATTGTTGTTTGTTGCCATTTAATTCTACAAAGAATTTGCAATTTTGTCAAAAAATCATTTTGATTTGATTTTATTAAAATTTGACGATATTGATTAGGTCTTTAGTTAACTATCATTCTCATTATTTTGATCAAATTGATAACCCTCAAGTATCAATTTAGAAAATTACAGTGAAAATTTTTCTAATGAGGCAAGATTCAAAATGATACAATTATTACTCGGCCAACACTAGCGTCCATAATCAACCATTAAGGTAGAAAACATTTTCCAATTGCATCATATGAAATTCTTGGATAGATAATATACACAATTATTTTCCATAATTATCTACATGCCTCTGGGCTTAATCACATTAAGAAGCACCAGTTAGGTCTGACCCAAAAGCTGACACGATAATAATGCAACCCACTAGGGCAAAATCTACATTATTACCATCACACTTCCACTAGATAGAAGGCACACCATACTAGGGCATAACCTACTCTTAGTTGATCAAGCTTTTCATGTGTGCCACTAATGGAAATCATCTTAGACTTAATATGTTTGATTGAGGGATTTTATATACATGATATATATACATATACCATTTCCAATCATCACATATATAGTCTTTATCATATACATGCTATATCCCACAATGTAAACGTACAATATAAAATAAAAGGCGATGGTTATGAACATGTCTAGTATAATTCCTTAGAGCTACAAGGAATTACTACCACCTAGGTCAATCATCACATCACATGTATGAACCTACTGTTGGTATAGATTTGTGCTTTCCAATCTGAGTTGATCGGTTCAACCCTTGAACCGATCGTCTCGCCTCTTGGCCGGTTGGTTGATCCTATGAAACGGTCATATGGCCTCCTATACAACCGATGCATGGACTCCTCCAGATGGTTGGTTGGGTCCACCAATCGATCGTTCGCTCCTACAGTCTATCTTACTCAGTCCTCCAGCTAGTCGACTCATCATGTCAAATGGTTGGCTCACCTGACGTTGATCGTCATCTTCATTATTGCAAGAAAGGAAACTATCCTATTGCTATTAAACTTACTACATTGTTAAGAGAAACATCGAGTTACATTCGAGGGGAGAAAAGCTAGAAAAGAATTAACTTTACATTGGGAATAAGGAGGTAGAGGCTCGATATGCAAGATGAGATAAAATAGGAATAAAACCAAACCTTCCAACCATACAAAGCTATTTGGGTTATTGGCCATAACCACGCTACACATCCACCATCAAAATTTCTTTTAGGGTGGCATGTGTAAATTGCATATATATCATATATATAATTGTTCATTCAGTGAGCATTCCCCATATTAATATTCTATTATGCCTTGAAGAGGACTCAAACCTCCACTCTCTATAGACTTTAGCACATATATTAGTTTGGGATTATGTGGTCTTTGATCAGATACCCAAATGAAATAGTTTAAATATTTACATCTTATGCAATAAATAAAGGATAAAACCAAAAATACAATCATATTGATTATCTAAAAACATAGTAAATTGACATGGCTCTCATATCACTACTGGCAAATATGGACATAGAGAAAGGTAACAGAAATAAAAAAAAATTATTTATCTGTATTCCCCATAACACCAAGATCACGTCAACTACTATGAAATAGTAAATATGGTTTACTGAGTTTGTACCTGGTAAAGGATCACGTCTAGTGACTCCAACTCGTTACAGTGAAACTATCTTATAATTGCTCTTGGATGGTGTCTATGCAACTCTTGGTCTTCACCACAGACATAAGACTCGAACGACGTCTGCAACAACTCCTGGTCTCGCCACAGACTGTAGGATGATGTTGTCCTCCTAGCAGTAGATAACAATCTCCTTTCCTCTAGAGAAGTCCACACAGACCAACTAGAACTCTTTTCATTCTAGTAGAACAGACAGGAAGGAGTTGTCCCTCCTGTTGGAGTACTAGCCATCTCCCATAATTCTTTTTCCCTTGCTTCCCTCCCTTTAGTGGGTAGGACTTGCTCAGGCTCTCTATTGATTACCATAACCAGAGAGGACAACAATTTTCAGAGGCAATTGGGTTGTGTTTTGAGATGACCCCAATATCCCTCTATTTATACAAGGGGTTAGGGTTTGGGTTCTCAATCTGTGTGGGAATGGAAGGGACCGAAAAATCATGAATTTTTGCAACCTACAAATCCCAAATCAGTCAGTTGGCAATCGAACCGGTCGGTTCTCACGCGATTCGATCGGTTCACGGCTCAAACTGATCATTTCTCCTATTTCCTAATTGCATGTGAATTTGGGAAAATCATTTCCAATTGATTCTAAACATTAATTCTTGTACCAATCAAACTGAAAAAGTGAAACAATCAACTTTTCTCATGAGTTTGGGAAAGCTACTAGAACCTTCGGTTGGCACAGCCGAGCTGATCGGTTCACCAGGTGAACTAGTCGTCTCACCCATTATGAGTTGATCGGTTCACCCACTGTGTCGATCGGTTGGTGCCTAATTTGTGCAGAACTCACCCAATTCAATTCTAATCAACCTAACACTCCAAACAACCATCTCAACATTTGATCCGATCGGTTGACAGTCTGGTCAGCTGATTTCTTGCTTGAATTGAGTACCCAAACACTTTGGTAATCAATCCAATCATTATTCATGATAAAACTCCTCTTGTAGATGAGATCTATGTGTGTGACCCTATAGATCCCATATCACATTGGCAGTAGATGTCCATAACTAACTTATGACATCACAAGCAGAGAGTGGTGCCTAGTCCCACATTAGTTCTACCCAAGTGAATGGAAAGTTGGAGAATAACTTCAACCTACAATTTGTGTAAGGTGTTGCAAGGATTGTATAATTACTTTGTCAATGATATCCGGAATGAACTCGAGGCATGGAATCATCATCCTCTCAATGCTCAATACATGTTTCTTGAATGAAGAGCAGACTATATGAGATATATGTGACCTCAATATGATATATTGATTCACATGTGCATGCACATGCATTTCTCACTCTCGCTTATTAAGTGTCCAGGATATCAAACTCTAGTAGAAAGTGCAAATCCCATCTACATCACTCACAATTAGTTTCCATGTGTCACAACTACCCAATCATCACCTTTATGGAAATCCTTATTTCAGGGTTACGTTTGTTGATGTCAAAGTATATCAAACAACATGTGACGAGTGTAGTGACTTTAGGTATAAGAATCATAATCACCACCTTCACTATGAGAGATGACTATGACCACCAATGATGGTTTCCATGTGTCACTCTCAAGGTGGGTCTGTCTGATACACTGGTCTGTAACATGTATATGTGTGCTTGGTTTGATATACCATATCATGACTAATGAGATTATGTCATCAACCAACTCACACTCCAGTCTTGTGTGTTACTGGTGTCTATCTACCTTCCACAGTAACAACTGACTAGGGGCATAATAAGAATGTGCATGATCTTAGCATTCATGTGATCTCATTGTTCAAGTCTCGTACTTGAATACATGTGTCATTGAGTATTGTCAATCTTTAGACATTCATAATGTTTCCTCATTATCTCATAGTTAAGAGAAACATAACAAATTGGAAGCTTGCCTTTATGACTATTATTAATCACTTTATATTATATGCCATGTCAATCATCATATGATTGGCTCTCTGGGCATACCTTACCAATAATATATAATTCAAAGGTTTGATATTTTCATATTATCTATTAAAACTTTATACTTATGATGATCAAGACTACATATATAGATTACAATTTCTATGTAGTTGATGTTGTTTGCCCCATATCTGACAATCATGCCCATATACCGAATCACGTAGTCTGTGCATGCCCAACCATTATCTTGTACAAGACACTATAAATTTCAACATACAAACTGTTAATAAATAAAAGTAGGCATAGTTGGCATAAATATGCACTAGAGTCAGAAAACTACCTCAACATTCTATCAAACTATCACCTTTTTTTGCTGTCCAACTTTCCTCCATACTTTTTGAAATCTTTTATATCCCTATATGTTAATGTAACACATTTAATTGCATTAGTAAATAGTCATGTAATAATATATGTTAACTATAAATATAAAATTTACTCATGTGAATAATACCTTTTTCAATTCGTGTCCCCCACTATCTACTTCGTCACCCTTAGGATCTAGATAATACACAGTTAGCGTAGCGGGGACACTAACCAATAACACCTAATGGTTATTCCTGAGTGAAAAGAAGGTAAACATAATAAAACTAAAAATCCACAACGAAATGTAATTCTTAAGTCAAAATTATAAGCAAGGCAAGTAAACTTACGCAACATTGTACGGACCTAACATAACACTCTTTTTGTTTTTATCAAAATAGTTAGATGTGGTAGAGCAGTATTGGGTAATAGAGGTAGGGTCTTTAAGTACATAGCTAATAAATGATGGAACTAGAAATGCCACATGGGGCAGTGTGAACTATTTTCATTATGGAAAATCACTTATAATGATTGTATGACTTGTAATTAAGCTTAAAAAATTCTGGAGCACTTAAAAATCGAATAATTAAGAATTTTTATGACACTTTCTAAAATTCATCACACACACTCTTATCGGATGAGTTTCACTCACATGAAACTAAACCGACAACCCTGTGTGGGTGTTGGTAACTTCCAGGGTCAGTCGACTTTCCCCAAGATAAACTCGATCGACAACCTGCACATGCAAATCAATTTTAAGCCATCAACCGGATTTCATCCAAAATAAACTCGACCTACAACTCAAAATTGATTTGTCACATAGTGCCATTAGTCTAGTTATTTGTATTGAAACTCGACCGACAACATTGTACCAAAAGTGTAGAAAAGTGTTTATAACAGTTAGAGTGTTGCAAAACTCAAAAATATCTCAGTTGCAACACCCCAAACAACTAGAATTTGATCCTAGGTGTCTCTACTGGCTAGTGGAAAACATTAACTATAAATAAGACCCCTTGGGCTTCATGCCATGGTTAGCCAAGCACTATGAAGGTCCCTATATTATAGTTGAGTGCCTTCAAGAGCCTCCTTCCACTCTTAAGCTTAATCACTTGCTACATCCATTAGAGTGATTAGGAAATTTATAAGAGAGCTAGTCCTACATGTATATATTGTGAGTCTCTCACTTCTTCCACCTCCAAGTCTTTCTTTCTACCATGAAGTTGAAGGTTATCTCTCTTGTCTAAGATAGGTGAAGAAGAAGGGAAGGAGTTCCTTGGTGAAGGTGAAGTCAGAGAAGAAGATCCAAGTCAAGATCGGGTAAATCCTCAAGGTAGAAGACTTATTGCACGAGCGGGCAAGTCCTTGGTGAAGGCGGAAGACTTGGTGCAAAATTAGGTATGTCCTTGGTGAGGTAGAGGACTCTTGATCATGGATAGGTAAGTCCTTTTTAATGTTATTGGCTCCCTTATCCTCAAAGGAAAGGCTAGGTATCCTTGTCCTGGAAAAGGAAGGTCATATGTTGTAACTCTTATAATGGAATATAAGGAGTGGGACATGGTTGAAAAATCCTAGAGGTTGACCTCTCTAGGTAGTGGATGTACACTTGTGTAGTTTCGAGTTTGGAACCACTATACATATCTTGTGTTCTTGTGCTTGTTCAATCTCTCTCTCTCTCTCTCTCTCTCTCTCTCTTTCTATGTATGTTTAGTTTCTCTCAAAGTTCATATTTGCCATATTATCTTAGAAATATCTTGAAGGTCTAATGAATTTTGTTTAAGTGGTTTTTAGCTCTATTCACCCCCCTCTAGAGCCCATCATATATCCAACAAGTGGTATTGGAGCGGGTGTTCTCCCAACATACTTCTGTGAGTAGGAGAAAATGGGAGATTATCAAGGTGGGAGATACTCCATCAACATTCCAATATTTGATGGGAGCAACTTCCTCTATTGGAAGAGAAGGTTACAATAATACATCTAGGGATCAAGCCTTGAGCTATGGATAATGGTGGATCTTCCATACATGCTACCATAGACAAATATAAAAGATGGGATGAGGCTACTTTGAAGAAATCAACCTTGAATGCAAGAGCCATCAACATTCTCTATACTCTCCTTTCCCATCGAGTTCAACCAGATTTCTTCTTGTGAGATGGCCTATGAGGTATGGAGATATCTATGTGTCTCTTATAAATGGACAAAGCTAGTGAAGGAAAGTAGAGTCTACATACTCAATGGAGCCTCCTTGAGAACTTCAAGACAGGAAAGAAGGAAAGGGTAGCTGAAATGTACTATGTGTATAGAGGAAAGATAAACTCAAAGATCCTTAGGTCTCTTCCTAAATGATGGGAATCAAAGCTGACTTCCATTGAAGAAATAAAGTCTCTTGGTGATATTCCTATTGAAGAGCTCATAGGAAATCCACAAGCTCATGAAGTCAAACTTGAAAAGCAAGAGGAAGAAGAAAGAGAAGAAGAGAAGAGCTCAAGAGAATGAATAAGGATGAAATCAAATCCCAAATTGATGTTATTGTTAGTCAAGCCTCTCCATCCTCTCAAGTTGATGAAGGAGCGTTGTACTTTAAAGGTAGACTTCATATAGGTAAGTCTTCTTCCTCCACTCGGTGCTTCAAATATGGAAAGAAGTGTGATTCCCCATCACACTAAATGAGATTACTCAAAACTGAAAACACTATCGATCACTAATTAACCACATACCCAGAAAGGAGGAATAATTAAAACTGAATAAATATCACTAACATAACCATAAACAATCACATATCAGTCCAACAACCTATGTGACAACACATACCAAAATGGGCATATACATGTATGACCAGTGGCCTCAGTCACAACAGATATGTTCCACATATACACATGTTATATACAACCATCGATATACTGCCAAAAACTCGAGTCGATGTATATATCATATACAAAACATCCCCTTCCCGAACCTGAGAGTATAGGGACAACTCTAGGACACTACTAACAACTAACCAACCTTCTGCTGCTACTACTCTTTAGGCTACTCTTCCCCACCTCCAAGAACCTGGCCACATCACTGATGACCACCTAAAAAGATATGGTGACCCATGAGGTGAGACCCATGTCCCGACGAGATATATAACTCTCAACAAAAATTATGGACTACAATATACTAATTAATATTTACCAGATTAAGTAGATTAAGCAGATTGGACATGTTTTTTTTGGTCGGCAAAAAAGTGTGTTACTAATATACCAAAAACTTTAGGTACAAAAACACCTCATAGGTGAAAACAAAAACCTTGAATACCCAAACATGCAGATAATCAAGGGCCAAAAGATCCAACATAACCTAAAAACAAACTGTAAGATAAAGACTAGACCCCTAAAGACCTCACCCAAAGTACAAAACAAGGACATATGCACTGAAGCGCATTTAACTGTAAGATAAAGACTAGACCCCTAAAGACCTCACCCAAACAAACATACCCAAACATGTAGATAACTACATTATATTTAACAACTGGAAATGTAAGAAACAAGGAAGGGTTAACATCCAAGGTGAAGCAAATTTAACCGTAGCATGATATACTAAACAACTTGATTACATCTTATATTAAGCCCTAGGGAGTTTGATTCATACCACTCAAATTCCATATGACCATTACAAAGTGTTATTCAGTTATGTACAAGATCTAGGAGAGTCGGAATCCTAAGATCTCTCCCTCTCGGTCAGTTTGAGTCAAAATACAACAACATATCTGTCAAACTGCCTACAACGACATATTCCATCCTTGGTACATGTCCTAGCACTAGTAAATAGGGTATACAAACCCTATCATTAGAGGTACAACCACACCTATCCTCAATCACATCTCATATACAAATATTTGAGACACAACCTCAACTGCTCTTAATTCGAGGCATGACCGCAACCATCCTTCATAACCCTAGGATTAGGATGTCTTGGACACAGTCTTATGCACCCGCACATACTCAATGGTTATGTGTGTGACTCTGAGCTTCCCTTAGGAATACTCATTTCCCCATCCAGCAAGCCCTAACATTGGAATGGTTCTACGACGCAAGGAACTACATGATTAGGGTTTGACTTGATTAGATAATGCAAATTAGGTGAGTTAAGGCTGCACCAATCAAGTTACATACAAACCCTAAAAGAGTTTTACAAAAAAGGGTATGTTACAACTCCACAAGATATAAAATGTATGAGATATAATTCTTATCACATCACTACAGGTTACTAATCCTTGTTACACCATGAAGAGGATCACACCTCCATTAGGGCTCAACCATGCCCAAAGGTCATTAAGACCATCATATCATTCCCTGTAAGAACATCATGATATTTCCATGCCTTACCAAAGGCTCATAGACCATCACCATACACGTGATATATAAGTTTAGAATAACATTGCATTTAAGAGCTATGATGTTCATATGTCAACATACTAGGGTTGTAGAATCATTAAGAGAGCATTACATCATCATACCAATCATAAAAGGAAGCTAAGTATGATTAACCACCATCTCCTATTTGTATTAGGGTTAGGTTTAACAAGATAGGTTCAACTAAAGTTACAAATCAACACTTTGAGATAAACACTATCACTTATCATCCCTATTGGATCATGGATGGATAAGGTCAAGCACAATCTTCATATTGGAAGCATCAAACCCAAGCCATCGAATCAAGAACATCACCAAGACCATCAGATGCAATACAAGTAAAATCTTACACCATTCATCTGGAAAACCATCGAGTTGCGACCTAGAAGAGTCATCAAGAATGACCTAGTTAGGCCATCGATTGTGAACATGAGATCCACCATCAGATGTGGCATCCAGAGTCACCATTGGTTGTGGACCATCGATCAAGGAGTCAAAGAAACCATCGACCCAAGAGTCAGAAAAGCCATCGAGTTTGAAACCATAAGAGCCATTAGTTGATGACCCAATAAGACCATCGAGTGCGGACTCAGTGGAACCATCGAGTGTGGTCAATAGTTGGAAAACAAACCTAAAAAACCAAGCAAAACCATCGATTAAGAGAGGGAGGGAAAACCATCGATTTCAACCACATGAGGGAGTGCTAAAGCCATCATTTCTCAAGAATGAGAAGGTCCAAAAATAGAATTTAAATATATGATATCAGTTCTTGCATACAAGAGAGTCCAAAAATAGAAGTTAAGTATAAGACATCGTTCTGGCATACAAGAGAGTCCAAAACGACAACTAAGTACCCCTCCATCTTGGCACCAAAGCTAAACCATCGAATCATGAACAAGGTAGAAACCAATCCAAAACACTAAGAGAAAACCATCACTTGTCACCTCAAAGAAAACCCTAGGTTCAAGGAACAAGAACCATTGACTTCCATATGCAAGAAAGATCTAGTGCATAAATATCCAAGGAAGAAATCTGCACATAGCTAAAGAGAGCATCTAGGAAGGTTGTCTACTCAAGAGCTACCATCTACTCACAAACCCTAGGAAAGGATGCAACCTTTCTACTTAGAACTACATTTTTAAGCAAGATATAATACATGCAAGCTTAAGAGTAAGCAATAAACATGGAGAAAGTTATATAACTCACCTCTAGGATGAAGATGAAGCTCCAAACAACAAGGTAGCTCGAGGAAGGAGAGAAGAAAGCCCTAGATTGAGCACTCCACTCGGCCAAGCTAGCTCCTTTTCCAAAGAGGAAGCAAACCCTAGGTCAAGGAACTGAGAAAGAGGTGTTCTTCAAGCTCTAGCACAAGCTCCACCATGAAACACCATGGGTACAACCAAGAAGAAGACAAAAGAAGGTAGGACAACAAGGAAAATGAAGGAAAGGAGGGAATCTTACTTGCTTAGGTCAAGAACAAGCTAAGGAAGCTCGACAAGCTCAAAGAGAGAGTAGATCTGAACCCTAGGTGCACATGCAAGCAAGATCAGCCAAGCTCCTTCTACCTTGGTTCCTTCTTCTCCAGCAAGAAAGGGAAACAAAATCCAAGCAGAAAGGAAGAAGAGATACAGAGAGATAGGTGGGTAAAGAACTTGTTTGCATGCAAGGATGGAAGTATATAAAGCTATGGGTGAGAGAGAAGAGAAGGTTAAGGTGTCTAGCCAAGTTTGTCATGTGTCCAAGGTCAAGGACATCACATACATGCAAACCATAAGGTCCATTGGTTGTGGGAGCCAGGAGAGCCATCAAATCTTGACTCCTAGGGTAGCCATCGATCTCCAACAGTAGGGTGACCATCAGATCTTGATCATGGTTGAAAACCCTAGCATCACCATCAATTCATGACCCCACTTGGTGAACCATAAATATAGGTAGCTTCAAGAGAGAAAACCATAAAACATAACACCTCAAGGGACCACCATTAAATCCAAAAACACAAGGAAGGCCATCAGATCTCAACAAACCTAGGGAACCATCAAATTCTATCACTCAAGGTAGCCCATTTATGAGGGGAAACTCTAATCTCAACCCTAGGTAGGTGTCACCACTAAACCAAGGTGTAACAAGGTGCCCCAAGGTACAAACATATCAAACATGATATGGAAACATGTAAGGAACAACAATCACGTGAAAAATTGTAGGACAAACCCCAGACATGGGTAAATGGCATAAAATCCCAAAATAAGCATATAAATGCATAACTTGCTCAAACAGTGTCCAAATTGGACCAAACTTGAAACTTAGGATTTTAACATGATATAAAAGCACTTATTAGGGTTTAATGAAGGTTTCAAGCATACAATTAATACAAGAAAGTATGTTCAACCATAAAGAAAGGTCAGGGGTCTTACAACCATAAACCCCTATCAAGGATTTCACCCATGAAATCCTACACAAACAAAGATGGGTACTTCCTACGCATATCATCCTCTAACTTCCATGTGGATTCTTCCACACCACAATGATGCCACAAAACCTTCACTAAGGATATATCATTCTTCTTTAGCTTCTTCACTATCATGTCCAGGATCAACAAGTGAATGTCCACATAAGACACATCCTCCTTCAACTCAACCTCCATTGTTTGTATAGCCTGCTTAGTATCTGGGTGACACTTCCTCAACATGGATACATGAAAGACATTATGCAACCTATGAAACTCTGGCGGTAGCTCAAACTTGCATGCCACCTTCCCAAAATGTTCCAAGATAGGGTATGGACTCATAAATCTAGGAGCCAACTTACCCTTCTTACCAAACCTCAACACACCTTTCTAAGGGGAAACCTTAAGGTACACCCAGTCTCCAACTTGGAACTCAAATGCTCTATGACGGTTATCAACATATGACTTTTGTCTGTCTTGGGATATCTTCAAATGCTACTGTATCACCTTGATCTTCTCTATAGTTTGTTGAACAAACTGAGGAACCAAAAGCTGATACTCACCTATCTCATACCAACATAGAGGTCACCGACAACGTCTCCCGCCTTGTACAATGCCATATCTATACTTTTCCAATAATTGTTGTTGTAGGAGAACTCGATCAAACTCAGATGGTTGTCCCAACTACCAAGAAGCTACAAAACACATGCCCTTAAAAGACCCTCTAAAGTCTAAATGCTCCTCTTAGACTAACCATCTGTCTGTGGGTGAAAAGTTGTGCTAAACCTCAGTTATGTTCCTAAAGTTGTATGCAGACATTCCCAAAACCAACTCGTAAACATTGGACCTCTATCAGATACTATGGTAACTAGATTACCATGCAAAAGAACTATCTCATAAACATATATCTATGCCAACTTATCTGTTGTATATGTCATCTTGACTAGAAGGAAGTGAGTTAACTTGGTCAACCTATCAATTATCACCTATATGGAATCATGACCTTTTGTTGTGGTCAACCTGACAGTTATCACCTATATGGAATCATGACCTTTGGGTGTCCTAGAGAGACCAACTACAACGTCCATGGTGATATAATCTTGCTTCCATTGAGGTATCAACAAAGGTTGTAACATCCCTCTAGGATTCTCATGTCTAGCCTTGATCTACTGAAAAACTGGACATTTAACAATGAAGTCTGCCCCATCGCACTTTAGACCTGAACACCAATAAAAATCCTCCAGATTATGGTACATATTTTTATTATCAGGATGCATCGCGTACATAGAAGAATGAGCCTCCTCCAATACCATCTTCCTCGGGCCATCAACATCTAGAGCCACTATCATGTTATGAAAGAAAATTGTCCCATCATCTGACTCATGGAAGCCATCATACTGCTTGCTGCCAAACTCTGACTTGATATTTTGTAGTCAGGGCATGATTATGTTGTGCATCTCTGATCTTCTGTATCAAGGTATGATTTACCTATAAGTGTACTAGAAATCCTGCCAATAGAGATACTTCCAACTGTACATTCATCTGGTGAAGCGACACTAACACGTCCCGCTTATGACATACCATAGAGTGTAATTGTACCTTGTCAGTAGAAGATGGTGAAGATGACTTTCTTCTCAACACATCAACCACCACACTCACATTCCCTAGATGGTAGTCTATCATACAGTCATAGTATTTGATCAGCTCCATCCATCTCCTTTGTCTCATGTTCAACTCCTTCTTCGAGAAGATATACTAAAGGTTCTTGTTGTCAATGAATATATGACACTTCTCTCCGTACATATAGTGCCTCCAAATATTCAAGGCATGCATTATGGCTGCTAGCTCCCAATCATGTGTTGGGTAGTTCTCCTCGTGTTTCTTAAGATGTCACAAAGAAAAAGAAATCACGTTCTTGTCCTGCATCAACACACATCCCAAGCCATTCTTTGAAGCATCACAAAAGACAGTGTAGCTTTTTCCTATGGTAGGACCAAGAATGGAGCATTGATCAACTTCTCCTTCAACAACTGGAAAGAACATTGACACTTGTCATTCCAGACAAAAGGAACACCTTTCCTGGTCAACTTGGTTAGGGGTAACACTACAACACTAAAATTCTTTATGAATCTCTTATAGTAGCTTGCCAAACCTAGGAAACTTCAGACCTCCATTGCTGTCTTGGGATGTTCCCACTCAAACACTAATTGTACCTTCTTTGTGTCTACACAAACACCCTTGGAAGATATGACATGCCCCAGAAAAATTACCTCGATCAACCAGAACTCACACTTACTGAACTTAGTATACAAGCTCTGCTGCCTCATGAATGTCAATGACCAGTGTAGGTGCTACTCATGTTGACATTTGTCCTTGGAGTGTATCAAGATATCATCTATGAACACTACCACAAACTGATCTAGATACGACCTGAACACCATGTTCATCAAATCCATGAAAGTTTCTAGTGAATTGGTTAGCCCAAATGACATAATGACGAACTCATAATGACCATACCTAGTCCTAAAATCTGTCTTAGGTATGTCATCTGACTTGACCCTTAGTTGGTTATAACTTGACCTGAAGTCTATCTTTGAGAACACCTTAGCACCTTTCAACTGATCAAACAAATCATCAATCCTCGACAACAAATACTTGTTCTTCATTGTAACCTTTTTCAACTATCGATACTCTATGTAAAGACTCATAGAACTATCCTTCTTCTTCACAAACAACATGGGAGCACCCTAAAGGGGAAGTGCTTGGTATGATGAAATCCTTCTCCAGCAACTCATGTAACTGTTTCTTCAACTCATGCATCTCTGTCAGTGCCATCCTATAAGGTGATTGTGCTATGGCTTGAGTTCCAGGAACAAGATTGATCTCCAAATCAATCTCTCTAGGAGGGGGAACATTCGAAAACTCATCTGGAAAGACATCCTCAAACTCATACACTACAAGTATCTCTTGGATATGAGGACTTCTCACATTGGTATCCACAACATGTACCAATAAAGCCTTGCATCCTTGTCTCATCAACCTCTATGCTATCACAACCGACACCAAACACGTAGGAAGAATCTTCATATATCCTTGGAAAACCCAAGAGATATCTCCATCATGGAACGTTGTCACCTTGGAACTATAGTCCAAAACAACCTTGTACTTCTCTAAGGTATCCATCCCTAGGATCACATCAAATCCATGCATGTCGAGTGGCATAAGATCCACTTGAATGATACACCATGAGAAAGAAAGAACGCAAGATGGACGCACCTCCCACAACTTGGTGGAACTAGCTAAAGGGGGTTGCTAACCAAAGAATATTAGATCTACTACAAATAGGCAGAAAACAACTACTTATCACCTCTGGTGATGAAAGAGTGCATCACACCCAGGTCAACCAAAATATATACAAAAGAAGAAACATATAAGTAAGAATGAAAAGGTTTCATTTGACTTGTCATGGCCCATGGATTGACCACTCCCTCTAGCTGACTCATAGCATAGAATCTAGTCGTCACTTGTTATCCTCTATATCATTTACCTAATAGCCTAGATGACCTTGCCTCTGACACCTATCCACATCCTCTACCACCACCACCACTGATAAATTGTTGTTGTTGCGATCCTCATTGACTCTGCCTCGGCTGCTGTGTCACTTCCTCATTCTTCATAAGGCATGGCCACATCATATGCCCAACCTGTCCACACTTGTAATAGACCCTGGTATCGTACGGTGGTCTAGACGGCACCATCACTGACACAGATGACACACAAAGTGATCCTATTGGTGGAAAGCTAGGATCTTTGCCCTTGCTCTGGGACCACTATGATAACACTCCAGATCTCAGCTTAGAGAAAGTTGACCTATGTTGGGACTGTGATGACGAAAACCTTGGCTTCTGAAAGCTTCCAAATGACTGCCTTTATAATTGAGCTAGCCTCTTCTTAGCTTGACTTCACGCTTCTCAAGAGTAGACCTCTCAATCCTCCTCACTAACTCCATAAAGGTAGAGAACCTCTCTCTGTTCTCCAAAGCTGATGTTGTAGTGGAAAAGTATGAGCTCAAACATGCATATCCTCTCCTTCATTGTTGCTTCCATATACAGACAGAACCTCAAAAGATCCATAAACTTAGCCTCATACTCATTGATAGATATCAAGCCTTGATGCAACTTCTCAAAATGATCCATTTTCTTGTCCATGTACGTCTCTGGAAGCAGAGGCTAATGGACTCCCACTGAAACTCTTCCCATCCTATCACAACTCCCAGTCTCTTCTCCTCCTCCTCCTCTATGCCCCACCAGTGGCCAACACTGCCCTTCAACAAGTAAACATCATGCTTCACCTTGTCCTCTTCTGGGATTTTTAGAATCTTGAACACCTTCTCAAGCTTGGTTCACCACATGTCGGCATCAGTCGGGTCCACTATACTTGTGTGCTCCATAGCTCCCACACGTCTCAACCTCTCAAATGTCTTCCTAGAACCCTGAGATTCTGCATTAGGGATGGCTATCCTAGGTTGAGGTATGCCATGTCCTCTAAGTGTGTAATCGTCTCCATGAGATATCTAAACATGGACTGAAAGATTGGATTTCCCATGATCATAGGGTCAAACTGGGGCATTGCAATCTGTTCCAGCCCTATCAATAGCACTCTTCCATCATGTGTCAGCATCCTACCACCACCTCCTGGCACGACATAGCTACTTTCTACACATTCTTCATGTTCTCTAGGCATATCTACATAAGCATAAGCTATGATCAGATATCTTGGATTAAGTAAGAACAAAAAAAACCTAAGTCCTATGTCCCTATAGACTCAACGAACCTAAAGATCTAATACCAAACAAACTATGACGTCCCACCAGGCTAAATGAGATTATTCTAAACCCAAAACATTATCGATCACTAACTAACCACATAGATAGAAAGAAGGAATAATTAAAACCAAATAAACATCACTAACATAACCAAAAACATTTACATATAAGTCCAACAACCTGCGTGACAACACATACCATATTATGCATTTACATGTATGACCAGTGGCATCAACCACAACCTTTATGCAAAAGATATGTTCCACATATATGCATGTCATAAACCATTGACATACTGCCAAAAACTTGAGTCGATGTACTGATGCGTTCTATTTTAGCACATCTTTTCTACAAATTATTAAGCTTATCACATAGATATACCCCATTCATCTCTTGAAATTGCACAAATTGATATTTTCTCATTTTTATCACAAATTTGACAATCATGTGCATTTTATTGTAGTTTTAGGACCTAAGATGATTGACTGGTATTATCAACCGATCATCTCACCTCATCGACCCGATCGTCTGATAAATTGAAACGCTCGATTCACCTTCAAGCGTCGATCATTACTCTCATCAGATGACTGGCCGAGATTGCCCGATTCCTAAACCAAACGCTCGGCTGATGCCCTATTGATGAGAAGAAATGACACCGAGAAGTTTTGACTGTGCTGCCACCCTAATTAGGGTTGGCAGCCGATCGATTGGCTGCCGCACTCCAACATCTTCCAACCGATCGGTTTGTTCCTGAACCGGTCAGTTGGCGGCGCACAGACCGCAAAATCCCAGCCGCCGACCTCAAAAAACCTTTCAACCTAATTGTAAAAGTGCCTCCTTCCTCTCCTATAAAAGGAGGGGCACTTCCTCCTCCTCAAGGCATCTTGGATTTCTTTTGTATGGGGATTCTGAAGCTTTTATTCTTGTAATCATCCTCTTATTCTGCAATAAAGTAGATTTTATTTCAAGCATTGTTCTTTCATACTTTGCTCTTGTCTCTTCATTTCACTTTAGTCTTAATCTTCTTTTCTCTGTTCTTTAATTCTGGAGAAAGGAACTAAGAACTAAGCCATTTTATTGTCTCTAGAATAAAGATTAACCTCCTGATTTTGGGCTAGATTATGGCTTCAATACTTTCTTCCTCCGTCTCCCCCTTCTCCATGAGTGAGTAGTTTTCTATCGAGGCAAGGGGAATAACCCCTTAGCCATGGCTTTAATCAACTTTTCCTAAAAAATGATTCTAGATGGCTTTTGGGTTTGATAACTAATTGATCTATCAAAGTAATTAATTGATTTGATCAAAAGTTAATCCGGATGGATATGACCGTGGAAGTTCAGATTTAGAACAACAAACCCAATCACATAGGAGTTTTGAAATGACCGTGGATCTTCTTCTTTTAGGATGATGAACTAAGAAACATGAGCACCAGGATCAATGGGCTCATGTGGAGTCTATCTTTAGTGGATTTTTATTAATTCACTTGCCTTCATCGAATCCGTCGTTTTTAAGGATTAGTTTATTTTTGCCTAGGCTAAGGTGGTGAAAACCCCTAATACCTCGATTTCCATCTCTTGATTTAATCACCACATACTTTAGCTTTCTTTAATTCCTAGTCTTTTCATTCATATAGTTTTTCTTGTGCTAACAATAATCTTAAAATTTCCTTGTGCATTTTTATTCTTGTTAAGTGCATTTTCTTTTTTGCATTAGTGTAATCAATCAAACCCCCAACTTGACTTTTACTTTATGTTCCAAATCTAAAAAAATACCAACAACAAATAACAAGTTCTTCAAACAATTGGGATTAGAGATAACAATCTTAATAAGTTGTCCTGTGGGATTGACCCTTTCTATACTAGCCTTCATCGGAAGTAGAAAAAGGATTAAACTCTAGGATTAACCATCTTAGTGATTGATATTGCAAAGCGACATTTATCAATTTGGCACCGTTGTCGGGGACAACGGATTGTTTTCTCGAACCCCAAAAATCTTTTGAAAAAACTTTTTTTTTTATTTTTTATGCCTTTCGAGTAACATTCCGGAAGTGTACTCCTCTTTCTGCCAAGTTTCCATTACGGCAGTACATTTTTTCTGCATACGAATTAACTGCTTTAATTGTGCATGCGACGCCCGAACGTCGATTTTCAACCATTTGATCCAGAAATAGAAAGGACTTTTCATCGTCTAAACCGTCAAAATCTAGTGAGAATGAATGAATAAGAAGTCACCCGTAGGATCGACCAAGCTCTCGCAGCTCAAAGAGAGCTCATCCAAGCCGAACAAGTGGAAAGAGAAGCCGCTTTGCGAGCAGCCTTTAGGGACGAACAAGAAACCATAGAAGTCGATAGGAGGGAAGCCGAAAGGCAAAAACAATTAAAAGACTTTTCTGTTCCCAAAATGGCCTATGAGCAACATCCGGTTATACCCCCTGATATTATTGCCCCAAAATTCGAAATCTGAACACAATGGATCACCATGATGCAAGCCAACCCCTTCTCAGGCAACAATGGGGAAAGTTGCCAAGATCATCTTCAAAGGTTCATTGACCTTTGCTCTTTGAACAAACTCCCGGGTGTCTCTGAAGATGCCATCTACCTTAGGTTGTTTAAGTATTCTCTCTCTGGCCAATCTAGTAGCTGGTACAACACCATGGAGAGTGAAGAACATGTCACAACTTGGGAAGTTCTACAAAGCAAGTTCCTTGAGAAATTTTACCCCCCGTATCTCACCTATGAACTTAGGGGTCAAATAACTCATTTTTCTATGTCCCCAGGAGAATCTTTAGGAGAAGCCTGGAAGAGATTCAAAGACTTACTTAGGAAGTGCCCCCACCATGATATCTCTCAAGCCCAACTCATAGAGATCTTCTATCGTGGTGTTGATGATGATACCAAATTCTTTCTCGATTCCTCATCTGGAGGAAATTTCATGCATCAAAGTTTTACTAGTGCATGGGAGGTAGTTAAACAGGCTTCCGAAACAAGGGCTAGAAGAGGAATTGATGGAATTCTTAAGGTAGCCAAGGCAGAAGTTAATAATGATATCCAAAGCATAGCAGGAAGCCTCAAATTAATTGCCTTAAAACAAGATCGGTTAGAGTCATCCTTGGTCACCCTTAGAGAGTCACCCCAACAACTAAAAGCCATGGATTCCCTTTGTGGTATTTTCCAAGGATACGACCATACCACTCTCCACTATCAATATCTCTACAACATGCCCATGCAACCTGAAGTAGGACAACAACCAGAAGACCTCAATTCGATTCATACAATACCAGGCCAAAGTTACTACAATCCCAACTAACCTAGAAACCACCATGGTTTTCAATACGGGAACCCTTCAGGTGCCGAGAACTCTAACCAACTTCAAAAAAGGCCTCCCTACCCTCAAGGTAACAATTGACCACCACCTGGATTCCCATACAACAATCAAAGAAATTTTGGAAATCAAGGAAATTACCAAAATCGACAACTCTACCAACAATTCCAAAACTTAAACCTTCCACCCCAAAATCTAAACCAACCTCAACCCCCCCAACCGCCTCAAAATGCCCCCCCTCCTCCTCCCCCAAGTCATCCTAGCCTGGTAAACATAGAACAAACCCTCGTGGCCATACAAGCCCATCAAAAGGTAACTGAAACACAGTTGGCCCGTCTGTTTGCCCAGTAAAAACCTCATGCTGGGACTTTTGTAGGGCAGCCTAAAAATAACCCCAAACATCCTGAACAACTCAAGGTTGTCTCTACTCGTTCGGGAAAAGTGCACGCCCTTCCCCCTCTAGAAAAATCTTTAGACCCACCTCTAGAATTCGAGGATGAGGACATGGTAGTTGTCGAACATGAAGCTACACCCAAACCATCCGTCCCTGAAACCCCGCCACTACTCGTGCCTTAATTGATGTTGAGGCTGGTACCATTTTGTTAAGGTTAGGGAAGCAAACCCTAGAGTTCAGGGTGTTTGAGAGCATGAGGGGACCTAGTCTTGAGGAAGAAGTTTACCTCCTAGATTGCATTGATGAATTATCCCAACTAAGGCAAGAATGGGAATTAGTTGATGAACCCCTACACACTGCCCTCACTATCCCCGCCGAATGTGATTTTGACAATGAACCATCAAATCAACTCAAGATTCATTAGGATAACTTTGAGGAAATCCCATGTGCTGAGATTGAGGACCTTAAAATGATCTCCACCATAGAAAAACCTGAACCACCAAAGGCCCTAGAATTGAAGACTCTCCCCATAGGTCTGAAATATGTTTTTCTTGATGAGCTAGAATTATGCCCTGTCATCATAAAATCTTCCCTTCCCCTTGAACAAGAAACCAAACTTATGGGTGAACTTAGGAAAAAAAGAGCTGCCTTGGGGTACAAAATGACAGACTTAGTTGGAATAGATCAATCCATATGCATCCATAAAATCCCTATGATAGAAGACCACAAACCTTCTCGTGATCCACAATGAAAGCTCAACCAAAATATGAAGGAAGTAGTCCGTCTAGAGGTGATCAAACTTTTGACTGTAGGAATCATCTATCCCATCTCTAACTCCCCATGGGCCAGCCCAGTTCAAGTTGTTCCCAAAAAGGGAGGGACTACTATCATTCATAATGAGAAGAATGAACTCATTCCCACTCGCACAGTCATGGGATGGAGAATGTGCATTAACTACAGGAAGCTCAACAAAGCAACTAGAAAAGATCACTTCCCCCTTCCCTTCATAGATCAAGTTCTTGAACGTTTAGCCCATCAACAATACTTTTGTTATCTAGATGGCTACTCCAGTTTTTATCAGATTTCCATTCATCCTGAAGATCAAGAGAAAACCACTTTCATATGCCCCTTTAGTACATATGCCTTTAGACGAATGCCCTTTGGTCTGTGCAATGCACCGACCACCTTTCAAAGATGTATGTCTGCTATTTTTTCAGGGTTAACTGAAAATGTCATGGAAGTGTTCATGGACGGTTTCTCTATCTATGGAGACAGTTTTGATTCCTGTCTTCAAAACCTCTCCCTTGTCCTTGATAGATGTATTGAATCACACTTAGTCCTTAATTGGGAGAAGTGTCACTTCATGGTCAAGGAGGGTTTTGTTCTAGGCCATAAGGTGAGCAACCAGGGCATTGAAGTAGACCAAGCTAAGATTGAGGTCATCACCAAGCTGCCTCCCCCAACCTCAGTCAAAGACATCCAGGCCTTCTTAGGACATGCCAGTTTCTATCGGCGATACATCAGTGATTTTTCCAAAATCACAAAACCTCTCACCAATCTTCTTCAAAATGAGGTGCCTTTCCATTTCGATACGGCATGCATGGGGAGCTTTCTATGTTTGGAAAAGGCTCTCACCACCACTCCTATCATCCGTTCTCATGACTGGGCCTTACCCTTTGAAATCATGTGCGATGCTAGTGATTTTGCTGTAGGTGCCATTTTAGGACAATGAATTGACAAAAAACACCATGCCATTTATTATGCACCCAAGACCTTAGATGAGGCTCAGCGAAATTACACCGTAACTGAAAAAGAAATGCTAGCCATTGTCTATGCATTCGATAAATTCCACTCATATCTTGTTGGTTCAAAGGTTGTTGTTTACACTGATCATGCAGCTATTCGCTACCTCATGACCAAAAAAGATGCCAAGCCTAGACTCATCAGATGGATTTTGTTATTGCAGGAATTTGATCTAGAAATCCTATACAAAAAGGGATCTGAAAATGTCGTGGATGACCACCTCAGTAGACTTAGGTATAGCCCCATTGATGAAAATCCCATAAATGAATCCTTACCCGATGACCAATTGCTCAAGGTAGACTCCCAATTTCCTTGGTTTGCTGTTTTTGTAAACTATTTAGCTGCAGGTGTATTGCACCCTGAGTATACAGGACACTCTAAAGATAAATTTTTACATGATGTCAAAAATTATTATTGGGATGAACCTTATTTGTTTCGACTTTGTGCCGATGGTTTATATCGTCGTTGTGTATCCCACGAAGAAAGCATCGCCATTTTGGAACAATGTCACTCTGGCCCCTATGGTGGTCACATGAGTTCCCAAAAAATGGCTAGAAAAGTACTACAATGCGGATTCTTTTGGCCCACCATCTTCAAAGACTCATATGATTATGTGCTTTCATGTGACCAATGTCAAAGAATGGGTAATATCTCCAAGCGTGACCAAACGCCTCTCACCTCTTAGCAAGAATTTGAGATTTTTGATGTCTGGGGAATCGACTATATGGGCCCATTTCCTTCTTCTTATGGGTTTTCTTACATTTTAGTCACAGTCGATTACGTGTCAAAGTGGGTTGAAGCCATACCCACTAAAACGTGTGACTCTAAACATGTTAAGAAACTTTTTAAAGATATCATTTTTCCTAGATTTGGAGTCCCTCGCACCGTCATTTCTGATGGGGGATCCCATTTTTTGGAGAAAAGTTTTGAGGCTCTTTTGAAAAAATATGGAGTTTATCACAAAGTCACCACTCCTTACCATCCTCAGACCAGTGGGCAGGTAGAAGTATCCAACAGACAAATAAAATCAATTTTAGAAAAAACCATTGGACGTACTAGGAAAGATTGGGCGTTAAAAATCAATGATGCTCTATGGGCATATCGTACTGCCTACAAAACACCCATTGGTACCACCCCTTTCAGACTGATCTACGGTAAGTCATGTCACTTACCAATAGAACTAGAGCACAAAACAAGCTGGGCCATCAAAACTTTGAATTTTGACCTTTCCATGGATGGAGAGAAATGTTTTCTCCAAATAAATGAGCTTGATGAACTTAGGATGAGTGCCTACGAAAATGCAAGAATCTACAAAGACCGAACCAAAATGTGGCATGATGGTCATATTAAGCACAAAGATATTAGAGAAGGGGATCGAGTTTTAGTTTTTAATTCAAGATTACGACTTTTTCCTGGAAAACTCAAGTTGAGGTGGTATGGTCCCTACATTGTAAAGTGTGCTTACCCACATGGTGCTTTTATCCTATGGGATAAAGTTCTGGGCAAGTTTAAGGTCAATGGGCACCGTCTTAAAAGATATATCACCACTGAAGATGTTTTCGCTTCAGACTCAACCAAATTTCCACCCTTGCATGATCTGAACCTCACTAACCCTTCAACTCCCCTAAATTCCAATTAATCAGATCTTTGTCAAGCCACGACGTAAAATAAGGCACTACTTTGGAGGAAGCCAAACACTATCTTCCCTTCTCATTTGTTTTCTTGTTTTTGTTCTTCTGTTCTATTTTTCCTTCTTCCTGCTATCGAGCCGATTGTTACCATTACCAGACGCTCGGTTCAAGACTGATTTTGCGATGACTCGATAAGAAAAATGACCGGTTGGATATCCAGACGCTCGACTCGTCCGCCGACCGTTCCGCTAGACTTTAATGTAGCCTCTGTCCTTTACTTTCTTGTGTTTGGCACCCAAGGTAGACTATTCGATCATCTGGCTGTCCAACCGATCAGCTCGTAGATCCATTGTTCTATATAACGCACCGGACGCAAGACCACTCTCCCATCTCTTCGCTTACCCTAGCCGCCTCCCTCACTGTTCACTCGATCGCTCGAGCTTGCCACCTCACCGATCGTGGTTCCTCCTGCTCTTTAGACGATCGCCTTGTTTCTCAGCCGGACATCTAAGGTCCAGCTCTTCGGCCGACCGGTTTCACCTCGGCCGGACGTCTGGCCTTTCCGCAAGAGTTGATGTCCTAGTGTTTCAGCCGCCCGCCTAGCTGGGATGCCGCCCGTCTCAATTGACAGACGACCGACGGGGCCTGTATCGCCACCACCCTAGCTCCTCAACAAGACGGCCATCAGCCAGATCCGCTGAGTGCTCAGATCTAGACTCAGTCGACCGTTTGGTGTTTCAGCCGCCCGCCTGGCTGGGACGCCGCCCGTCTCGATTGACAGACGACCTGCATCGCCAACAAGACGGCTGTCAGCCAGATCCGTTGAGTGCTTAGATCCAGAGTGAGCCGACCGTTTGGTGTGTCCAGTCGCTCGTCTTAGATAGCCGAACTGCCCATTTCATCTACCAGACGATCAGTTGATTTTCTCCAGACGATCGTTTACACTCTCAACCGATCGACTTCTCTCTACAGCAGTGATGTTCAACTGCTTCCGCAAGGGCAAAGGCAAGGCCCATGCATCCTCTTCCAGGGATCCTCCTCGCCGTTACAGTTCTCATCCCGGAATCCATTTCTGCACACCCTCTCCTACTGGTGAGTCTTCTCCCGAGTTAATCAAGGAGATGCTTCGTGACATCGACGAGGCGGATGAGCTTCTTCGCGAGATGGAGGGAACTCAGAAGGCAGTTAATGATCCAGACTCAACCACCCCCGTTCACCCCGTATAGCACCTATTCCGGGTAGCTACGACCAGTTCACTAGCACTGAACACCGCCAGCGTTATGAGGATATGTTCACAATTGGTGTTTCTTTTCCTCGTTGGGTGTGCGGCACAACCCTTGATGCTTTGGGCATCCGCGACGCCGTCGACAATATCCTCCGCAGAAACCACATCCTTATCTTTCCCTACCATGTCACCTCCGTCTACTATGATCTTATCCTCGAGTTTTTGAGCACTTTCCGCATGTTACACTATTCTTTCGAAAACTCGAGCTGTAAATACCAGATTTTTGGGGAAAATCTGGAATCATCTGCCAAGAAAATCACTTCTTTTATCCTCAAAGGCAGGGATGACTATTGGCTAGAACAATGTATGGCACGGTCTCATGAATCCTACCCAGACCATTACGACATAAATAAGTTTTGGGCAGAGATCACCGAGCTTCTTCTCCGTCTTCCTAGTGGGCCCAAGGCCTCCTGCATACACAACCCGGTGGTCCGTTACCTTCACCATATTTTGGCTTGCACCATTTTCAGTCGGGAAGGTACTCAGGGCGCAATTACTCAGGTAGAACTTTATGCTCTTTGGTGTCTTTTACATGAAGAACTTTTTAACTGGGGCAATGCTATCATTGAGCATTTTGGTACCCAAGCTAGCCGAGCCACTTCCTCTTCTTTTCACATTGGCCACTATGTTACCCAGCTCGCCATCTTTTTGGGCTAGACCCACATCGCCTTTCCTCCGCTTGAGCTCAAAAATCACCTCATCAACACTCACTATTTGAAGAATAGTAGATTTATCCATTTGGCCACCGAGGGCGTTTATTACCTTTTTTTTCAAAGACACTCAGGTGGTCTTCCAGCTCCCGTTACATTCACAGTTTGCAGCAGCAAACTACGTCTACGAGTTGACTGATTTACCGGGCCATATCCAGAGATTCTACCTGGAGCATCCAGATCCGGACACCATCCTCGAGCCACAGCCTCACAGGAGGAGCCTCTCTTTAGAGGCACACGACGACGACACTGGACCGCCACCTCCACCTTCCAGACGTCGCACCAGGCGACGACCAGACGACAACTACGGTCCTTACGACTTCTATGAGATCCAGACTCATCTGGATGAGATTCAGTAAGAGCAACAAAGATATGGCCACCGGCTCAATCACATGTACCTGATGCAACATTCGCAGGAGTCTTGGCATGTGGACTGCGGTCACTATACCCCTAGTCAACCAGCTTATGATGAGTACGGAGCACAACAAAGTTATCCGTGCCCTGATTCTCCTTATTGGGCAAACTACTACTCCTCCCACCAGCAGCACCCTCCACCGCAGTGACTCTTCCCTCCATCTCGCTCTTAGAGTTTGCTCGGGTCGAGCAAATTTCTAAGTCCAGGCTGGGGGTGGGTGGTACGTGATCCACCCTTTATCTTCCTTTGTCAACATTTCCTTCTGCATTTTTATTTGTTTTGCTTTGTTTACTTTCAAACATGCGGCCTTTATCTAGTCGGCCGAATGTTGTACTTTATCTTAAAAAATCAAATTCATTATCAAATTTATTTAAAAAAACTTTGCAATATCAAGTTCCCTATGATCATGATAGCAATTTTTGGAAACGGTGGCAAGCCTTAGAGTATCAAATAGAATCAAATGCAGATTTTCTTAATTTTAGCATTAGATTAACTTATTCTTTTTACTCTCATATAATTTAGCTACATGTCTCTTCTATCTTATGCAGCGACAATTACTAAAAAAAAAGAGTTTTTTGTTGCACGGGAAAAATAAATCGCATGCCAAACCCTAAGTCAGGGGTAGCATGCCCTTCTTTCATACCCCACAAAGGGGCGTACCATCAAAAGATGCCAAAAAAAGGCACACAAAAAAATTATGTTCAATGTAATCACAAGTCCATGAAAAATTATATCCCAAGTCGAATAGAGGAGGGATTTTTCCGTCACACCTCATATTCTCTATTCCCGTGCAACAATCAACCCAAAAAAAATGAGTGTCGGAGCGCAAGTTAGATCTAGACTGTCTTTACAAAGTATAAGTTTAAAAAAATTAAGTTATGAAAAATGTTTTCTTGAGAAACATAGTGCTTGCAATTTGTGATTCTAGGAGATGGGTCACTTGGCCATGAAAAGGATAGAAGAATTGCTAATCTAGGGAGGATGAACTTGTTATTCCAAAATTTTTGAATCATTTTGATTTTTCAATTGCTTGAGGACAAGAAAAATGCAGACAGTAAAATCCCAGCCGCCAGCCTAAAAAAACCTTTCAACCTAATTGTAAAAGTGCCTCCTTCCTCTCCTATAAAAGGAGGGGCACTTCCTCCTCCTCAAGGCATCTTGGATTTCTTTTTTATGGGGATTCTGAAGCTTTTATTCTTGTAATCATCCTCTTATTCTGCAATAAAGTAGATTTTATTTCAAGCATTGTTCTTTCATACTTTGCTCTTGTCTCTTCATTCCGCTTTAGTCTTAATCTTCTTTTCTCCATTCTTTAATTCTAGATCAAGGAACTAAGAACTAAGCCATTTTATTGTCTCTAGCATAAGGATTAGCCTCCTGATTTTAGGCTAGACTATGGCTTCAATACTTCCTTCCTCCGTCTCCCCCTTCTCCATGAGTGAGTAGTTTTCTATCGAGGCAAGGGGAATA